>CM053590.1:155900299-155947362 GCA_028646515.1 Pseudochirops corinnae | reverse complement strand
ATTCCTGGAAAACAAGCCTGGCGCCATAGGCTCCACGTGACCACATTCAGCCTATTAGGCAACAGAGTATACTTTCAAATATCCAAGGGTCCTCAGAGTCACGTAGCCACTTTAGCAAAGGGCCTAGGGGCAGGGAAGATCTTTAGATTCCCATGACAGAAGCGTAGATCCAGAGGTGAAAGGACTTTGGGGATCATATAATTTAACTCTCTCATTTTATAAATAAGGAAACTGAGCCTAATAGAGGTTAAGTGATTTGCCCAAGTTCCCATAGATAATGACAGTACTTGAATTTGAACAATAGAACCGCAAAGTCATAGAATTTTAGAGCTGAAGCATCTTGGCAGCCATTGAGTCTAATCTATATTCCGCAAAAAATTCCCAATACAACATATCTAACACACATCCTTTACTTGAAGACATCAAGGGCATGGAATGTCTTTATTTGTATTTTTATTCCCAGCACTTAGCATAGTGACTGGCACATAGTAGGTACTTCATAAATTTTTATTGGTTGACCAATTGATTAGTTTATGTAGGGGTGGGGAACCTGTGGCCTCAGGTCCACATGTGGCCCTCTAGGTGCTTAAGTGCATCCCTTTGACAGAATCCAGACTTTACAGAACAAATCCCCTTAATACAAGGTTTTGTCCTGTAAAACTTAAACTTAGTCAAAAGACTGTACCCAAGGACCTAGAAAGAAACATATGGTCTCAAAGGGTGCAGATTCCCCACTCCTGGTTCATAGTATCAATGAGAGAAGAACTTTCAGATTCCTAGAACATTTCCAGAATTCTCTAATGGCGAACAAAGAAATGGAACATTCACTAATTCATCTCCTCTTCCATTTTCTTTCTGATCTCGGCACTCATGGATATTTTAAAGCAGAGGTGTCAGACATTCAGCTTACAACACTCTCAAATGCAACCTGAGCCAGACTAAAATGTAATTGGGAAATATTTAGCAACGTAAATAAAAATACAATAAAAGATAGAGGATACTACATTTTCAAAATTGTCAATATGCAACTCACAGAGATCCTTAGCTATAATTAGTGGGCTGTCTTTCTTTTTGAGTTTAACACCATTTTAAAGGACCTATGTCTCCCTATTCCTTACCCCTAAGCAATGGCAAAAAAGGAAAAAAAAGGCAAGAAGTATTTATTAAGCACTTACTGTGTGCCAGACTGAGGACACAAATACAGGCCAAAAAGATAGTCTTTGCTGTCATGGAGCCTTCATTCTAATGACCACATATAAAAGAAAGCTAAAAAGCTAGAGGAGAAGGTATCCCCACAGGGGCATCGTGATGAAGTCTGGAAAGTTAGAATCACCACTGAGAGGAGAAGGAAGCATGGCTGGCCTAGGCCAGTCCCCAAAATGGAAGATTTAGAAGAAATTCACCAAAAGGAGGAGGAGACAGTGTGGTGGAGGGTTGTTCCAGAGGGAGCAGGCCCCAGGCACTGAGGCTAGCTTCAGGATAAGAAGGCAGCTAAGCCATAGTGGCAAAGTCTATAGTTTCAGAAGCTCTACAGGCCCTTTTCAGTCAATTACCCCTCATTTTCCTCTTGGAGTGAGTGAGCTCTGGAGCCACAGGAGGAAACTGTCATTCCAAGTACCAAGATCTGGTGCCAGGACTCTAAAAGGTAAAAAAAAATCTCTCCCTAGGAGGATATGGGCCCAGACTAGTTAAATTTCTATACACCTTAGTGGCCTTCAGGGTTTATGGGACAGTACAACCTGGCCTACCTCATTTAAAGGCCTCTTGGAAGCATCTGATTCTGTAACTGGTATTTGGATTTGAGAACAAGAAATCATGCTATGGGGTCTTTAGAAACCTGCTGAGTTTGTCCTTCAGTGAACCCCAGTGCCACATTATAGTAAGGGGGCCATGAAAGCAGAGACCACATGGTGGGGGGGGGGGGTGGGGAACAGTGCCAGAGCTGTTTTCTCTTCTTTTATTCTTTTGGCTTTGCCATCCACATTTGTTTTGGCTTTTTTTGACTCAGAATATCTCATTGGGAGAATTAGACAGTAGTCTGTTCCTTGATGTTGTAAGGAATCCCCTTCTTCTGGGAGTCCAGAGGGATTAAATCTGTATGTGTATGTTTTCTTCTGTTTTTTTTTTTTCTATGTAATTGTATTTATTTATTTTTAGTTTTAAACATTCATTTCCACAAGATTTTGAGTTACAAATTTTCTCCCTGTCTTTCCCCTACCCCCCACCCCAAGACAGCGAGCCTACTGAATACGTCTTCCCCTAATTTGCTCTCTCTTATATCCTCCCTCATACCCTCTCTAACTTTCTAGTAGGGCAAGATGGATTTCTTTTTCCCAGTTGCATGTAAAAAAACAATTTTTTTTAACATTTATTTTTAAAACTTTGATTTCCAGATTCTTTCCCTTCTTCCTTCCTCACCCACCCCCACTGAAAAGATAAGCAATTCAATATAAGTTGTACATGTATAGTTATGAAAAATGTTTCCACAATAGTTATATTGTGAAAGACTAACTATATTTCCCTCCATCCTATCCTGCCCCCCACTTAATCTGTTTTCTACTTTGACCCTGTCCCTTTTCAAAAGTGTATGCTTCTAACTACCCTCTCCCCAAATCTGCCCTCCCTTCTATCATCCCCCATCTTATCCCCTCCCTCCCTACTTTCCTGTAAGGTAAGATATCCAACTGAGTGTGTATGTTATTCCCTCCTTAAGCCAAATTCTATGAGAGTAAGGTTGACCCATTCCCTTTCACCTTCTTGCTCTCTCCCTCCATTGTAACAGTTTTCTCTTGCCTCTTTTATATGAGATAACTTACCCTATTCTATTTTTCCCTTTCTCCTTTTCTCGTTATATTCCTCTCTCACTTTTTAAATTTATTTTTGAGATATCATCCCTTCCTGTTCAACTGATCCTGTGCCCTCTTTCTATGTATACATGTACACACAAATTTATTTATACACCCATATACCCTCCTATACATATGTATATATGTATGTTATGTATGTATATGTTTATGGGCACAGTTTTCTCACATAAAATGCTTTCTCACCATACACATCAGTCATTTTTTTTTTCCTCTTCTTTGGATGTTTAGGAAATACGATAATAACCCTTTCTCATTTCGCTTTTTTTTTCAGTTGTTTATATATATTAAGTTATTTTATTCTCTCAAATATAGCAATATAGGGTAAGTAAGATGGAGGAATTGAGGCTCCATTGATAAGAGTCTTCTATGGCTAGTTGGTGGTAAATCTAGGACTGGTATCTGGGTGTTGTCAGTCTTAGTTCAGTGTTCTTTCCTCTATTCCACACGTCCTTAAAGCTCACCAGTGTTTGGGCCTGTGGTTTCCTGATCTGGCACAGGCTCTGTGGGCCAACAGAAATACCACCCAGGAGCTGAGGGAGCCTGAAATGACTGCTTTGTGCAAACTCTTGTTCACAAGTGGCTATAGGAAACTCTCTAGTCATTATGCTGTTCACAGTTTTGTATGCATCTGGTAGCAAAATAAACATTTCCCCAGTGTTGTTATTTTTCAGGTCTGACAAGAGCTGATGCCTTGTGGAAATGGAAAGGTTTGCTCAGCTCCTACAAGCTGTTCTGTGGTCAGTAAACACAGACCTGCCTTGAGGAAGAATGACTCTTATAGCCTTCTTCAGTCCGAAACAGACAGAATGGACCCTCAGTGATGATATTCAGTGCTTTATTTCAGCTTATGCATTCCCCGATAAAATGTTTGCTGGGACTCTAGCATGTGCAATTATGAGGACAAAGTTAAGTAAGATGCCATCCCTGCCCTCAGAATGTTTATACTCTAGTATTAGGTGGTAAGGATATAAAAACAACAAAATGAAACTATCCCTACTTTCAGGAAGCTTACATTCTATCAAGGGGGACAATGTCTACATATATAAGTATACAGAGAGTAAATACAAAGGCAATGTGAGGTTAAGTAAATATAATAGAGACAGGGAGAAAGGATACTAATAATTGGGGAGAATAAGAAGAGCTTCATTTTGAAAGCCATGCTTGAGCTCTGTATTGAAGGAAGTGTGCAGGCTTCTATCCCGAAGAGGCAAGGGAGGAGTGCATTCCTGACCCAGAGGACAGTCCATGCAAAGATGTGGAGCAGGAAGATGGAGTGTTCTGTGCAAGGAGCAAAGAGAGAGCCATGTGGGAGACTCACAGTGATATGGAGGATGTAGTAACTAGGTGGCTGAGAAGAAATAGACAGAGGGAAAGCCAGGAGAGAATAAAGTCACAAGCACCAAGACAGCAAAGAGTCTCTAGGAAGAGAGGGTGGTCCACAGTGCCAAATGCAAAAAGGTCAAGAAGGATGAGGATTTAGAAAAGACCGTAGGAATTGCCAATTAGGAGATCATTAGTAACTTTGGAGAGAGCAAATTAGGTTGAATAATGATGTCAGAAGCCAGATTACAAAAGACTTGAGAGGAAGAAGTGAAGGCAAGAAGGCATGGACAACTTATTTTAGGAAAAGGAAATGAGATATGGGACGCTAGGTTGAGGAAGTTGTAGAGACTAGTGAAGTTTTAAGATAAGGTCAGGGAGAGAAAACTTGGGTATGTTTGAAGGCAGTAGGGAAGGAACCAGTAGGTAGTGAGGAGAGACTGAAGAGAGTGGTTATGACTGAGAGGGCAATCTTCCTGGAGAAGTTCAGAGGAGATGGGATCAAGCATGCAGATGGAAGGGCTGATCTTGGCAAGGAGAAGGGCCACTCCGTTATCAGACTGAAAGAAAGGAAGAGATAGTGGGGGAGCTTTGAGATAAAGAAAAAGGAGGAGAAAGAAGTCACAGTACTTCTCCCCCTCCAAATTATGTTTTATTTTCTTTGTGTCTTGCATTTACTTATATGTAGACATGCTGTTTTTCCCTGAATATTTGCCCTGGATCCGAATTTCCCAGGCATGACTCAGGATCTGATTTCCCTCTTGGGATGATCCTGACCTGTTCTCAGGTTGATCTCCAAACCTTCATGTTATATTCCATCATACAATTACTCTTTCTAGTTGTAGCTTCTTTCAGAAGCACAAATGATGGTAATAATAATAATGCCTCAACATTTATGTAGCAAATGCTAGCATTTCTATAACTCCTTTTAGGTTCACAAAATGTGTGTATGTGTGTGCGTGTTTATAAATAAAATGTATGTATATGCATACGTATGTTTATATACAATGTATACACACACACATGTGAGAGAAAGGAGATTATATTATTCCATTTTATAGGTGAGAAAAGTAAAACCAATAGAGATTAAATGATTTGCAGAGTCAAAGTGTCTGACACAGGTTGCCAATTCAGATCTTCCTAGTTTCAAGTCCAGAGCTTTAACTCCTAGCTACCTAAGGTTTATTTAAAAATTTAAAGTGTTTTCCTTACAACAACCCTTTGAGGAAATGCTAGTGTCAGAATTATTATCCCTATTCTACAAATAAGGAAACTGAGATTCAGAAATATTAAGAGACCTACCTAAGGTCCCTCAGTTAGTAGGTGCTAAGGTCAGGGAGACACTGATTTCAGAGGCCAAAACCTAAAAACTTCTTCCCATATAAACAATTATCATAAGACAGTTAAGTGGCTCAGTGGATAGAGGTCTGGGTCTGAAGTCAGAAAGACCTGAGTTCAAATCCAACCTTAGGCTTAAACTGGTTGTGTGACCTTAGGCAAGTCACTTAATCTGTTTGCTTCAATTTCAACTGTGGTGTCAAACTTAAATAGAAATAAATCCCTGAGGGATTTATTGACTTACAAAACCACAAATTAATATTATCTATATTGTGTTTTTATTTATTTTGTTAAACATTTGCCAATTACACTTTCATCTTGTTTGGATTGCACTCCTTTGAAGCATAGCTTTCACCTGGGCTCAGAGTTTGACTACTCTGCTCAATACCACCCAGCTGACTCATGTTAAGAAGAAGGGAAGATTTAAAAGGGAACAGAAGTCACAGATAACTATACGTAGAAGTGGAGAAGAGCTACTTTAATGGTGGTGGGGTAATTTATGGGTGATTTGTACTTAGGGGTGTTTGAGGCACTGTTTTCCAATAGGATTTGACAAAAATGGTTTCATTTTTTTTTTCATTTTACTTTTACCAGCTACCTCCCTGAGTCATTGCCCAAGTCCAGCTGTTTGGGGTGCTCCCAAAGTATTGGGGTTGGAGCAATTACTCCGGTTTGCTGGACTCCATAGGCATTGTTGTACATTCATCTCAGTATAGCACCATCATTAAGTACTAAATTGCAGGCTTTTTTGGCTAGATGAGAATCTGAAGGAAATCAAGGGAATAATTTTGCAATCAAGGAGGAGGAGTCTCAGATTAAAAGACTAAGAGCCCAGCTGAGAGAGAGAGAGAGAGAGAGAGAGAGAGAGAGAGAGAGAGAGAGAGAGAGAGAGAGAGAGAGAGAGAATATGAATATGAATCAGTCAGTCACTCAGTCCTTATGCTATTATCATTGCTAGGCAGGTCAGGAGATCCCATATACTGAATAGCTGGTAACTCTCTGTGGTGATCAAAACAAAACCTGGTACTCCTGAATCTTGATGGATTGATGAATGCTTTAAAGGTTACACTGGCCAGCGAGCACAGTCTTGTGTAACATTTTCATAAGCCAACTTCAGTGACTCGTCACATATTCACACATATTCACTGTTCAGGCAGCTAGTCATGTACTCATGCTTACTCTCAGATTCCTTTGTGATATGAGCTTTTCTAAGATCTTTTGGGTCTGTGGGATATTCAGTAGTACCATATTTCTATCTTTATATTCTATCATTTTCTATATAAGAGGAATCACCTCCTGGCTCAGTGCCACAATCATTTTGATTTCGTAGTCTTCATAACCAACTAGATCTCATTTTACCGGCATGTAATCAGAAATCACTAAAATAATTTATACAAAAGCACTCAGTAATTTGGATTCGAAAGATTCTGGCCTGAGGTTTCCCTCATTCCACCTAGAAAGAAAGGATTTCCTGGGCCAATTAATACAAACACCAAAGGATCTATGGTTCTATCAGCATGGGAAACTACTAATTCCCAATCTGTCTGTGACTTAGTAGGTAAATTCTAGGGAGTAATATGAGGCACTTAAAAGTAAAGTACTTATCCAAGTTCTGGTTAGCTCTGCTGAGACAAAATGAATCTAATTTCCCCAATGTATTCATGCATATATGTATTTATTATGCAATGCTTGATTCGTGTATATGGATATATGTTCACATATACATAAACATATATATATATATATATATATATATATATACACGAGATTTTTCTTGGGGAAAACATGGGGGAGGGACCTCTGATTTCATTATAATGGCCTGCTGATAGATTTGCATGCCTCAAGTTTCTCCCCACTCCAATCCATCCTTTATTTAACTACTAAAATGAAACTCAGGTCTATTCATGTCACCACTACCACCATCACCACTCAACAAACTTCAGGGGCTCCCTATTGCCTTCAGGGGCAAATAAAAAAATGCTCTGGCATTCAAGGTCCTTCATTGCCTAGTCCGCTTTCCATTTTTCTTACATGTTACTCCTCAATATGTATTCTTTGGTCCAGTGAAACTGCCCTCTTGGTTGTTCCATGAGCAAGGCTATCCATCTCTTGGCTCTGGGCATTTTCTCTGGCTGTCTCCTCTGCCTGGAATGCTCTCACTCCTCCACTTTGACTACTGAACTTCTTGACTTCTTTTTAGTTCCAAAACTAATGGTGGGATTTTAGCCACCTTTTACTGGTGGCTAAATATAATTCCTAAATAACTAAATATAATTCCTCTTAATTCTAATGTCTTCCCTCTGTTATTTCCTATTTATTCAAGACACAGAAAATTATTTATTAGAAAGAAAATTAAAATCAAAGAAATTAATTAATTAAAATTAGAGAAAATTAAATATTTCCTATTTATTCTAGACATAACTTGCTTTCTACATATTTGTTTGTGTGTCATCTCTCCGATTGGATTGTAAGTTAAGGACTGTTATGCCTTTTTTGTTTTTGCTTTTGTTTTTGTATCCCTAGCACTTAGCCCTGGGCCAGGCATACAGTAGGGATTTAATGAATATATAGTTTGATTGATCATATGAGGATTCTCAAAGAGTAAACTACTTCTCCCAATAAAGATTAGCACCTGCTTCAAAACTTTTTAAAGTCAGAGCGTTTCCTGGAGCACCAAGAGATTAATTCTCTTGCCGAGAGTCATACAGCTGGTAGCAAATATCTGAGGTTGGATCTGACTCCCATCTTCCTGATTTCAGGCCCAGTACTCTATCTACTTTGCTACCTAACTGCCCTTCTTAGTTTCTATTTGCAATTATAAACCATGATGTGTCATATAAATATGAAATTATGTTTACATGTGTTTTCCACAACAATCCAGGAAAGTAGGTGCAATTATCCCTATTTCATAGATGAGTAAACTGAGGTTAAGTATTGGGTGGGGTATAGTAGGGATTCCTTTTGTCTATGGATTGGACTAGATGTGTACTGAGGTCACTTCCAACTCTCAAAATGAAGTAACTTGCCATGATCACACCACTAGTAAATATTTGAGGAAGGGACCACCTTGCTTTCAAGGACATGGTCTTTTCTTTTTAGGTGTTCAGGTCCCATTACCCTATCATTCCCCCCTCAAACAAATGGGGCCCAAAATCTGAGATAGGGTCACAGGAAGGAAGATGACTGCCATAGGCTGCATCCAGGGCACAAAGGGGGGGCATGGGCTGGTACCCACTGTTTGCTACCCCATCTACCCTTAGAGCTGCTATGGGCCATGCCTTTTGACTAGTCCTGAGAACTGCTCTGAATGGGCAGACCCAATCTGGGTAAGACTTTCAACTCATTGCCTCCTTTTCACACACAATAATCAATTACCAGTTTTAGGCTTCAGCATTAAAAATGACCCGAATATCTTAGTTAACAATCTTACAATTTTCCTAAGTGAGAGCCAAATTCTTTTGGCTGCAACTTCCTCTTAAGTATAGACTAAGGTGAAAATATCCAGTTTTCTAAATGGCAATTATAAAACATTATAAGACAAGGTTAACAAGGAAGCAACTTTTCCAGTGTCTCTTTAGTTTCTCTCATTTCATACTCTTAATAGCATCCAAGTTGTGAAAAGTTGCTTGATGTAACTAATACAAAAGTTTACCACTTTGAAACTTGAAACATTACCAACCAGGTGACTTCAGTCTTGTTGAATGCATTACCAAATTACTCTACACAAAAAACTGGCATCTCATCATTAACATGTTGAAACTACAACTTTAAAAGAGTGGTCTTAGCAAGTGCAGAGGCTGGTTAACTTCTTAACTCGTAAGAAGCCTGGACACTTTGATCCACAGCTGCTCGTGAGAGGGAGGGGGGGGAGTGAGCAGACGCTGAGCTGAACCTGGGTAGTACTACAATTACATGTTTGTATATGAATATAATGTATTTCATGATATTTTTATGTATTATATATAATTTTAAAATAATTCTTTCAAAACTTCATTTCATGTCTATGAGTTCATGTTATGCTTTCTGTCACTGTGGGATTAAATATAAGTGCCTTTATCTGACTTTTAAAGCCTTTCACAATCAGGCTCCAACCTCTTTCTAGTGATGTTTCATATTAGACATTCTATGGTCCAGCAAAACTGGCCTTCTTTATGTTCCTTCAATAGGAGACTACATTTCCTACCTCTTTGCCTGTGCCCAGGCTCTCCCTGTGCCTGGATTGCCCTCTCATTTCACTTTTATCTCTTAGAACTCCTACTTTTCTTTAAAACTTCACTGAAGAACTTTTCCTTCCCTGATTTCTCCCAGCTATTAGTATTTCATTCTTTTCATCCACCAAAAAAACCTTAAATTTATTTTGTCAATAGAATGTTATCTCCCGGGGTAGAATGTAAAGGCAGGGACTATATCATTTCTCTCTTTTTATCACCAATTCCTAGCCCAGTGTCTGGCACATTTCCTTTTGTTGTTGAGTCATTTCAGTAATATACAACATTTCATAGCCCCATTTAGGGTTTTCTTGGTAAAGATACTAGAGTGGTTTGCTATTTCCTTCTCCAACTCATTTTACAGATGAAGAAACTGAGGCAAACAGGGTTAAAGTGACTTACCCAGGGTCACACAGCTAATGAACGTCTCAGGCCAGAGTGGAACTCATGAGGCTGAGTCTTCCTGATTCCAGGCCCAGCACTCTGTCCATTGCACCATCTCACTACCCCTAGGAGATGTTTAATAAATACTTGTTTGATTGCTTGATTCCAGTAACCCTTTAAGGTATTCAAGGTAGGTAAAAGTTAGCCAGTGAGATTCATTGATTTACCTAAGGTTACACCACTATTTAGCAGCACAATCAGGACCCGGATCTCTAGCCCTATGCCTAGTTCACTAGACAAGGTGTTCTCAACTTTTTTGTTATGAATCCCTTTGTCTCCTATGAACCTCCTCTTAGAATAATGATTTGAAGTATATAAAGTAAAATACATATATTTACAGCAGAAACAACTTTATTGAAATGCAGTGATCAAAATTTTTTTTTTTTAAGTTCAAGAACCCCTGGTTCAGAAAGTCTACATTATACTATCCTGTTTCCCCACCTGCTTCCAGGCTTTTGTCCTTTCTTCACAGTCATGAAATTAGGAAGGCGAGGAGTACTGAGAGAAGAAAGGCAAGGCAGAAATCATGATGTGAATTACTAAATATTCATATTTCCAAGAACATGAGGAGTTAAAAGGGAGGCTGCATTCGGTCCGGTAGAGAGAATTGAGGATTCCTAGCTATGGCAGAGAGGTCTTCAAATTGTTTTTGCATCTTGCATTCACACAGAAGAAAAAGGTGATCAGGGTGCAACAAAGAGCTGCCTGCCATGTCTGGCTTGTGTTCCTATGGAGGGAGACTTCTCCGTGGGTTTAATTGTGTTCGTCTGTCAACATTACCTGGCAAACCAAGCTGGAGGCACAAACATTGCTCCCCCTTTCTCAACATAATTACACTCTTGGGCACGTTAGGCTCTGGTTTGAAGGCCAAACAATTTTTGATTACAGAGTCAATCTTTGTTTAAAAGTTTGCAACCCTGGGGAAGTTTCCAACAAGTAAGTTTTAAACAAAGCATTCTCTGGACACCTCTGGCTAAATAGTCCCATTAATACAAATTGTTTTGCTGTGATATATTGTAACTTGAAATGATTAGGGCAATATCAAAGAATGGTGGTTCATTGAGAATGATGGCTGTGCTCTGAAGAAGAGTCTCTTGTACCCTGAATTCCCCTGTAAGGACTATTCATGTAACTAAGATGAATGGTATCTCCCACATCATTCTCCAAAGGATCATAAACCTTGAACTGGAAGGGACCTTAGAAGTCAAGTCCCACCTCAAAGAGATTAAATAGCTAGGACATGTTTGATGAAGGACTTAAAACCAAGTCTAGCGCCCTGTCCACTACATCTGTTCCCAGTAGGAGTTCTAAGAGATAAAAGTGAAATGAGAGGGCAATCCAGGCAATCCAGAGATGTCCCAGTGACATCTCTCACAATTTGATGTTTTGGTTTTGTTTTATTTTGTCTTCTTTTTCAGGGGGGTGCATAGAGGATGTCAGATATGTGATTTCATTGTTGACTTCCAGGGGAGGAAATTTTTTCTACCAATGAAGATCTGCCACAGCACTTCAGCTTACTGTCTTAGAGAATTGCCTTGGACATTGAGAGGTTCAGTCATGGTGGGATAGGATTTTAGAGACCATTCAGTCTAATCCCTTCATTTTATTGTGGTTGTTGTTCAGTCACATGTGACTCTTCATAACCCCTTTTGGGAATTTTCTTGGCAAAGATCCTAGAATGGTTTTCCTTTTCCCTTCTCCAGCTTATTTTACACATGAGGAAACTGAGATAAACAGGGTTAAGTGACTTGCCAGAGTCATACAACCAGCAAGTGTCTGAGACTAAATTTGAACTTGCATCTTCTTGATTCCACACCCAGCACTCTATCCATTGTACCACCTAACTGCTTAATATAGATACACACATACACACATGCCATACACACGTATGTATACATACATGCATACACATAGAATGATGTCGGAGATACCATTCATCTTAGTTACATGAATAGTCCTTACAGGGGAATTCAGGGTACAAGAGACTCTTCTTCAGAGCACAGCCATCATTCTCAATGAACCACCATTCTTAGATATTGCCCTAATCATTTCAAGTTACATAAGAAGTTTCAGAGGCTACAGCTGAACACAGATCATCCCAGTTCATGATCAGCTTTCTTTCCATTATGCCAGACTTCCTCTTTAGATACTAATTCTTACAAAATTAGAGGATTCCTAGTTCTTCTTCCATTCTCATGTACACTGCCTGATTTTAAGCATCTAAAGTGGTTTCTCTGCCCTAATTCCCAACTCATTAACCCCTGCCTTTCCCTCCTAACCCAACAGTTCTCTCCATTTTACCAACACTTTTGGCTTTCAGGCCCATTTAAAGAAAGGACGATGGAGATGTCTGCATCTGCAGGCACCCCGTGCTGTTTTTGGTTGGCAGGTTCAACCCTAAGTAGAAAGCAGTCTTATAGCACATAGGAGCAGGCTCATTGGCTTCCAGTAGGTGGCTTGAATCTAATTTTGAGATAACAAGTACCAAGATACCTCTATATTGTGGGAGAGGAGCCCATTTTCAGAATTTGTCCTTTTAGCCTGTTATCTCCTTAGAATGGATCTGTTATTTTTTCCCAAGCTCTGAACCTAAGAGCATGGGTTCCCAAAATGGCTGCTGCCATCCCCTGGAAGGCACTAGAATGATCCAGGAGGGGTGGTAGTAGCCTCAGGTGCAATTGCAGGGCTTTGACTAAAAATAAAAGGGCAGCAGAAACATTAAGAAAGAAAAGAAGATACGAAAATTTTGAAAAACCATCCATACAAGTCTCATATGTCGTGTAACAGAGTTAAAGCTGTAGTGATTATGGTATTTTCCAAATAAACACAAAATGCAAGTTATAACCAATCAGTGGTCAAATCCCACAGCAGGTCTTAACAAGCAAGTGTTAGTAGGTGAGCCTGTCCCACATTGCTGGGAGGGCCAGCATGCATCAGCAGGAGTATGTTCGTGTAATGACTTGTTTACAGTATGATATTATGTCATCAAAATTTCGATGCAGGAAACCCCCCTCAAATTTACAATAAATTATTAAATTTAAGATGTGTCATTTTATATATATGTGTGTGTGTATGTGTTTTGAAATGAAGCAAATTTCAAATATATTAATTAACATGAAATAATAAACATTAGAGAAAGTAAATTTCCAGTAGGGTGCTGAGTAACTCCTTTTTTAAGGGGACAGTGGGTCAAATAAGTTTGGGAACCTCTGCCTAAAAAGAATAATGAAAATCCAAAATATCATAGTCTTTAGAGTCAAAAGAGACCACAGAAATCAAGGATAACCCCCTCATTTTACAAGTGAGGAAACAGAGACCTTGAAAGCTTAAGTGACTTGCCTAAAATCTCATGCATAATAATCTGAGGTGGGATTCCCTCCCATTCAAAATTCAAAATCCAGTGTTCTTTTCACATAGCTGAGTTATCTTTAAGGTAAGCAAGGTGTTATCTAGAGTCCTGGGTTTGAGAACCCTTCAACTCTGGAAGCCATCAGAAATGTCATAGTGATTTTTAAATTAAAGAAATAAAAATGACAAAACAAAATTAGGACCTGAGTTATCTGTATTATTAATAATGATAATTATAATAGCAAAAATTTATATAGTACTTAAAAATCTTTTCCAAGTACTTTTTGTATGTATTATCTCATTTGAACTCCACAATAACCCTCTTAAGTTACCTGCTGTTACTATCCCCATTTTACAGATGAGGAAAACTGAGTCTAGGAAAGGTTAAGTACCTTGCCTAGAATCTCAGTAGGAGAATGCAGGCAGCACACCTAAAATTTATTCTCCTCCTTCCTCTCTTTCTCTTCCTTTAAGTCTCTCCTTAGTGTTTATTTTTTTTACATTTCACATAAATGGAAATGTTGGGGGAAGGAATACAGTGTGCCTCTGAGGTGATCTTGTTTCATGCTTTATCCTCCATTTTTCTTCTCATCACTCCTCCTCCTACCAACTCTACCTTACCTCACCTCTACCTCAAAGATGAGTTGCTCACTCAGCACCAAATCTTTTAATAGCGCAGAGGGGCCCTTTAATATTGGTAAAGATCTAATAGTGATTTCTTTCACTAAGGTTTTCTCAAAGTGTTTTTTTTCCCTTTTTTTGTTTCCATTTCCTTTGAAGATTGTGGGTACTTTTTCACCTAATTGCCTGTGGTAATGAGGAAGACTGTATCCTTTGTATAAAAATCTGTGATGAAAGAGGTGATGAATCAAACGGAAAAGAGACTGGTTACCTTTAATATATACTTGTTTTAATTTAGTGTTAATTCCTTCACTGGCATAATTTGAATTGGGGTGCTAGGAAAGGGTATCATTTCAGTACAGCTACCATTGAATATAAGAGATTTTCACTAAGAAATAGATGGTGTCCCTAGGATCATCAAATCACGTCAACTTGTATACCCCAAATTCAAGGTCACCAAGGTCTCTAGGATTTTTATAGACAAAAACCCTTTAAATGGTAGTGATAGGCACAGAGACTGCTCTTCTCTCTATTGTGAGTTGGCTGATTGGTCATTATTGTCCACCATGGAGGCAGCAGCATAACTTAGAGAAATAGGTACCTTCATAAATATTCAGAGGCTAGCAAATTTATTTCTATTCTGCACCAAATCCCTTTGCTGTGATAAACCTAAACCATGTATCATAACTGGTTCTGAATAATTAAATAGCCTTGGGTTTTTCATAATTGGCTAGACAAAGAAGTTCCACCTTTCCCCATCAGCCAAAAGTGTTGATGAGTTCAGAAATGTGGGCTTATTTATTGATTCTCTATTGAGCCCTATGCTTGCTCTAGCTTACTATTGTACTTCATGCACTTTCCTAGGAATTAAAAGGTGGCCTTTCATAAAAATTCCAAATAATGAAAATCCAAAATATCATAGTCTTTAGAGCCAAACTTAAATTTTGATGCTTGTTAAATTTATTACCTTTTCCAGGTCTCAGGTATCTATATCTTTATCTCTCCTAAACAGATTTTGCGATATCTGAACTGGGGCTGGTTTTTTGTTTGTTTCTTTGCTTTGTTTTTTTTTTTAAATAAACATTCCACAAAAAAGCATCTGAAAACCCAAATTCCTATGGAGACTATACTGAAAGCTGGAAGGGTCGCTAGAATCCGTCTGGTCCACAGCTATCTTTTAACAGAAGAGGAAACTGAGGCTGTAGTGAAGTGAATTGACCCCCCCAAACTTAGTAAGGAGCAGAGACGGGATTTGAACCCTCATTCTCTGATTGGAAATTTAATACACTGTGACATCAACTTCTCCAGCTTCGTAGTGAATTCGCCCTTTGGAGATCAGCTCCTGAGGCTTAGTGCTATTGGCCTGCAAGGATTCTGACATCTAGAAATGAGTTCTGCACTTGTTTTTGTTTGTTTGTTTGGGTGACACTGTGGGAAAAAAAATGATCCACTGGGTTTCTTGTGGAAAAATTTACTTACCTCATTTGTTGTAATGTATGCAGAATAAGAATCTGAGAACTAGCATTGTACTATACAGCTGCTGTCCTATTGTCAAAACATGATGTTTCTGGCCTCTGGCACCCAGGTAGCACAGTGGATAGAGTGTTGGGCCTGGAGTCAGAAAGACCTGAGTTCAAATATAGCTCAGATGCTTCCTAGCTGTGTGACCCTGGGCAAGTCACTTAACCCTGTTTGTCTCATTTTCCTCATCTGTAAAATGAGCTGGAGAAGGAAATAGCAAACCACCCCAGTGTCTCTTCCAAGAAAACCCCAAATGGTGTCACATAGAGTCAGATACAACAAGACACACTTTAGGAACAAAGTCTAACTCAGGCAGGGAATAGAAAGGCTAGAATGTGCAGGATATAGGTTTAGTAAACTATAAATAGGTGACAATATGAACTTTTAGCAAAAACCCAAATTTAATTTATCCATTACTGCCACCATCCCCGCGCACTCTGCTCATTACAGGGTGAGCAAGTGCACACTTCAGATGCTGCTGGAAGAAGGGACTGTAATACCTTTTTAGGAGGTTTGAGAACTGTTTTGAGGCTCCCCAAGTCAATTTCGCCCATGTCTCTCATGCTGCAGACCAACTTGTAGACTTTTGATGATGCCACCTAGGTTGGTCTAGACTCTAGGAGGAAGGGGTGAGTTCATTCAGAATCTACTGAGTAAACTCATTCATTAACAAAGATTGACTTTGGAGGATAGATCAGGGAGAAGGAATGTACTCTTGTAAAGATAGGAGACCTTGTGGTAGAATGGAGAGAATGCTGGATTGCTAGTCCTACTACCAGCAGCCACTGGCTACCTTTATGGGGCTCGTTCAGGATCTGTGATTTTGTTGGTATAGATAACTCCCACATGATGAAACCATTTACCAATGAGGTCAGCACAGGTAATTTATACCCTTAGAGAACTACCTAGGGTGCTGAGAAATGACTTACACAGCATTCTACAACCACCATGTTGAAGAAACAGGCCCTGAAGCTAAGTCTTCCTGGCAAAGTCAACTCTCTGATCAACTCTCTGCCTGCCTGCACCTTACCACCCTATGAGGCAGGCGTTATTACTATCCATATTTTACCTTTATGACTTTGGGAAATCTTTTGACTTCCCTTGGCCTCAGTTTCCTCATAGAACTTTGGACAAAACGATTTCTAGGGGTCCTTATGCCTCTAAGTCCTGTGATACAGCAATGGAGTGTTGTGAATCACAGATTGGGAGGTTGTTAGTTAATCAGCTTGAGTGGCCAGAGCTCTCTAAGCTTTTGAAGGGTTAAGGCACAAGATGTCCAGTATGTTTAAAGTGGGAAGTCCAAGAACCCTTAGATGTAGGCAGGCACCTATATGAAATTTCCATCACTAACACATTCTTCATTCTGCTGGCTTAAATTCTGATACCAATAAATAATTATACAGAGAAAACTAAATTTGGACCCGTATGAGCAGAAATACCATAGTATGTTG
Organism: Pseudochirops corinnae; assembly: GCA_028646515.1. Classification (NCBI taxonomy): domain Eukaryota; kingdom Metazoa; phylum Chordata; class Mammalia; order Diprotodontia; family Pseudocheiridae; genus Pseudochirops; species Pseudochirops corinnae. The sequence goes on along the minus strand of CM053590.1, from coordinate 155,930,244 downwards.
GTCTGTGAGTGACAGAGCCTAAAAGAGCTTAGAAACTGGAAGAGTCTAGGAGGAGCATAAGGATGGGTAATAATGTCCTACTTCATTCAATACTACTTGAGAGAAAAAGTCTATATGTAGGTAAAAAAAAGAAAATCCTTATATACAGATTTTATATCCATGTACATATTAATATCCATACATATGTGTATATGTTATTGATCAGTCATGCCCAACCCTTTGTGACTCCATGTGGGGGTCTTCTTGGCAAAAGAACACACATGTACAGTATATATACAAACACACATGTATATACATTCATATGTACAGATTTCCTATCCCTATATACACCTGTGTCTATATATGTATGTTTATGTATGTACATTATATATTTACATGTGATCATATATGCTCGTGTATAATAAATGTTTATATACATAATCGTATATTCATTATGTGTTTACACATATATGACTAGACCTGTGGTTCCATAGGTTTAGGAAACTCCTGTTGAGGAACTTTCTCTACCACTGTGGATCAGTACCTTTCCAACAATTTATTGTTGCTATAGGTATTAGAGACAAGACTTGAATCCAGGTCTTCATGATTTTGAAACTAGGTGTCGAGTTACTGCCTCAGTCATACACACACACACACACACACACAGAAGAGGTGCCATTACTCTCCCCATTTTACAGATGAGAAAATCAAATCTCATTGAGATTGGGTGATTTGCTCGGGGTCACATAGTTAGTACATGTCTGAGGCAGGGGTTTGAACTTAGTCTTCCTGACTCTAGCTTCACCACACTCTTTTGGACCACTTTGCTAGAAAATACTGCATGCCTCCCAACAAAAGGAAGAGAAATTCTGGCATGAATTTTCTCTCTACTGAGAGCAAGCCTGGTAAGGAACGTTCCAAAGCCCAAATTCAGAGCTGATGAGGGCAAGAGCTATGCCATCTCGTTACCCCTGCCAAAGGGCTGGGGAAGATCACAGAGGACACCACTCCTCCCCAAAGAGACTATCATTTGGCTATGTTTAGCAGGGTCTTTTCTTTCCTTCCAAATTTCAGCCTTGTTCAGCCTCATAGAATCAAAAAATGTTAGCTGGAAGAAAAAAAAACCCTACAGACTATCTATCTTGTCCACCTCCCTCATTTTACAAAGAGAAAACTGAGATGTGGAGAGGTTAATTGATTTGCCTAAGATCACATAATAAAGTTGTTGGAGATCCCGAACTAGAACCCAAGTCTCTCCAGACTCCAGGTCTGATGCTGTTTCCCTACATTGTGTTATGTATATTAATTGCTTCATTACCTCAGAAGATGTCACTTAATTAATGTGACTGCTCCATCTACAGATGCAGATTATACCTTAGAAGCTGGCCTTAATGAGTAGCTATGGCCTTAAAAATCATTATGTGTCTCAACCTTCCAATGATAAGACTCTTTTACACTTTATGAGGCCGGTCATCAGATTACAAGACTGGCCATTTGGACCTGCCAAATTTAGTCTCACACCTGCCAAAGTTTGTGCTTTGCTGGCAAAGCCTTTGAAACCCCAGTATTGTCTGCACACTACAGTTAGCTAGCAGAGGAGTCCTTGGATAGAGGATAGTTGTCTCTTCCCCTACCAAAACAAAAGCTTGGATGAGTCTCCCTGCTCAACCTGGCACCAAATTTTAAAATAAACTTGCTCAGTTTGCCTGTTTGCATCTTCCATGCATTTTTCCTGGTTCTGTCCTATGAAGCAAAAAAAAAAATGTCTAATCCCTCTTCCATATGACATTCCATGTACTTGAATATTGCTGTCATGTCTTCTGTGATCTCTTCTCCAGGTTCACCATCCCGTTCCCTTCCCCCATCCTTACACTCCTCTGTTAGGCCTTTATTATCTTTTAGAGCATGGCTCCAGCCTACCTTTCCAGGTTTATTATGCCCTATTTCTTGCACTCTGTGATTCAACCCACCCAACCTTCTTGCTCTTTCTTGACCACCACATTGTATCTCTAATGTCATTGCCCAGAGTACATTCTTCCTTTATTATCAGCTTCTGGAGTCTCAAAGGATTTTAAGGCCCAGCTTCTTATACCAAACTTTTCCTGTTTCATTCCTCCCCATCTCAGCTGCTAGTGTCTAAATTAACTAGTATTTACTTTTTCTACAATTATAAAATTAACTAGTATTTATTCTGTGTACAATTATAAAATTAACAATTATTTACTTTGTATATAATTTATATACACTTATGAATGTACTCGTTTTTTTTTTTCCTTTGAGAGAATGTAGACACCTTCAGGGTAAGGATTCTTTCATTTTTGTCTTTGTATTATTGGCACCTAGTATGGGGAATGCCTGGTGCATGATAGGCATTTAATAAATGTGTGTTGTTAGATTGATTGGTTTTATCAGTCTGTACCTCTAAGAAGATGCTCGTATTCATTGAATTCACAGTCTGTCTTTTTTATACAATTTTGGGAGAAGAGGTTAATAACTTATAATACCCAGATTCATTGATTTCATCACCCTCACCTGCTTAGTTCTATCATAGGAGCCCCACATCTCTCGTTTATGCTTCCCTAACTGCTGAAGAAAGTTGGCCTTAATGGCAGGTTACTTGAAAGGATTGGAAATGTGGGCTTTGTCATGTCTTCTGAAAATCTAGTTGACTTTGTGGGCCTATTTTTCCCATATCTTCTTCACAAGCCTGCATGAGCTCTTTCCATCAATCGTGCTGTGATTTTGCCACTGATTATAACATTAATTTCAGCTGAAAAATTGATTTTTTTTTTTGACCACCTAAGTGACCATGACCACTTCTGTGCTTAGATTATGATGTAAGGGGGCAAACATGGCAGAACACAATTGTTTATGTTCTGTTTTAGGAGATAAAAGGCCAAATGAGTCTGAATGAATCATCATTCCAGGCGCCACCATTGCCTATCATTCAGACTGTTTCCCCCATTACAGATGAAGGCCAGGAACTCAATGGCTTTTTCCAGCAGACACTGAAGAAGTCTCCTTCTGTGACCTTCTGTTGTTCTTTTCTTCACCTCTGGTTTTCTTGCCGTTACTTTTGAGGTCTCTTATCTTTTACCCTTTCACATGTTTTGGAATTGTAGAATCAGAGTGACAGAACTGGAATATTGGATAGAATATTGATATTCCTTTCATTTTATAGATCAGGAAACAGAGGCCCAGAGGGAATGAAGCATCTTTTCCAAAACCATACACAGCACATTAAGGGCAGGGACTAGAACTTAGCCTACTGGATTCCCAGATCTCCCTTCCCTATTTGCCAGGTCCCTTTTTTTTTTTCAGTTTTGTCTTTTTTTAGCCTGTCTTACTAGACTTAGAATTTAAGGTTAGAGTTTAACCTGGGTTCAGTTTCTAAATCTACTATCTACTATCTACTGTGTGACTTTGTGACAAGTTATTTAATTCTCTGGTCCTAGTTCCCTTCCAGTTCTAACCCTATGATCATATGCCCTTTTTACAAATGTTATCCTTCCTCTGCTAGATGTGACCTTCTTTCCTTCAAAATGGCACCTCCTCAGGGAGGTATATAGTATAATAGTATAGTATTATGTAGTATAGTATACTATAGTATAATATAATAGTGTAATATATATGTGTATATATACACACACACATATGTGTGTGTGTGTGTGTGTGATATTAAGATCAAGTCAGGAGTCCTGAATTCTACTCTACATTATGCCATCAATAAGCACATAATTTTAGCAAGCCACTTCATCTCTATTTGCCTTAGTTTCCTCATAGAGAAGTATAAAGAGTGCTAGATTGAGAGTCAAAGGATCTGAGTTTGAATCCTGACTCACTTCCTAGTTGAGTAACCTTCGACAAATTTTTCCAACTCTCTGGATTTGGGATAGCTGACCTGTAATCTGTCAAGTCTCTTTAATCTCTAAATCTATTCTCCTTTGGTTGATAACTAAATTGGTCCTTTCTAGCAAGGCTTCATGAAGCAAAGGGGACATATAGGCTTGAATGATAGGTGTACATCCCAATCTAGGGAAACGAAGAGCAAAACTTTGAGACTAAGGATAGTATTATATGATGAATCAGGTATGAGAAGACTTGCTTTTAAATTATGGTTTTATTGATCACTACTTGTATGTCTTTTTGAAAATCAGTGGACCTCTCTAGACTTGTGTTTTCTCATCTTTAAAATGGGAGAGTTCAATTAGATGACACCTGAGATTCTTCCTACTCTAAATACTCGGGTACTGTGAGAAGCATGATATGTCTCAGGGAACAGTGAGATAGAATGCAAGTTCTCTGAAGATAGGACAGTTTCATTTGTGCCTCTATGTCCCTATTACCTAGTATGGCATCTTGCATATGATAGATGTTTAACTAATGGTTGTTGACTGATTGGACCGGAAAGTACATATTAAGCAGTAAAAGAAAATAAAATTGAATGATAAGGTAGGAATAGGTAGTGAATGGAGTTGAAAACCAGACAGAGGAATTTAGATTTTATTCATTTGTCAGAAGGGTACTACGTATGTGTTTCAACAGAGGAGTGACCTGATGAAAAGGAAAATGATGATGTTATTGATAGGTATGATAGGTTGGAGAGGAGATAGCCTGATAGTAGGTAGACTGGATAGGAATTATAGTAGAACAGGGGCAAAATATAAAGACCTGGATTGTCCATGGCAGTGGCAATGGAGAGGAAAAGAAGAGTCTAAGAAATTTTTCCAAGGAAGATGTAGCAAAATGTGGTGGATGGCTTCATCTAGAGAATGAAGGGACAGGACAAATCAGATATGACTCCAGAATTTGTGACATGAAAGACTAGAAAAACAGTGGTTCCACTGTTAGAAATTATTCATTTCTGTTTCTCATTCTTTTTCTACCCTTCCTCTCCAATAAATTTACTAACCCCAAGTTCTTATAGATGTCAGTGATTCTAAGGGACATGTTTTTGGAAAACAGCATGCGAGACAACATTTCATTGTTGATTAAACATGGCTCTTTTGTGAAAATTGAAACACATTAGGGTTGTAACAGCTGACTGACACAGGTGTTTCTTTGTCACAGACACCACAAATAGTTTATTGATTAGAAACTCTTGTTCCAGGGTTCTTTTGTTGAACCATCCATATAATAATAGCCTCCTAATGATAGGCTATAAGTCTCCATGTTTAGCATTGTGGCCTTGAGTAGGGGGCATTTTCATTCATTTGGTTGTAATGAAGAAATGAAAGTCCAAGTTTAAAGACTACTCTTGGTTACTGGGGAACATCTAACAAGTGGCATTTAGAATTGCCTTCCAAATAAAATGGTCCCCCTGGAACAAATTGATATTCAGCCATCAGCATAGAAATAGCAAGTTTGAGACAAAACATAGCAACAAGATATGAATATCTAGCTAGTTACTCTACTAGTAAGTGGTAATTCTGAAATGTATAATATATTAAACTATATTTGGGGTAGGGAGGGGATGAGGGGGAGGCTTGAAATTGCACTGTTGAAAGGAACAAAAAAAGGAGACTATATCTATTATTTTCTGCATAGTGGATATGTAAATTCCAGCTCAGGTAATTATATTCTGCCAATCTAAATTTCCCCTACTGTTTAAATGATACTCTTTTTCACATCACATTTGACATTCTCTTGGCATTTAGCCTTCTCAAGTCACAGTGTCCAGCCCACCTAAGGTACAGACGGCTACATGCTGCCCATGAACCTAGAGATTTCTCCCCACCCCTCCTCTGTTAGGGGCTACATGGTAAAGCCTGTCTCACTGCTCTTCTTAAGGTGCTTTGAGATAGTAATAACAGTGTCTAACATTTATATAGAGCTTACCATGTGCCAGACTCTGTTCTAAACATTTGACAATGATTGTCTCATTTGACTCTCACAAAACAACCTTGGGAGGTAAGTGCTTTTATTGCTCTCATTTTAAACAATGAGGAAACTGAGGCAAACAGGTTAAGTGACTTGCCCAGGGTCACATAGTCTGCAGTGAAATACCACTGAATATTCACATAACATGGCTGCTGCTATTATATTATTCTTTTTTTTTTTTTCATTCCAAAGTGGCAAAAGGTAGAAGATATTTTAGTGAATGTATTCAGTTCTGTAACGAAAAGAGTCTCTGGGCTTATTAATTGATAGAGGGCCGGGAATTTTTTTTAAAAAGATTTACTATTTCCATTGGCCTTGAGCATTTGGAGGCTTTTTGCAGGAATGGAAAAAGAAAGTGTTCCAAAAAGAAAAAAGAGATGCTATTTTAAAAGAACAATGAGGCACAGAGAGTTTTCATAAACCCCAAAGTTGGCTAAACCAATATCTCTAATTAGATGAAGGAACCCTCCACAGAGACTTCAGATCTGTGTCTAGGCACAGGGCAAGTTTCGGAAGCATTTACATTTCAGATCCAGCAGATAGTTTGTTGGCAAACATCCAGCATGGGGAGTTAATCTTAATCACATTTGTTCACTTCTCCTGCCTGGAATTCTTTTATGTGCTGTCTCTTTGGTATTTTGGTGGAACTTGTGTTTCTCATCATATTACTCTGCAGTTGCAAAGCTTCTCTGTATGGCTTCATATTTGCACCCAAAACACACTGCTTGTCACATCACTATCCCTTAGTTATGGAGGCATGAGAGAGGAGGATGGGGAATGGAGGGGGTGTTGGGAAAGGACCAGGAAATTAAATTCTTCTGGTAACGTGAGGATGTGTACTCTTCCCAACAAGGCCAAAGACACATTTAGGTGGAACGAGAGAAATCTACTTTTATTAAGGCCTTTGTAAGAGGTAGACTTGTAGACATCTAGAAAGGGAAAGGCAAAACATTAAAAAAAATGTGTATGCCATTTTCCAAGGTACTAGAGGAAAAATAAAGCCAGTTATCTAGTCATTCAGTTAGTAAATCAGCATCTGTTGTGTGTCTACTATGAATCAGGCCCAGTTTTAAGTTTTGGGGATACAAAGAAAAGCATAAGGCATTTCCTGCCTTCCAGGAGCTCACATTCCAATGGGGGACACAAGATGTAAACAGGTACGTACAAAACAAGCTATAAACAGAATAATTTGAAATATTCAATGGAGGGAAGGTACTAGAATTAAGAGGATTAAGATAGGCTTTCTGTGTGGAAGGGCATATTTTAGCTGGGACTTGAAGGAAGCCAGGAGGCAGAAATGAGAAAAGAGAGTATTCCAGGCATGAGGGACAGCCAGTGAAAATGCCCAGAGTTTACAGATGGAGTATCTTGTCTGAAGAATAAAAGAAGGCCCCTGTAACTGGATCATAGGATATGTAGGTCCTCAGTTTCTACTTAAGCAGACAAATGAATATTTTAGAAAGATGTCCAAAAGTTGAAGCAAAAATGTTTTTTCTGCTCAACCCTGTGTTAAGTAGAAAATTCAACTCACTAGAACTCTCCTGCCCTCATTCCCTGAACATTCTGATTGAAAGCTGTTAAAAAGGATTTTTTTTTCCCTTGTTGCAGTAAGATAGTGACATTCTTATCCCAGAAGCCATTTAGAAGCCAATACAGTACAGATATTGCTTCATATGTTAATTCTATCTCCCTAACTAGACTGAAATCTTCATGAAGGTGAACTCTATCTCCTGACAATCCATTTCACTTTCATGTGACTTCAATTGTTTGAGAATTTTTTGGTTGATTTGGTTAGTTGGTTGGTTGGTTGGTTGGTTAAATGAAGCTTAAATCTGCTTCTCTATGATTTCTACCCATCACTCCCAGTTCTGTGCCTTGATACCACTAAAAGCAAGTCATTTTATTCCCAATTTTGGCAAGGCCAAGTAGAAGCCAAAGTGACTCTTGGCCTAATATTCTCTAGTCTTTTAGGATTATTTAAAAGTGTTCTAACCAGTAGTGTCAAACTCGAATAGAAACAGATCCCTATAGGCCCATATTGACTCAGAAAACCACAAATTAACTAATCTATTTTATTATATTTTTATTTATTTTCTTAAACATCTCCCAGTTACATATTTTAATCTGATTTGGGCTGCCTTGGGGAGTTTTGCTTGGATAGTTAGACAATGAAGTAGACAGAGACTTAGGCCTGGAGTCAGGAAGATCTGAGTTCAAACCCATCTTCAGATACTAACTGTGAGCCTGAACAAGTGACTTTAACTCCTATTTGCCTCAGTTCCTCATCTATAAAACGGGGATACACTGGAGCAGGAAATGGTAAACCACTTTGTTATTTTTGCCAGGGAAATCCCATGGACAAGTCCATGGGGTCACAAAGAGTTGGACAGAACTGAACAACAAAAAGGGAAATTTTACTGTTCCCTTGTAGCCAGGAGTTTGACACTGCCTTATTACAGTAGATGACCAGTGGCTCGTGGTAACATCTAAAGAGAGGAAGAATAGCAGGATCATAGAATTAGATCTATAAATATAAATTAGAGTTATAAATGTCATCTGCTGTCTTCTGAGTGAAGAAGTAATTACTCTGGATTTGAAAGTTGTTTTAGCTGCTAAGTATTGCTGCTGTTGCAAAACTTTTGGCAGGGGGGGGTCTAAAGATGCTTATTTATGTTGAATATTAAAACCTTTATTCCTCGATTGGAATATTTGGAGTTGAGATGAATCATGTAAGGGTAATTGTGTTTATTCTTTCTTGGTAAAGAGGAACTGTGAAGAGAATAGCAAGCCTCAGGAAAGTTTTCCTATGACATAGAGTTAGGGCTTAATAATAATTACATTTATTATTATTATAGCTAGCATTTTCATAGTCCTTTAAGGTATACAGAGCACTTTACAATATTATCCAATTTGAGCCTTATAATAACCCTGGGAGGTAAGTGCCATTATCACTCCCATTTTACAATTGAAGAAACTGAGGCATGCAACACTTTAGTAATTTGCCCAGGATCATACTTCCCCGCCAAAACTGACCTGCGTCTACAGTTTAGAGTACCATGCTAGGGTTGCAACAATACTAGTAATTTAATCAACTCAGGTAGGGAAAAAAAATCTGTGCTGGGACTTGGATGATATTAATAGCACAAATTCATGTAGTGTTTTTGGATTTGCAAAGTTTTTCATATACATTAGCTCATTGGATTCTCAGAACAGTCCTCTAAAGTAAGTGCTATAGGGTATTACTATTCCTATTTCAAAGATGAGAAAAGTGAGGCAGAAGAAGTTAGATGATTTCCTCAGGGTTCCACAGTTATTTTAGTGTTTCCTAACCTTATGCCCAGTACTGTATTCACTACATAATTCTTCCTTGCTTGTTGACCATCCTGTGCTAACCTGAAGTTACAAATGCTTTACAGATGCACAAGTCCTCAGTCTCTTTTTTTTTTACATGAAAATTTTTTTACTATGACAAAGACATCATACAATTTTTATGATCTTGGTCTTTCCCTCTTGCCTTTGTACAAGGCCAAAAGAGAAACATTTGCAACTTTTACAACCTTGAATGGGACTCCAGGAATATCACTGACTGAGCATGACCTTCCCGACCAAATCCAGCAACCAAAACTTCATCATTTTCCTCGATAAAGTTCAAGCAGCCATCACTGGGAACAAAGGCAGTGATTTTTTTGCCGTTCTTAATCAGTTGAACTCTCACACACTTCCTGATGGCAGAATGGGGCTGCTTGGCTTCCACTCCAACTTTTTCTAAGACAATCCCTTTTGCATGAGATGCTTCTCCAAATGGGTTGACCTTCAAGGCAGTGCCCAAATGAGCTTTCTTGTATTGCTTGTCATGCCACTTTTGGTCTCTCCTGTGGCTGCAGAACTTTCTAACAGTACGAAGACCACGGCACTTACCCATGCTGCTGCTGTCCCGGCCGAGAGAAAAAAGACCTCAGTCTCTTTTCAAAATTCTGTTTGCTTTCATTTTTGCATCCTGGCCAGCCCCTGTCAGATAAGTAAGTAGCCTTGGAAATCAGTTGGTGAAAGGAACATTGAGTGCAGACTGCCCTAATAGTCCTTGGTAGATTCTCTGTTAGCTTCTCTCAGTGTGCAGGGAAGCCTCAAGCTTCCTAAGGAGGAGGAGCATCCTTGTTTCCTGTCTGCATTGTAATATATTTTGACCTTGTTCAAATCAGGGAGAAAACATGGCAGGCTTCCCAGGAAGCATGAGTGACATCATCACCCCTCCTTTAGGGCTGCTGGAGGAGACACAGAGAATAAACTCAGCATAGACCTGCCTTTGTAGACCCTGGAGAAGTGGGGTGGCCAATTTACAGGTTAGAAGAGAGACAGCTGTATTTCACCCACAGGACAAAGATGGGGCTTCCTTTCTTGGAAAATAGCCAGGCTAAGTTATTACTTAACTGCTCCTTTGTCAAGGTTCTACTGAGCACGTAGGATAAGCCTTCTATCCTTGTAGTGGGGTGAGTAAATATATTTCAGGAAGAGAGAAATAACCTCATTTTAACAAGTCACCAGGCAGGACACAACAAGGAGCAGGTGTTCATTTGTTTGATTATGTCATTGTTTAGGGAAACTCCTAGCGTGGAAACTCTCTTTACCAATGTAGATCAGCAGCACTAACTTAGAGTCTTAGAGAGTCATTTGAAGCACCCATGAAGTGAAATGACTTGCCCAGGCAGCATGACTAGAAGCAGGATTTGAACTAAAGCCTTTCTAAGGTACTATGCCATGATGCCTCTAATGACTAATGGGAAGTGAGATGGCATAGTGCTGGGTTCTGGGATCAGGAAGACGTAAGTTCAAATCTGACCTCAGATACTTACTAGCTGTGTGACCCTAGGCAAGTCATTTTACTTGTAGATTCTTCGGTTTCCTCAACTGTAAAAGGGAAGGTCATCATAGCACCTACCTAGAGTTACTGTGAGAATCCAGTAGGATTTCTAAACACTTAGCCCAGTGCGTGGCACTTAGTAGATACTTAATACGTTCTTGTTCTTTTCCCTCCTGCTCCCCTCTTCTAATATAGTTTTGCAGTTAGAAATGTGACATTGTCTCTACAAAAGAGCTATTGTTGTGGTCATCATCACTTTGTTGTTTTTCCCCCATCATGTCAGACTCTTCATGACCCCATTTGGGGTTTTCTTGACAAAGATACTGGAATGGTTTTGACATTTCCTTCTCCAGCTCATTTTACAAATGACAGGGTAAAGTGACTTGCCCAGGGTCACACAGCTAGGAAGTGTCTAAAGCCAGATTTGAATTCAGGAAGACGAGTCTTCCTGACTCCAAAAGCACATTCAATCTACTACAATTCCTACCTGCCCCCACAAAAGAGTTAGGGACATCACAAAACCCAGTCCCCATCTCTTAGAGGGTATAAACCTAATTAGCCAGTGGTCCATCGTCCCCCAGGACTAAATAATTGTTGGCAATCTGATAGGATGGGACATTATGGTTGATAATATATTCTGCAGGCGTGTTATCATGTATTTCATAGGTAGCTTACTGGTTTTCAAAGGATTACGATGCAGGCTTAGGGAAGGAGTGTCTCAGAGACCATTCCATCTAAACACCTCACTTTATAAATTGGAAAACTGAAATTCAGAGAAGTTAATGACTTGCCCCAAATCCCCCACACATAAGTACTCCAGCCAAAAATCCCTTGACCCCAAATCTAATATTTCTTCCACCAGCCCATGTATAGGAAAGTGTATGACACTAAATAGAATTGAATCTTTTTGTAGTTGAACTAGATGACCTTTCAACCCTCAGATCCTTTGATGATGATTTATGATGATCCAAATGGTAACATCAGGACCTTTCAGAACTTTGAGCTGTCTTTTTTGTTAGTTCTCATTAGGTTTTATTGCTGTTAATCAATAAATCAATCAGTCACTGAGCACTTATTACAATGCACTTGCCAGGCTCTAGGGAGATACAGATACAAAGAGGGAAATAATCCCTTCCTTCATTTAGCTTATAGTCTAATGGGAAAGCAAGACATGTATATGGGTGTACATACAAAATAACTTATCTGAAAAATATAAAGTAATTTAAAATGAGGTTAGTAGGGAAAGAGGACACTAGCAGTTGGAGGAAGCAGGAAAGGTTTCATGTGGAAGGTAATGTTTAAGGTGGATCTTAAAGGGAGTTATGGATTCTATGAGGCAGACCTCCTCAAGGATGGAATGCTTTCCATGCATGAGGGATGACCAATACAAAGGTAGAGAGATGAGAGATGAAGTGTGTGGAACAGAGAAAAGGCCATTTGGGCTTTATCACAATACATAAGAAAGATAGGTTGGAACCTGGTAGTAAAAGGCTTTAAAAGGTAAACAAAGAAATTGATATTTAATCTTAGAGGCAATAGGAGGCCATTGAAGTTTTGATTGAGTAAGTTAGTCAGCTCTGTGCTTAAGGGAAATAACTTTGGTAGCTATGCAGAGGAAAGACTAGAATGGGGAGAGAATTGAGACAGGCAATTGGGGAAGTTTGGGTGATCTAGGTGAGAGGTCATAAGGACCCAAATTAAGATTGTGGCTATGTGAGTAGAAAAGATTGAGATGCAAGTGATATTGTGGAGGTAGAAACAGAAAGATCTGACAATTGATTGAATATGGGTAGAAAGGGAAAGTGAAGAAGAAAGGCTAAAAGAGAAATGGGTTTGGAAGAAAAGATGATGAGTTCTGTTTGGGGTATGTTGAATTTGGGATGTCTCAAGTTTTTATTTATTCAGTTAATAAACATTTATTTTCTCTCCCTCCTCATCTGATTGTGGGGAAAAATAACACTTCTAACAAATATTCATGGTCAAGCAAAACAGATTCCCACATTGGCTGTATCCCAGAGTGTACTTCTCATTCTGCATCCTGGGTCTGTCACCTCTCTTTCATGAGGTGGGTAGCATGCTTTATCCTTGATCCTCAAGAATTGGGGCTGGTCATTGTATTAATCAAAGCTCTCAGTCTTTTGGAGTTGTTTGTCATTCAGATGTTGTGGTTATTATATAATTTGTTCTTCTGGTTCTATTCACTTCATTCTGCATTATTTCATACGAGTCTTCTCAGGTTTCTCTGAAACCATCCTTTTTTAATTGCATGTAGCACAATAGACGGACATCCAGTTTGACATGTTCAATAGACAACTAATTGGTGATGTATAAGAGATGATGTTTTGGAGTTGATATGTTGGTCGTTCTATAGTTCTGGTTTTCTGTAGTACCATAAGATTTACAAAGTTCTTTGCTTACAACAACATTATGAGAGAGAGTTCAAGAATGGCTATCCTCATTTTTTCAGATAAAGTAACTGAGGCTCAAAAGATTAGATTAGATTTACCCAAAGTCACACAGGGATCAAGTGTCATGACCAGGGATTTGAGATTACTTTACTCCAAGTCCCATATCCTTCAGTATTCTTTCCATACTTCTAGGTAAACCACCTTTTTTATTGCTGTTTAGCCATTTTCCAGTCACATCTGACTCTTAGTTTCTTTCTCCAGCTCATTTTACTGATGAGGAAACTGAGGTAAACAGCCAGGATCACACAGCTAGTAAGTATACTAGATGGTTTTTTTTTTAATTGGAAAGAAGTTCCTTTGAAAAATAAAAATTCTACTAAAAAAGGCAAAGGTTTGAGAAATGGTTTTGCAATAATTTCAGAAGCCGTGTGCATTTCGTGATTCTGCAACATTTTTGTTGACAACAAAATAAATCCAGTGAAGGAAGATCCAGAATGAACTTCATCTGCTTCTTTGCACACTTGACTTCCTACTGTGTGTGTAAAGCATGGTCTGCCCTGTAGTTTCCAAAAACTCAGGGCATCTATTCTTGGCCCAAACTGTCACCATCCTACCCTCTCCATAAGGTATTTTAAAATCTGAACATCGAAAAAATGTTTTTGGGGTGTGTGTGTTTGTGTGTGTGTGTGTATGTGTGTGTGTATTTTAAGCAGAAACTACTTAAATGGGTCATTTGTTCTGTAAGGATTTCATTGTTTCTATCCAGCATATCATCATCCTTGCTGATTTGAATCAATTCATCTAAGCCTTTTCTTTCTGTATCCTCCATTATCAACCTTTAGTTTGCCTCCCTATTTTCTCAAGCTCTGTTCAATACGTAAGCATGATCCAGAAAGAAATATACCTTAAACCTTTCCCTCCCTTCTCCACCCCTCCACAATCTACCTATTCCTTTCTCATAGCTTTTATTCTTTTTTTTTCTTTTCTGCTCCACCAAATTTCAACTAGGATTTGTTTCCCTGTGAAGTCTAGTTAGATCTATTTCAGGCATCTGAAAATGGGAAGTTCCTTTCTCTTTCATCCTGTTCCTCACATAGGCTTTGGTCCAATGGTGCTAAGGTTGCTCTTTGGAACAACATGTGCATCATTTCTTCAGCCAGAATTTCTACTGTTTATTCCAGAGATTGTTCACTTTGTTCCTTTCTTTACTCATGTTCTGTACCTCTGGACCTCCTTTAATATGGCCAATAGTTTAAAATAACTGGATAAGGAAAGGGATGAAAATATATTTAGACCACTGACCTCTCCCAGATAATCCACTTGAAAAATATAGATTAAAAGCTGATTCTCCCTCTCTCTCTCTCTCTTTTTTTTTTTTTTGGAGAGATTGGGGATCATGGGCACAGGATATTCTATGTATTCAGATCCTTTGGTGTGTCAGTTTTGATAAATAGTTCTTTTTCACTTTTTTCTGTTACAAGTGATGTTTCATCATTGAGGGTGGAAGGGAAGGATGAATCCAGAAATGATAGCAACATAAAAGCAAAAGGTAGCAATAAATATTTTAAAATAAAACTGTTTCCCATTGTGTCTCTTCCAGAGAGAGAGAGAGAGAGACAGAGAGAGACAGAGAGAGAGGGAGGGAGAGAGAGAGAGAGAGAGAAAGAGAGAGAGAGAGAGAGAGAGAGAGAGAGAGATCGTGTGCACAATTCAATCAGAACTAACCAGGACATTGAAAAATCTGTCATTAGCTGTGGAAATGCCCATTGTCTTTCACCTCTGTAAAGAATGGAAGGAGATGATTTCTCATATCTTTTTATTTGGGCCAAACTTATAATTTCACAATTAAGTTTCACATTGTTGAGGCATGGATAGAAGGTTCACTGGCCTGAGTCTTTGAGCTGCATCCCATCCCATCTAGGGAAACGACTGACTCCAGCTAGGTCTCCTTTTCTTGGTTCTCCTCCTTCCCTCCCGCACCTAATCAAGTGCCTGCCTCTTTTTGCAAGGTAGAGGGCTAGAAGAGAGAGGGTAAGAAGGATGTTTCTGGGAGAGTCTGTAGCATTGGGAATCCCTGACATGAGAATGGGCAAAGGGCTTTCAACTCCCCCCTCCTTCCTGCAGTAGTGTGGAGGCTGTTGGGGAGCCCACATCAGGCACATATTTCCTTTTTTTGGAGGGCAGGAGATAAAAAGTTAAATGGGTCTGGGCACAGTAACTAACTTGCCATATAACTGGTCAGGTGATCAAAAGTCATCATAATTTTTTTTTAACACACAAAGGTGAAAGAGACCTTAAAGGTCATCAAGTTCAACTCCTTAATTTCCTAGATGAGTAAACTGAGACCCAGAGAGGTGAGGCATCTTGCCTGCTTCCTCACACTGGCAATTGGAGTTTAGGATTCTCTGACTTCAACTTGAGTACCCTTTCCACTGCACCAACTCCATATCCAACCTTCTTTCCAATGGAGCATGCTGGGTTTCCCTAGTAATGAGAATCACAAAGTATTCAGCTTAAACATATTGGGAAATAGAGAAACTAGGGACCACTTCTGTAAATAAGGCACTCAGAGTCATTAGGAAAAAAACCCACCGTGTGCACATGAGCACACACACACACACACACACACACACACACACATATGCTCAGGCATCCCAAGGTGTACTAGTTTAGTTTCTAAAGAATTGGCCCAAATTCCACAAACCTGAATTAAAGTGTATGGGAGAGGGGCATTCCCTCCTCCCCACTCCCCATCTACCATTTGCTACACTTGGCAGAGCAGAGGCCATGAAAGCACTGAGTTAGGCTAAAGTTCTGTTGTCCTGAAATCTATAGAAGAATAGTCATGGTTATGCATGAGGTCCAAGAGATGCAGTGGTTATTTTCTGATCATCTTCTGAGTACCATGTATTGTGGTCCAGTAGAAAGATCACTGGCTCTGGCGTCATAGGGGCAAGATTCAGGACCCATCTCTGATTCTTACTACCAAAATGGCCTACCAACAGGCCTTCCTCTGTTTTCTAATCTGTAAAATGGGGAGGGGATTAGAGTAGAAAGGTGTCAGATGTCCCTTCCAACTGTAGATTGGGCAACAAACATTTATTCAGTACTTGCTATATGTCAAGTATTATTATAGGCTCCAGAGATTCAGAGATAATCCACCGAACAGATTATAAACTACACCGGCTTGCTGGCTAAGAAGATTCTCTACGAGAATCCTGTCTCTCAACTCCAACTCTGAGTTGGGTCAGTGTGTTGTTGTTAAGTCTTTTCAGCTGTATTCAACTCTTTGTGACCCCGTTTGGGGTTTTCTTGGCAATGACACGGCAGTGGTTTGCCGCTTCCTTCTCTAGCTCATTTTAAACTGAAGCAAACAGGGTTGTGACTTGCCCAAGGTCTTGCACAGCTAAGTAAGTGTCTGAGGCCAAATTCAAACAATGGAAGGTATCTTCCTGACCCTAGCCCTGGCACTCTATTCACTGGGTCACCTAGCTGCCCTGAGACAGTGTAATATAGCATAGGGGATAGAGCACTGAACTTAGACAAAGGAAGACCTGAATTCAAACCCCATCTTGGATATTTATAACTCATTAAACTTCCTGTGCTTCAGTTTCTCATCTTTAAAATAAGGGAGTAGGATTTAATGCCTTCTAAGGTTCCTTCCAGTTCCGAGTCTTGTGATACTCCAAATCCCTTCTGCTCTTAATAGATGACCATTTTTAAGGACCTACAGTGTGCCTAGAATGACAAAACTGAGACTGTCCCTCCCCTCAAGAAGCTTACATTCTACTGAATGGGTAAACGTAGAAGTAAATAGATTACATATGCAAAAGAAATAATGCAGTAATTTGGGGGGAGAAGAATGACAAAAATCAAAAGTACTCCAACTTTTCTCTTGGTGTGTTTCTGAGACTACAAGGGCCACATTGCACCGTTTGCTATTTCTCCCCACTCAACTTAGCTGTTGGAGCAAAGTAACGTAATGTCAGCCCTGGCTGAAAATCCCTTTGCTATTAGGAGACAGATGGGCACCAGCTGGAGCCGCCTCAGGCACAGTGAGACATGACAGCCATGTCCCCCTCTGCCTCCCACATGAGCTTGGCAGAGCTGATCATTTCAGCCCATTTCATTTTCCTTCAACACTCTTGGCCTCGGCTTATCGCCAGGAATGTCTTGTGTTATGGGGAAATAGTATGGACCCTATGGCAAACTAGATATTATGATAAGGTCCGTGCTAAGGATTGGAATGGTCTCAAAACTGGCCCATGTGAGTCATGTATCCTCGCTTTCACAAGTGTGACAGTCTTCCCCAGTCTTCCCTCCAGATGCCAGCTCACAGACCTGGAATGAGCGCCCAAAGGCTACATTGCAATTTATAAGGCATTTGAGACTATGACCCCATGGATGATGGGGCCCGTTGAAAAGCAATTGGTTTTTTTGTTTGGTTGCTTTTTTTTCCCCCAAAGCAGCAAATCTTAATGTGTATCTCCTCATTCTAATTTTATCTGTATATAATGCTTATCACAGAAAGTAAGGGGAACCCACGGATGGGGAAATCTGCCTTTCATCCATCACATTGTGTGTTTCCACTGTGGTGGAAGAGAATGAAAATAATATCATTGTGTCAGGGTCAAGGTACAGTGTGTCTTACTGGTTGATCAGACCAATGTGAGCTTAGAAGGCTCTACACACAAATAGTCCATATGAACATTTGGAGTGGAATGAACTGTAGATTTTTAGAGAGAAGGGGGGGTTCTGTAGCAGAGCATGTCAAAGGTTCAGAATTTGGGTTTAGCTCAAGTTTCCCCCAGCATAATTACGGCAGATTTCAAAATCCCACCTTAGCTTTTCTGGCTCCCTAATCACCAGATGCCCATTTTTAGCTCTGAGGTATCCCATCTGTTCCTATCCTGAATGATTATATTCTGGACTCTAAGAGTCCTACCTGTTCCAGTATTGAGGAATTTCAATCCAAGACCCCAGAGCAGCCAGCAGGCAGCCCTAGAATGAGCCAACATGCAAGCCATTCTCAGTACTTATTACTAGCATATTGATGGACCAAGGTAGTCCTGGGTGTCTGAGACCAGGGCGTTTTTGTTTGTTTAGTGCTTTACTCCTTGTAAAACTAGCTGCCTAGTGACTGTGGGGGCTCTGGGAGCTGAACTTGGCCTTGTCATTTTGGATATAGCTGTAATAGAGGCAAACAACTACTTAACACCTCTACCAGGCTCATGTTTAGCCAGCAGCCCTACCTCATTTGACTGTGACTCAGATGACTTTCCACTGCACAGTGTTTTGTCTCACCAGTCTGGGTGTCTGGGACCAATTCAGCCTCTGGGCTTCAGCCCACTCTTTCCTATGACTCTGCCCCCTCAGAGCTGTTCAAGAAGACCAGGGCTTGAGTCAGGTGTGCTTCTCACTCATAGGATTTTGGGAAAGTTGCTCCATCTCTCTGGGTCTCCTTTTGCTTATTTGTCAAATGAAGGGGATTATGCTACACAGTTTATCTTGGCCCGTCCACCTTGAAAAACTCTACAACTGCTTTGCCAACCTCTTCCCTTGGACCCACCAGTCCACCATCCAAGACACAGTTTGATTTTGTAAGGGGTGAAAAACAAGCAGACATTGAATGAATGAAGAGACCTGGATTCTAGTCCCAAATTGCTTCATTTCTCTGGGCAAGTTTCTTCAGCTATAAAATGAGGGCATATAATTCCTCTCCTTACTAATAATATCACTTATTATTTTTATAACACTTTAAGCACTTCTCAGTCTGGGCCCTTCAGCTGTCCTCTGAAGTAGATACTGTCGGTCTTTTGGTACCCATTTTACAGATGAGAAAATTGAAGGTCAGTGAAATAAGTGATATTTGCTCACAGTGACAGTGTCAGAGACAGGATTCAAACCTTGATTTTCCTAACAGCTAGTTCAGCACTGTGCCTACTGTATCCTATGATGTCACTGCCTACCTATTTCCACAGGTTGTCATGATGATAAAATGAAATACTGTCAAGTATGGCACTTTAGGGAGGTATAAAGCATGTTAGACGTGCAGGCCCTTTACTTGAGTGTTATTATTAAGCAGTCATTCAACAAGCATTTTTTTAAAACACCTACTGTGTGCCATGTGTCCTGGATACAAAGGCAAAAATAGAAAATTCCAGTCCTCAACTTTTCCCCTTTGGGGGAGGGGGAGAGGGAGAGACAAACACCATGTATTAAACAAGTCTACATAATATATACAAAATAAATGCAACACGGTGGAAGGGCATTAAGAGTCTGAGGGAATCATGGAAGACTTCATGTAAAAGGTGGTATTTGACCTGAGTCTTGAAGGAAATAAGCAATTCTAAGACTCAAAAACATGAAGAGGGAAGGCATTTCAGGCATGGAGATGGGAGGTGGAATATCATGTGTGAAGAACAGAAGAAAAGGTCAATTTGGCTGGGCCAGAGAGTGTAAGAAAAATGCAGTGTTTAATAACTCTAGAAAGGTGTATTGGGGCCAGGTTGTTAAGGGTTTAAAATTCTAGAATGTTTTTCTGCATTCAGTCATGTTTAACTCTTTGTGACTCCATGGACCATAGCGCCCCAGCTCTTCTGTCCTCTATTATCTGCCAAAATCTGTCCAAGCTCATGTAAAATATGTTGTTGTTCCCTAATGTCTAACTTTGTGAACCCATGTGGGGTTTTCTTGGAAATTTATACTGGAGTGTTTTGCCATTTCCTTCTTCAATGGAGTAAGGCAAATGGGTTGAGTGGCTTGCCCAGGTTCATACAACTAGTGAGTTTCTGAGACCAGATTTGAACTCAGATCTTCCCAACTCCAGGCCCAGCACTCTATCCACTGAGCCACTTAGTTGCCTCCAAAATTCTGGAGTAGTTTCTATTAAACTTTGGTGCCTATGAGGGAGATCAGAAAAATTAATGTGTCGTGGGCCCATCTCTTGTTCTTGTTATGTTTCTGTGATGCTGTCCTGCCCTTCTCCAGTTGTGTTGTGCCTTAGTTGCCTTACTTGAAGAGGAAGTGGCAAATATTGACTTGTCTACTGTCTCTCTTCTGAAAACCTTATGGCATTTAACAGCAGAGAGTTGGTTTTCCAAGAAGGGGTTGTGGAGGTTAGGAAGAAATACAATTAACTGTCAGACTATCTGCCTGATTTTCATTATTAGTGTCCTTCCTAGATACCCAGCTTGTTATTGTCTGTGCCTGGAGATAGAGTGAACGTGTTTGCCAGAGGCTAGAGCAGCTAAACAGCCTAGCACCACCAAAATGGAGCCTACTCTATTTCTGGCTCTGGGTGGACCAGGCATCCATTCCACTGGCAAAAGGAAACAGTTGGAAATCTAGCCCTGAGTTCCACAGGTGGGAAATAAGTTGGGTATGTGGCTGGCTAGCACAGATGCTTCCTTTGACATACAAATGAACTGAGGACCAGGAAGATGAAATGGAGCACAGGGGTGGTGAGCTCTAGGAAATTCCTTTTGTTTTCATGAAATTCTGGGGAGTTAGAAAAGTACCGAGCCAGAGCTGGTCATTGAGCATAAACTTACACCGCACAGGAAAAATCGAACGGTTGTCCCTTCCGTGAGAGTGTAAGCCCTTTGAGGTCAGGGACCGTATTTCTAACCTTTTTTGTATCCCCAGTACTTAGCACATAGGGCATCCTAAGATATTGACTGACTGGCTAGTTTGGTCAGAGGAAACAAAACAATTTCATTTCTAAAGTTACTTTTTTCCCCAAGACTAGTTCCATTTGACCATTAAACGCAGTATTTTATTGCCAGATTCTACGCTTCCCCACACCTTCAACCTCGGGAACGCGGTCCTGGATGAAAGGGCCACTTTTTTCCAAGCATTTATATTTGCTTCCTCCCTTATCCTTTATGAGAGGTGGAGAGTCAGTATCCTTTTTTCTTTTCTGTTTGGTGGTAGAAGAGCTGGACAAAGAGAGAATGTGCATGGCAGTTAATGAGGTGGTGGTGCTGGTGATGGTGGTAAGTGAGTCGTGTCTGACTCTGACCCTATTTGGGGTTTTCTTGGCAAAGATACTGGAGTGGTTTGCTATTTCCTTCTCCAGCTCATTTTACAGATGCAGAAACTGAGGTAAACAGGGTTAAGTGACTTTCTCAAGGTCATACAGTAAGTATCTGAGGCTATATTTGAACTTGTGAAAATGAGTCATCCTGATTCCAAGCCCCGTGTTCTATCTACTAAGGCACCTAGCTGGCACTTATTTTACAGATCAGTAAATTAAGACCCATGGAAGTTCAATGACTTTGCCAGTCCCCAACAGAGAGGAAACATCTTTTCCAACCCCCTCATTTGACAGATGAGGAAACTGAGATACAGGGAAGTTGTGGTTTGGTCAAGCTGAACCAGGTTATAAGCATCTCCTCCAATCCTCTCTTTTTTCAAATGGGATGAGTGAAACCAAGGGAAACTAAGTGCCCTGATCAGGGTCAAACAGAAAACTCAAAAGCCAGGTTAGAACCCAAGCCCTCTAGGAGCAGCTGGGTAGCTCAGTGGATAGTATGCCAACCTAGGAGTCAGGAGGACCTACCTCAGTTCAAATCTGACCTCAGACACTTCCTAGCTATGTGACTCTGGGCAAATCACTTACCCTGTTTGCCTCAGTTTCTTCATCTGTAAAATGAGCTGGAGAAAAAAATAACAAACCACTCCAGTATCCTCACCAAGAAAACCCCAAATGGGGTCACGCAGAGTCAGACATGACTGAACAACAACCTCTAACTCTAGTGGTGGTTCTTTCTCAGCTGTGCCTTCAAGGTGCTAATTATCAAACGACTTAAATATTATACAGGGGATTATGGAAAGGAGTTGAAATGTTAAAACACTAAGAGAACATGAACATAAGCCTGATTTTGTCGCTCTTAGTAAAAATTCATAGAAAGCTGAAAGTTAACATTAAGAGTCAGTAAATTGTAAAGAGGAAAAGACAAAAGGAAAACCTACTCCTTCCCCTTTCTCTGGGAAGGCATTATTGAACGGTTCCTTTGGCCAGCAGAAGACCAAACACTTCTGTCCTGCGTGGTCATTATTTGGAAAACTGCTTTTCTGGCAAAGTTTTGCCTTAAAACTATTGTCTTGGTCACTAGCCCTCAGCCCTGTCCTAATCCTAAGCTCTCTTTTCTCCCCCGAGGTGTAAGCTTTTGAGACTATTTCAAGTGGAAGAATCACTAAGTAAATTCACTAATTGCCTACTAATCCCAGTAAGTTAGGGAATCATCAAAGCAGCAAAGGTAGAAAGCACAGCTTACTCCACAGAAAGACTATTTTCTGGGGCCACCAAATTAAGATGCTAGGGCCTTTATGTGAAGGGATCCCAGAGCGATGTCTCTAAATCCTATAGGCCAGTCACTTTGGCTGACAGAGAGACTGACATTTCAATCGTTCTGGCCTCATTGAATGGTTTTCTCACTTTTGTCTTTGTATCCCTAAAACTTAGCAAGGTGTCTGGCCTGTTGTTGTTTAGTCATTAAAGCTTGTGTGACTCTTTGTGACCTCATTTGGGGTTTTCTCAGCAAAGATATTAGAGTGGTTTGCCATTTGTTTCTCCAACTCATTTTACAGATGGGAAAACTGAGTCAAACAAGGTTAAGTGACTTACCCAGAGTCACAAAGCTAGTAATAAATATCTGAGACCAGATTTGAACCTTTCAAGAAGAGTCTTCATGACTCCGTGCTTAGTACTGTATCCACTGTACCACCTACCTGCCCCTGCTTGGCCTAAAATAAGAGTTTAATAAGTATTTGCTTATTGATTGAGGTAGTTGCTTTTATTATCTTCATTTTACAGCTGAGAAAGCTCCAATGAGATGACTTGCTTAGACCCACTCAGCTAGCTAATGAGTCAGAGTTGGGATTTTAACCCAGATTTTCCTGACTCCAAGTATGTTATTCTAGCCACTAAACTAACTCTGCTTTTCATACTCTCAAAACAACAACACAGTGAGTATATAAGACAAGTACTATTATTTTATAAATTTTATAAATTTATTTTTATCAGTTTTACAAATTGATAAACTGAGTCATAGAGAAACGTTAATGTAAAAGCCGGGACTAGTATCTGTACTTCCTGACTCCTGACCCAGGGTGCTTTCATGCAGATATTGTTAGACTAAATGAAGGTGGGTAGGGAAGAGATGGGGGAAGGGAAATAATGAGTTTCGCTGTGCAAATAATTTCTAAAACAATGGAATTGTGTAGGATTGGACCTGACAGTCATCATGGCTCAGTGCAGGAAATATAAAATAATTAGACTGGGGGCTGGATGCTGACTTTAGGAACTAGGTGAAGTATCTGTTTCTCATAGGGGAAAGAGAGGCTGATCTCCCGTGTGGAGTTTGAAACAGGTCCAGACACATTTCATAGGATGGACCGAGGCTCCCTGGATGGAAACTTTGCTCATGTTTATGATCAGTGGGGATGCTACTGCACTTTTCTTAGGGTTGGTACTTCAGGGAGCATGATAGCAGTCTGGGGAAGGGGCAGTTTGAATCCAACTTCCTACCATGATGTTTCCTGTAACAATTATTGTTCAATCATTAATCCTGTCTAACACTTCATGACCTTTTGGACCATAGCACACCAGTACTGTCTGTGGGACTCAAGCAATAAATTGATATTTGATCAAATAATGAGTCTTCTGGTTCTCTGAATAAAAAAAATGATGGAGAGGGGGGAGATGGACATGGTTTGAAAGGTAATCCAGGGAAAGGGTAAAGTGGAAAACCTGAGGTTACTTGGGTTTTGCAGGCTATAGAAACTCTTCAGGCTACTGATCCTCCAGGTTATCTGCCTGTTTCCTTAGGGAACACCCAAAATTCCAGCCTTTGACTAGCTATGAATCAGGAAACCAATCTTGACCCATCAGTTACCATTTCTTCTTTGATCAAAAGAAATTAGACCTTAGGTTCCTTGGAGAATGCTGACTTTTTTTTCCTGGTTTTTTTCCACAGAACAAATGATCAGTTGGTGGCATTTCTCTCTCGATACCGGGACATGAACTTCTTGAAATCACATGGCCGAGACAATGCAAGGTACCATGGTTTTTATTTTAAACTTTTGGAAAAACCAATGTGGCTCTAAGACTGGCTACTCTCTTCTCTCCTTGTTTGCTTTAGAACTTGAAATGAGGATATGCTGCGTGAATCATTCAATACTATTATTCTAAACCAGATGCAGCTCATTCTTTAAAGCCATTTATAGGCAGGCTCTGTCGTGCCTCCAAACTAAATTGTTAAAGTTTAAAAGTGCCTATGAAATTTTTGAAGGCTATGCAGATAAATGTTGATTATTGTAACACTCTAGAAGACTCTGCCTAATAGGTCCCAGAGAAAGCCTAGTAAGTACAGCCCTAGACTGGAAGCCAAGAGCGCTTGGTTCAGGTTCTGCCTCAGTCATATGCTGGCTGTGTGACCCTGGGCAAATGGCTTGCCCCCTCAGTACCCAAGGTGCTGACCTATATTGGTGAAAGGACTTGCCTCATCTCCAGGTTCCCTATATCAATGAAATCATAGGTCCATTTGTTATCTCTATCTCATAACCAATCCCAGGTTGAAATCTGTCTCAATGAAGTCAGTTTCCACACTAGCAATGCTTCTTACTGATAAAATCATAAAACCTTCAGTATTCATATAACCTTGGACAGAGTATAGTGATGATGGGGCTAATCATTAAAGGAGAGATGGGGGTGGGATGGTGTGAATCAGAAAAGACTTCCTGGAAGTGGCGAGTTACCTGGATTTGTATAGATGCTGAATGTTATTCCTGTAACCCTTAATGAACAGTGAGGGGCCCATGCATCCCAATTAAGTTGACTCCCATCTCCATATTAAATAACAAAGCCATAGTAGTAGAATGCACCATACCTTGCTCTGGACTAGATTCAGTCTGCCCTGGAGTGAACCATTTAAAGCAGATCTATGTGCATAGCAATTGGATTAGGCCTAGCACCACAATATTGCTGTGTGGCAGAACATAAGTCACTTCTTGAGGTGTGAGCACATCCTATAGAGATGATTGGCAAGCAGTACTGTAGTTGGCAGAGTTAGCTCACCAATGGGGCTGAACTGGAACTAGACATAGGGGAAGTCTCTAGCAGAGAGGACTTCTTACCTTTCTATTTTTCCCAGGCTCATGATCATCCTTAAACCCCAGAGCCTTCTTAACAAAATCTTTAATAAATCCTGACGCTCATACAAAAGCAAGGCTTAAAGTTGCCAGCATCAGCTGGGATTCAGGTAATTTAGATCAATTAAGCCCACTAATTCAGTATTAATTTAATAGTAAAATGTGTTAATATGACACTTGTCCACTCCCCAGAGTAATGTTCTCCCGTTATTAGCCAAAACAGTGCCTGCTGCATATATAAGTGCCATAGCTCTTCTCCTGTCTAATACAACTCAAGAGTCTGGCCCTCTCTGCTCCAGCCCAGAGACACAGGCTTCCTCATTTGTGACCTTCCCCAGAAGGGTGATGGCTCCTGATTCTTCTAAGCTGTGAGGAGAGTCCCTGGAAGGAATATCGAGATATAGGAGTGAGAGCAGGACTAGCCCTTAAATATGATTACTTATATGACAGATGTTCTCTATAGCCCATTTGCTAACTGAGTCCATCTTAAAGTTCCAGGGTTATCCTCTGGACTCACACCTACTGATCATCTACTACCTCTTTTCCATCCCAACCACACTTATCCCTTTGTCCACAACTTTTCGCATCCATGCCCAGAAATACCTTTCCCCCATCCCATCTTCTCTTTTTGAAATTTCTCTATTGTGTCTCAGGGACAACGTTTCTGAAGCTTCCAAGGTCATTCTTCTCTTAGGTAACACACTTCAGTTCTCACAGAGACCCAGAGGCAGTGGCTCCACCATCATATGAGGAGAAAAGAAAGGCTAATGAGAGGAATTTCTAGGCCAAGTAGAGTGCTATCCTATTGGGCTAATGGAAGGAGGCATTTTGAGGTAGAGGCCCTCATGGGGCCTCTCAAATCACAACATTTCTATAACAAATTACCAACCAAGAGAGCAAACCCCGAGATGAATCCCAACTTTTAGGAAGAGATATGTATTTGATTCTAATACAAGGAAGATGGGAGAAGAAAGCAATGGGGGAAAAGTTTCTTTTATTTTTTAGCCATTCAGGATATTCATTATCATCAAAGCTTTTTTTTTTTTTTTTGGCAAATGGTCTCCACATTAGTGGTAATTTTTTTAACTTCCTAGAAGACACCAATTTAAGAGTCACCTTCCATCATATAGCTCTGAGTTCTAGTCTCAGCTCTTCAGGTTGCTAACTGTGTAACCCTGGACAATCCATAGTACCTACAAATGCTTCCAGACTTGACTCCTCTCCAGTCGTTACTTTTCTATAAAAGGGGAGCTATATACTCATACATACAAGCATGTGTATAGCTAAACAGACAGACATATATACAGTTTTTTTTTTTTTCTGTTCATTCATTTCAGTTGTGTCTGACTCTGTGTCCCCATTTGGGGTTTTCTTGGCAGAGATACTGGAATAGTTTGCTAGTTCCTTCTCCAGATCATTTTATAGATGAGGAGACTGAGGCAAATAGGGTAAAGTGACTTACCCAGGGTCACATAGGTAGGAAGTTTCTGAGGCTAGATTTGAACTCAAGAGCGTGAGTCTTCCTAACTCTAGGCCTGGAACTCTGGAACTGTATCCACTGTGCCACCTAGTGCCTACACACACACACACACACACACACACACACACACACACACACACACACACACGGAGAGGGGGGAGGAGGAGGTACTAGGATAGAATGCTGAAATCAGGAAGACTGCGTTCACATCTTGCCTCAAACACTAACTATATGACCCTAGTCAAGGCACTTTAACCTCAGTTTGCCTCAGTCCCCTCAATTTTAAAACGGGGATCATAATAGCACCTTCATCACAAGGTTGTTGTGAGGAGTAAATGAGATAATACTGGCAAAATACTCAGCACAGTGCCTGGCATATATTAGGTGCTTAATAATGGTTTCTTCCCTTCTCTTCCATATATACATAACGCCTCCTGCCACATACACACACACACACACACACACACACAGTCTAAGGGCCTTGAAATCTCTTTTTTATCAATCTCTTTTTTTTTTTTACAATTTATAATGATGCTACTAAAAGGAGAGATTGACAAACAGAGAAGGTGAGAAGAAACTGGGAGAGAAGACATAGACAGGCAAAAGAAAAAAAAATTAACCACACACCACGCAGCGTGCCTCCAATTGTATATGTTGCTCAGTTTCTAATGTCACGTGACTTATAATAGCCACAATGACCTTCTGTTACTATCATCTGTGTTTGCTGCCCAATTTGAGCCTCCAATTCCCAACTTGAGAAGCTAGTGTGAAGACTGTCTAGCATTTTAATGAGAACACAATTGACCCTGGCTGTTATAGTAATTAAATTGGGGGGGGGGTACATTTTGGTTAAATGTTTTCCCTATCTTTTCCTCAAAATAAGGAACCAAATGTATTGGAAAATATTTTGCATAATTATAACCCCTTAAGCAACCTTTGTGAATCAATAGATAAGCAAGTGCTACCCAGCGGTGGCTTTTCAGCCAGCAAGAGCCAGGCTTTGTAAACAAGCCCTGATTCTCCACATCCTAAATGACTCAGATCTTTTGCTCAGAGAGCTGGAGAGAGGTTTCCAAAGTGCCAGCTTTAAACTCAAATGCTCATATGGCTATTTTAGCAGTTCATTTCCAGATGAACAGAAAGCAAGCTCTTTTGTCAGAAAGAGGTTTGTCCCCCCTCTCCCTACTCCCTACATTTTTTTGTGTATGCCCCAGCTAATCGAGAATTCTATCCCTTATCCTTAGGGCCAGCCTAAAATGGGCCTCTCAAATCAGCTTGATCTTGATACTCATAACTGTGCCCCCTCCTTTGGGACCATGGGCATCTTTGGCCCAGGGCCTAAGTGGGATCCCCCCTGCCCATAGCTTTAAGTGTGCCCTCCCTGCAAGGCCCTCAAGAGAATAAACAGAAGTAGAAGCAGCAATGGAGCCCCAAACTCTGCATCCATCAAAGCACTTAACATGATACAGAAAGGCAAGGATGCTTCATGAAGCCTGTCCCAACAAGCAGAGTCCCTCGTGGTAGCCAGTGATTTTAGTTCCTAGGCAGATGCAGGGGTCATGGTATTAAATCTTGCCTACTAGGTTGGGTTACCTTGCTTTCCCATTTTCTTGCCTGTCTTTAGTTTCCTTCTTCATTTATCTTATCTCATTCACCAGTACCCAGTGAGGAATCTGAAATCTATAAAGCCCAAGCAAGCTCCTCACTACAGAATTCTTTAGTGTGTGATTCAATGGCATAAGTATCATTGAGGAGCACCTGCTAGGTCTCTAACCTATCTGGTCCTTCCTTGATGTACCCCCTCTCAGCTGTGTTTTTGAGGATCATTGTTGTCAGGCACAAAATCGGAGCCTATTAAGCCAAAAGGGGCTGAATTGAAGCCCTCACAGGTAGAAGGTATCTAGCCTGTCTTTGAAGATTCCTAGGACTCCCTTAGTGCTTTACTGATGCTCACTCATATTTAACAATTCCCATGGATAAGATGGTCTGATATTTAAAGCCTTCTCCCTGAGACCTCAGCCAGTTTCCATTTGCTGTCTCCTTAGTAAATAGGAAAATCCAGTCACAAGAATCTACAAAAGAGCCCTTTACCTACCTGAATATGGCCTGGTTGTTTAAATTCTTCTGTATTCCTCTTAGCACTTAAAACTATCCAAAGATCCCAAGCTTTTTTTTTTAACGTGTATGTGTGGGGAGTGGAGTCAAGATGGTGGCGTAGAAGCAGGAAAACTTCGTGGCTCCCCCCATAACCACCTCAAATGCCTATAAAATATGACTCTAAACAAATTTTAGAGCTACAGAACCCACAGTGACAGAGAGAAATCTCTCGCTGAAGGCAGCCCGGCAGGTAGACAGGAAGTGTTCATTGCAGCCCAACCCTGAGTGAGCCCATGTTTTTAGCCCCAGAGTGGCCCGGATCAGCTATGGCTGGAGCATTCAGGAGAGTGGATCACCAGCAGCTGTGGTGGTTTCCAGACTTATCAAACCATAAATGCCAAAGACAAAGTAAAAGGTCAATGGAACTCTGCTAAATCTGGGGGGGATGGAGTGCAGTCCAGCCTCTACCCCCAGAGTGAGAAGCTGCGGAGGTATGGTGGCCCTGCAGCCGCCTCCATGTGTCTACTTCAGAGTTCCTGGCCTGCAGATCATAGGGGGGGCCAAGCAACCATTCAGAGGCTAAGCACTCTTGCCTTAACCTGCCTGGATCTGTATCGCAGTCTTGGGTGGTGGTCCTGAAGTGTGTGATCAGTGAGCCAAAGCTGATAGTGGCTGTCAAGATGGCGCCCCCCTAATAGCTCCAGCAGCTGTGAAAACTCCAGCAATTTGCGACAAAGCTCTCCCCTCTGGAAGCAGAGTTCCAATGCGGCACAGAGCTAAAAAGTCAAGTAATTGACTGGCAACATGAACAGGCAAAGGAAACAAAGTAAGCACAGCCATCCAACTTTAGATTCCTTTATTGGGGACAAAAAGGATTTTTAAAATCAAGTAAGAGAAATGGAGGAAAAATTGGGAAGAAAAATGGGAATGATGCAAGAAAATCATGAAAAGAGAGTCAACAACTTAACTGAAGAAAATAACACGTTAAAAAATATACTAACTCAAATGGCAAAAGAGGCCCAAAAAACCCAATGAGGAGAAGAATGCCTTAAAAAGCCGAATTTGCCAGATGGAAAAAGAATTTCAA
>CM053590.1:155801056-155899799 GCA_028646515.1 Pseudochirops corinnae | reverse complement strand
GCCATGATTAAAAAAAGAGCCTAAAAATCATCCTTCAGGAAATTCTCAAGGAAAATTGCCCAGATATTTTAGAACCAGGGGGCAAAATAGAACTTGAAAGAATTCACCAATCACCTCTTGAAAAAGATCCCAAAAAGAAAACTCCTAGGAATATTATAGCCAGGTTCCAGAGTTCCCAGACCAAGGAGAAGATATTACAAGCAGCCAAGAAAAAACAATTTGAATATTGTGGAAACATAATCAAGATAACACAGGATCTAGCAGCTTCTACATTAAGGGATCAGAGGACTTGGAATATGATATTCTTGAGGTCAAAGGAGCTAGGATTAAAACCAAGAATCACTTATCCAGCAAAACTGAATATAATGTTTCAGGGGAAAATATGATCATTCAAGGAGGTGGAAGACTTTCAAGCATTCTTGATGAAAAAACCAGAACTAAATAGAAAATTTGACATTCAAAGACAAGAAGCAAGAGAAACATGAGAGGGTAAACAGGAAAAAGAAATCATAAGGAACTTATCAAAGTTGAACTATTTACCTGATGACATGGAAAAACAATAATTGTAACTTATGAAACTTTTCTCAGTATAAGGATAGTTGAAGGGAATATAAATGTGTATATATATATATATATATATGTATACATTCATATATGTCTATATAGAAGGGTATATATGTGTATGAATACATATGTGAGTGTGTGTATATATGTGTGCAGGTATACATAGACACAGGATCAATTGAATAGGAAGAGATGATATTTAAAAGGTGAAATTGAGAGGTGAGAGAGGAATATAATGAGAAGAGATGGAGAGAGAGAATGGGGTAAATTATATCATATAGAAGAGGCAAGGGTTAACTGTTACAATGGAGGGGAAGAACAGGAAGGCAAAAGAGAATGGTTCAACCTTACTCTCATTGAATTTGGCTTAGGGAGAGAATGACATACACTCTGAATTGGATATCTTGCCCTACATGAGAGTAGGGGGAAGGGGATGAGAGGGGGGATGATGGAGGGGAGGGCAGGTTGTGGGGGAGGGTAGTTAGAAGCAGACACTTTTGTAAAAGGACAGGGACAAAGTAGAGAATAGAACAAGTATGGGAGGGGGATAAGATGGAGGGAAATATTGTCAGTCTTTCACAATATATCCACTATAGAAATATTTTACGTAACTACACATGTACAACCTATATTGAATTGCTTATCTTCCCAGTAAGAGTGGGAGACGAGGGAGGAAGGAAAAGAATCTGGAATTTAAAGTTTTAAAATAAAATGTTCTTTAAAAATATTATTATTATTTTTTACATGCAACTGGGAAATAAGATATGCAGGCACTGGGGTATGGAGATCCATCTTGCTATACCAGAAAGTCAGAGGGTGGATGGAGGAGGATATAGGAGAGAGCAGATTGGGGAAGGGGCTATTCAGTGGGATCACTGTTTTGGGGTGGTGGGTAGGGGAAAGATGGGGAGAAAATTTGTAACTCAAAATCTTGTGGAAATGAATGATGTAAACTAAACACAAAAGTTAATTTAAAAAATAAAGTGTATGTGTGTATGTATGCATGTTCAGGATCAGCCCCTTATTCTTGGAGATAACATGAGGACAGAACCATCAAGACCTTAGAAGTTAATCTTGACTGTTTTCAGTGACTGGCCATCCCATCCCTCCATTCTATGCTGACCAATCACTGTTTGATGTATCCATAAAGTCATATTTCTTATTCCAATTGCACTCACATTTTTTTAACTTCTTCCTTAACTGCTTGATACCATTCACCTCTTTGCTGTATCTAAGGTGTATGGCTATTTATTTAATGATTTTTGAAATGGGAATCTTAAATTGAATAGATTACTGTTAATTTGAAGGCAGCATTCATTCTCCTAAACAGAATTGTGGTTGCAGAAGATTTATTTCAATGGAGACAGTGACATGCTCATTTTTCCTCCACGAGGCAAAGTACATTTTAAAATTTTATTTCTTATAACTAACTTTGAGATAGTCCTTATTGCCTCATTCTGAATGTGAGGGAGGTTGTAAAACTTTTACAATTGGGGTCGGCCATTCTGTCTTTGGCTTTTCTAAGATGTGTAAAGAGAAGAAGACGAAGAAAGTGGCTTAGAAATCTCCCTAGGAAAGAAGAAACTAAATTCTCAAGTAATATCTTTCTACTAGCCTTTGGTGGAGGTAATCCTTGATCTGGTTGGATGCCAACTTGACCTGGGAGAAACTAAAATGTTTTAGAGAATAGGTGTGGGGAAAACATATAGAGGCCTGGGTGTAAACACAAGTTTTTCTGCTCCTGCTTATGGGATCATGGGATTTAGAACTTGGAGGGGCCTTAGCATCTAGGAATACTGGATTTAGAGTCTTCTCTGCTACTGATGACTGTCATGGCCTTGTATAAGTCATTTAACCTCTGTTAACCTCAGTTTTCTCCTCTGTAAAGTGAGGGCATTGATCTAAGACCCTTGTAGGGTCTTAAGGGTTTAAGACCTTATATATTCTGTGGATCTTAAGTCCCATTCCCTCACATTTTACAGGTGGGAAAATTAAACCCTAAGAAAATATGTAGAGCTAGCCAAGTTTTCAGTGGCCCCAGGGTCCTTATAATCTCTCTTTTCTAACAAAATCTGCTCTCAAGAGGGAACAAGTTATTTGTCCAAGGTCACCTTGGTCATAATTAGTAGAATCAGAACTCAAATTCTGATCTCAGGACTTTAAATCCAGTGCCTTTTCCACCATCCCACACTTCTATTTTCAAGAGATTGCTAATGAGACTGTAACAGAACAGATCTGTTAAGGACCAATGCTCTAAGGATTTTCTTAGGAATTACAATAAATAGAATGCTTGACAGAGACAGAGAGAGGAGCCACACAGAAAGGGAGCAGAAGAGAGAGGAGGAGAAGGAAGGGGGGAGGGGAGGGGAGGAGAGAAAAAGAGAGAGAGATTTAATGAGATAGATCGAGTCAGAGAACTTTTTAGCTCAATGAATATAAAAATCTCTCAAAATATATCTTCTTTTAAGTTTAAGAACATATAGTACTCTTTAGCAATAGCATTAAAGATATAGAAACACAAACATTCCTGAAAAGAGGATGCCAGTGATCTCTTCTGGGTCCATTTAAGCCTACTACGTTGATCTCCTGACTATTAGCAGAAAGGAGAAAAGCATTCTAACAGCCTTTCTGCCTGCATGGTAGGGAGACCAATCTTTATCTCTGCTACTGCATCCCTCTGCCTGCCCTCCCCTCCACAAAGGTGAAACCCTGTGATGCTTCCTGATGCTCCATCCTTCAGGAGAAAAAGAAATGGCAAACCAAATAGGCATCACTTTCTGTTTCCTTGGCCATCTGGAAGAGAAGAGAGAAAGAGTCTAGAACCCTCAGAAGAATGTCTATCCACAGCTTCTTTTGTGGTCTGATCATGTGCTGCTAGTCACATTCCTTCTTACTAGGATCTAGGAGACTAGAGGCAATATGGTCCTTTCTGCCTGTCAAGCTCTTTCAGATATGAAAGTTAGTGGAAGTGGTACCCTCTCACCTCCTCTCCAAGGCACAAGTCTGTTTTTAATCAAGGGGATCCTGACCTGTTGTTGAAGAAGAGCTTCGCCTCCTCAGTCCAGTCACATGATTCATGTGGCCCACTTTCCTGAGACCTATTGCTCTGTCTAGAGGTGAGTGGAGGAGGAGTGAGTCATTATCCACCCCTCATCCTCCATCAGTTCCATACAGCTAGAAGGCAACTTATTGTCAGCCAATAATTATGACATTGCTAAGAGTGGTTAAGCAAGCATCTTTCTAACAGAATTGGAGTGATGGTAAGTCAGTAAGTGGGAGACGTTTTAATACAGGCTTTACAGAACAGAAAGGATACAGTATGGAAAAATAGGTTTTAGGTCTGATCTTTTCTTCCTTTAATTTGTGTTACCAGCTGTTTCTTGGTATTCTCAGTAGGTGGGAAGTAAACTCATTGGGATAAGCAGCTAGGCAGTGGAGTGCATAGAGTGCCAAGTCTAGAATCAGGAAGACATGAGTTCAAATTTAGCCTCAGACACTTAGTAGCTGTGTGACCTTGGGCAAGTCACTTCATCTGTTTGCCTTAGTTTCCTCATTGGTAAAATGAACTGGAGAAGGAAATGGCAACCCACTCTACTATCTTGGCCAAGAAACCCCCAAAGAAGGTCACAGAGTTAGACACGATTGAAAAATGACCGAACAACAACAACACACTAATTGGGAAAGCCAGCACCATTTCATTCTTCATCCTTAGATCCCCAGCGTCTTTCTTCCACAGTGCCTGACACATCGCAGAACCTTAATTAATATTTGTCATTGACTGATGGTGACCCAGGATCTTCTCTAGACATGAAGTCATCTTTGTACAAGACTCAGGGTGGAGTCCATGGTTTACATAACTAGGCCTCATCCCGTGGGAGGGAGATGCCAGTTGTTTTCTTGGCAGAAAACTCGCGTTACTAATGTTCTATACAAGCATCACCCTGGGATAAGAATTATGCTGTATCCTTTGCCCCTCCACTCTATCAGATGCATCAGTTCTGATGTTTCTTCTGGGCTGCAAGGCAACCTGGGGTTTAAAAGTGTCTTTGGGATCGAGATGTGCCCTTTTGTTTATTTTGTCACCGTCTTTGCACCAGCACCTCCTGTAAGATGAGCAGGAGAAGCATGATCATCACTTCAGCACCTACTGGCTTTCTCTCCTCCAGGCCAAGTCACTTTCTGAATTCCCCTTTCTTGTACTAATTTCTTCCATTGACTCGAATGTAAGCTCCTCAAAAGGAGGGCTTGTTTCATTCATTGTAGCCCCAAAGCCTAATGAGTACCTGGCGTATAGAAAACTCGTAATAAAAGCTTGTTGACTGAATGATTGTTCTATTCTACTGTCCTGTACTTCTCGCAGAGGGGCAGATGGAAGATACGTTTTCCTTGAGGTTTAGGATTTTGCTGTAGGATTTAGGACTGGAGGTAGGTAAGTGACACAATAGTCAGAGTACTGGGCTTGGAGTCAAGAAAATTTGAGTTTAAATCTTGCCTCAAACACTAACTAGCTGTGTCACCTTAGACAAGCCACTCAGCTTCTTTCTGCCTCAGTTTCCTCATCTGTAAAATGGAGATAATAGCAACCTCCCAGGGTTGTTGTGAGGATAAAATGAGATATTCGTAAAGCACTTAGCAAACCTTAAGGTGCTATATTCATGCTAGTTATTATTATGATTATTATACTTCAGCAGATGTAGCTCAAGTCTTCAAGTGCCCTGGCCCTGAACCATCTTTCCCCCAACCATCTTTCTAGCTTATCATCTAGCAATTCAATTTTTTTTCTTTTTGGAGGGTGCAAGGCAAGGCAGTTGGGGTTAAATGACTTGCCCAAGGTCACACAGCTATTAAGTATTAAGTATCTGAGGCTAGATTTGAACTCAGTTCCTCCTGACTCCAGGGCCAGCGCTCTATTGACTGCACCACCTGGCTGCCTCTAGCAATTCAGTTTAACATTTTTAAGTGCCTAACGTACAACAGCTTAGTTGTTGTTGTTGCTTAGTCATTTTTCAGTTGTGTCTGATTCTTTGTGATCCCATTTGGGGTTTTCTTGGCAGCAATACTGTAGTAGTTTGTCATTTCCTCCTCCAGCTCATTTTATAAATGAGGAAACTGATGCAAAACGGGTTAAATGACTTGCTCAGGGTCACACAGCTATTGAAAACACAAAATTGAGTCTTCCTGACTCCAGGCCCGTTACTTTATCAACTGCACCCTCTAGCTGCCACTAAGTACCAGGGCACAAATGGTTCTGGGCTTTTTTTCAGGGGTCTTTGTCTTCAAAGATCTTATAGATACATAGAAATTGAGCGATTTAGTGAATTCTTAGTTTTCCAAAAGGAAAAAAAAAAGTCCTCTGTTCTAAAATTTAAAAAGAGAGTATGCTTGATTTACCCTTGACTTCCGCAGATTATGTTCAGAAGGTGCTGCCTTCAACTTAACACAGAATGGCATTTGATGAAAGAGACAAAGACAGGGAAGTCTGGCCTGAGAAAATCTGGGGGCCCGTCAAGTTCTCAGTAATTTCAGAGTTCTTCTAGTCTCTCTTTGGTAGGAAATTTGCTCCCAAGAGAAGATCTAGTTATATTTATTTACACCTTCCTGTGACTAGGTAGCTGTGAGAGTGCTGAAGGGAGTATTTGTGTTCTAAGCTTGTTTGTGGAATACAAGACTAAAGGAATTTCAAGGCCAAGAGAAGAGGGAAGGAGTCTTCTTGAAACCCCTAAAAACATAAAACGGAGTCAGCCAGCATCTTATGGGGAAGGCTGACCCTGAGGACAAGACATCCTTACCTCATAGCCAACATTTGGTAGAGAATCTAGTATGGAGTTTGCCATCTGCTTAAAGGTTATTTCAGGTTAAAAGCTCCAAGTCAAAACTGAAAGGAATGGAGTCAGTAAGCATTTCTAACACCTACTACGTGCCATATACTATGTTAAGTTATAGGCTCATAGATATACAAGTGGAGGGGACCTCAGAGGTCATCTAGTCCAACCGCTTCATTTTATAGAAACCGAGACCCAGAGAAGCCCCTGCCCAAAGTCTCTGAAGGCAGCCATAGAGGAATTCACCTAACTGACTGTAAGTAATTATCTTGCTTTGTCAGTGGGTAGGTTTATGGAAGGAGGGGAGAAAAATGTTCCTTTTCTGAATAGTGGCACCAAACCAGTCAACAAGCCTAAA
Source organism: Pseudochirops corinnae (assembly GCA_028646515.1). Taxonomy (NCBI): domain Eukaryota; kingdom Metazoa; phylum Chordata; class Mammalia; order Diprotodontia; family Pseudocheiridae; genus Pseudochirops; species Pseudochirops corinnae. The sequence continues at coordinate 155,893,055 of CM053590.1, read as the reverse complement.
CCTCTTTTGATCTATAAACAGGCAACTGTTTAAACCAAATGTTGGCAGTGAAGACGAGAGAAATCAGGAAACACTGCTGAGAAATCTACTTTCTAAAAGCTGGTTGGTGCCAACTTGTTTATCTTGAGGAGACTTTCCACTTGGATGTCATGTAACATTAGGATTGATATGAGGAGATAATTAATATTTAATCCCCTGTGAGTAAAGCAGATTTCATTTTCCCTTTTGCTTTTCTTAAATCTGATTGGGAATTTATCACTGTTGCATGTTCCCCTTGCTTAATCCAATTATGACAGCTATGTCAAAATAATCATTAGCATTCCTGGTGAGCTCTTCCCTCTTTATGGGGGTGTGTTTTAAAGAGGATAACTTTGTCATCTCCATTTTATTTTCTTTTTTTTAATGCTTTTAAACTGGCAATCAAAATGACACTAACCTGTTAATGGCAGTAAGGAATCAGAAGGGGATAGAGGGCTAGACTTGGAGTTTGGGAAACCTGAATTCAAATCCAGCTTCATGCATTTACTAGTTGTGTGTCCCTGGGCAAGTCACATAACCCCTATCGACCTCAGTTTCCTCATCTGTAAAATGAGGGGTCCCTGGTCCTTTCCAGCTTTAAACTTGTGAACCTATGATCCTATGCTAATTGCAGGAAGAATCTTGTACTCTGGTTACGGGTAGAAAGAAACTGGTACTCTGTTTACTCAATGTCATTCTCTCATAGACAAGAGAACCCCAGGACCTCAACACATTTCCTTGGAGCATTGTAAAATAGATGGGAGATATATGTGTCTTCCTTTTGTAGATGGGGCAATCAAGTCAGGGCAAGAAACAAAATCAGAGCCAAGTTGAAGGAATAATAATAATAAATAACCTATTTTTATTAAGACCTTTTATACCACCAAAGTACTTTATTTACATTGGGGATAATAATAGCGCTACCTTACAGGGTTGTGGTGAGATCGAATGAGCTAGAAGTCTTGATTCATGCTTCTAACCAATCCATCTACCTGGGGCATAGAGGAAGACCTGACTCAGAAAGCCCTGCCAACATAGCAGGGTTCAGTAGTGATTATCCCATGGTCACTGAGTTCTCATTTCTGACAGTCTTTAAGACATTCCTAATTTAAGCCATTAGGCTATTTCCCTCTTATGATTCCACATTTCCTTTGCAACATGTGTTTTTGAATTGGCAGTGATTGGGGTTAGCTCCAAGTCAGGCCTTTTCCAGTGTCTTTCCCCTTAATTTAAGCCTGAAGTGAGTTCATTTTTTTGCCCAAAAGCTGTCCTGTTTCTTTGACTGGCAGCATCAGTAGCTACTATAGGGAGCTTGAGTACTATAGTTTTTCCATGAGTCGTAGGCAAGGGGAACGATGTGGTGATCAGCACGTGCTTCTCCGTTACTAAATCGACTCACAACTACCTGGCCTGATGCCAGGCTTTGAACCAAATAAATAAAGCTTCTTCTCTCCTCCTAGTCTCACTCCCATGTATATACTCTATTGTGTTGGAGAGGTTGAGGAATCTGAACAGTACTTGGTGAATCCAAAAGGGGCAAGTATGATTTTTATCATAAATTCTACTGTCCTATCCTAGCTTGGAGGTAACCTTTGCCAGGGGGCTCCTTTTAAGCCCTGGCAGGTTCTACCAAGCTGCAAATGCTTCTGGTAATGAACCAGGGATGGACTGTGTCTGTTATCTAAGTCCACCTACATTAATTTGGAGATGTTCATGGCTAGAATGGTATGACCATATGCTGATTTTTTTTTTTTTTGGCCCCCTAGAAATTCACAAAAACCATCTGCTCAAATGGATAAATGAAGGGATAGATGAATGAATGAAAAAAGCTTTTATTAAACACTTAGTAGAGACCAAGCACAACCTAAGCACTGTCAATACAAATAGAAAAGAGAAACAGTCCCTATACTGTTCAGCTACAGGAGAGGCATCCTTGGGGTTCAGTGACAAAGCATATAACCTGAGAGCCGGGGAGGCACAGAGGAAAGGCAGATGTTAAATCTGAGTGGTCATTAGGGTGCAGTGGCAAGGCAGAGTATAAGACCCAATGATCCCCCATCATAATGAAAGGGTAGCAGTTGGTGACCCCCTACACAGAAGATACAGAGGTATTGTATGTTCAGGTCACCAGTCTTAGAAAAATTACATCCCTCAGTACTGAAGGAACCAGCTCATTTGTTTTCTGAAATGATATCATTGATTTTTGGAAACTCATGCACAATTGGAGAGGGGCCCCAGGACTAGAAAAGTGCAAACCTCCCAATTTTCAAAAAAGGGAAGCAGGGGGAATGTCTAAAGTATGGCCGAGTGAATGCAACTTCAATTCCTGGAAACATTCAAAAATGTATTATTAAGAGGATTGATTGTTAACATTTTGGAAGAGGAAGCAGTGATCATTGACATACCATTTGGTCATGAAGAAACAAACAGGTTGTGATAAAGCAATTTCATTGCATTTTTCAGCAGGGATTCTAAATTGGTAGATTAGGACCATAGATAGATACCTGGATTTCTAGCAAGATATTTGACAGAGTTTCTCTTGATAGCCTTGGGGGCAAAATGAAAAGATAGAACTAGATAGTGCAGTTGAGTGAATTTGGGACTGGCTGAATGAATAGACTTAGTCAACCTAGAGGTAGGTCCCTATTATTAACGTCCTCTGTCTTTGGCTCTGTGCTGATCAATATTTTTATTAGCAACTCAGATGAAGACATAGATGTCAAGCTTATTAAATTTCCAGATAACATAATGCTGGGAAGAATAGCTAAACATGTCGGATAAAAGACAGGATCCAGAAAGATTTTGACAAACTTGAACAGCAGGCCAAATCTGATATGAAATTTAAGTGCCTACTAGGTACCAGGTACTGGGATAAGTGCTGAGGATACAAAAGATGTTCCCTCCCTTCAAGGAGATCACAGTCTAATGGTAACTTAATGAAGATAAATGTACTTGAGGTCAAAAATATGAATGCATAAATACAGGACAAGAATGGCTAGGAAAAAAAACCACAGAGGTGCTTAGAAAAATACATGGTGAGTTTAGTGGATTACATATTCAATATTAGTCAAATGTGACATGGCAGCCAAAAGAACTCATCCAAATTTAGGCTGCCAAAGGATGAGAGCAATCTGGATTCAAGTTCTATGACCTGCTCAGGTTGATCAACATGAAAACTCTCAAGACTCTAAGTAACAGAGCAGTATCCATTGTTAGAGAGTTTTCTTACTCAGCAACTTGCTACACTAATGAAATCACAAGTCAACCAAGAGTTGACAAACTATGGACCGTCAGATAAGTTTTTAAATTTTTAAACAGTGTTATATTGTATTTTGAAATATAAGAATGATGCTTAGCTCCCTGGCTACCTGTGCAGGCTGACCCCTAATCTGGACTTGGGGGATAGGGGTGAGTGGGAAATGTATCCAGGATAAAGGCGATGATAAAATTCCTCTGTACTTGGCCCTGGTCATCCCAAATGGAGTACTATATTCAGTTCTAGGTTCAACATTTTAAAAATATACTCATAAATTGAGCTTTTTCATAGGATTTGAGTATATATAGGTGGAGAGGACTGTAAACCATTCTCTATAAGAATTCATAAAGGGTATGGGTATGTTTAGCTTGGAGAACAGAAGACTAGGAGGGAGCAAGATGAGAGCTGTCTTCATATATTTGAAAGGTTGTTTAATGGAGAGAAGTTGTAAAGGCAAAAATTGGCTCAATATAGAGAAGAAAAATTCTAATGATGAAAACTGTAAAAATGGAGACAGCTTTTTGGCTCAGTCGATAAAGCACTGGACCTGGAATCAAGAAAACTTGACTTGAAATCTAGCTTCAGACACTTATTAACTGTGCCACCCTGACTAAGTTATTTAACCTCTGTTTGTATTCATCCACTGGAGAAAGAAATGGCAAACCACTCTAGTGTCTTTGCCAAGAAAACTCCATGGACAGTATGGTCTGTGGGGTCATGAAGTATCTGACACAACTGAATGATTAAACAGCAAAAGTGGAATAAGCTACCTCAGAAGGCAGTAGACTCCCATTCACTAGAGGTCATCCAACAGGGGCTAGATGGCCGACTACTCACTGGTCTTTCCATGGGCTTCTTCTTCAGGCTGAATTGACTGTATGATCTTCAAGAGCCCTTCAAGTTTTGATCTCTTTTGTGTTTCTGTAAATACCCATGCTGATGAAAGAGATCATTCCTGAAGTACCCAGATTTCCCCACCCACCAGGATTATCTTGGTGTAGTGGGCAGAATAGGGGTCTGAAGGTCTGAAAATCAGAAGACCTTGATTCATGTCCCAGTTTCAACTAACCAACCTCAGTTTCTTAAAATTGAGATAAAATGAAGGAATGGGACTAGTTAATATCTTGGGTCACTTCTAGATCTAACATTGTGTGAAATCTTCTGTGTTGATCATACTCAGTACAGTTCTCACCTTTAATATGTCAGTCTTCTAAAAATTAATAATAGTAATAACAATAACTAGCATTTATATGGTGCTTTAAGGTTTGCAAAACACCGTACAAACATCTCATTTTATCCACACAACAACCCCGGGAAATAAGTGTTATTATGACCCCCATCTCACAACTGAGGAAACTGAAGCATATAGCGATTAAGTGATTTGCCCAGGGTCACACAGCTAGTCTCAAACTGAATTTGCACTCGAGTGTTGCTGATCACCAAGTCCAAGACTCTATCCATTGTCTGAACATAGTGACATACACAACTGGTATGCTCAGGCATGAGCATGAAGCAAATGGAATTACTTATTCTGTGGATCACTATGACCCCAATGTCCTTTCAAGGATAAAAAGAATTTCCTCCACCAAGAGCTATTTTCTAAATCTATACCTTGCCCCATAGGGATGAATCTGTATCATCTCATTTATTTACATTTGCATTGTCTCCTGATCTGAGCAGATTTGTTACATCTGGGAGGAAGAACTGAATGCCATTTTTACAACTGATAATTTTCTAAATTATGCTAATGTAGAAAAGCTTAAAGAATTTCTTTTAGAAAGTTCAGTCATTAATTGAGATGGCATTTATAACATTTCCTTCAGAGCCCAAGAAAGTTGAACCAAAATAATTCATTTTTTTGACCTTGTGAAGACTGTTCTGAGATGGCGTTCATCAGCAAATCCTGGGGGAAGTCCTCTGTTACACCAATTCCTTCTCTGTCAATTTGTTTTTTCTTCTCTTTACCCAGTCTTTTTTGAAATAGCAAGAATTTTTAATTCAGCACTTTTCTTGATTCCAGTTGTCTTCTGGGCCAGGGGACATGCTGGCTAATCTTGCCAAAACAAGTAAGTGCTGTTTCATTTTCTAAGGACTCCTCCCTTTTTCTTGCTTTATTTATTTGACAGAGAATGGGGAAAGAGCAGGGTGTGGCAGCAAGTAAAAAGATTAAATACTAGATCCTCAGGGCTATATGAATGACATGAGGACAGCCTATTTGCTAGCCTTTTTTTAAAAGAGGAATTTCCATTAAAGCTTGAGAGCCCATAAAGTAGAGGATTAAAGGAAAAGAAAGGAGCTTTCTAAAAAATCAAAAAAGCAAAAAACCTGTGACCAAATAATAATTCCCAGAAGTTGCAAAAATCATTCAACAAACCTTTATCAGCATCTTCCTGTGTCCCCTGAAACTGTGTGTTTGGAAGCTCCTTGAGGGCAGGAATTGTTTCTTTTTTGCCCCCAGTGCTTATGGGCATCTAGGTGACACAGTGGATAGAGTGCTGGGTCTGAAGTCAAGAAGACCTGAGTTCAAATTTCACCTCAGAGACTTACCAGCTGTGTAACCCTAGACAAGTCACTTCACCCTGTTTGCCTCAATTTCCTCATCTGTAAAATGACCTGGAGAAGGAAATAGCAAAGCACTCCAGTATCTTTACTAAGAAAACCCCAAAATAAAGTCACAAAGAGTTGGACACAACTGAAAAGACTAAACAACAGACCCATATATTTGCACATAGTCAGTGCATTAAAATGTGTGTTGAACTGAATGAGATATGCTCAGGGCACTCTGTAAATGGGATTTGAAAAAGTAGGATTTAAAAAAAAAAACTTTTGTTAAGTGCCCACTTTGTGCAAAATTCTCTGATAGGAATTAGAGGAAAGGAGAAAAGGAAAAAAAAATAGGTCCTAACCTCAAGAAGCTTATATTTAGTGATATAATATTCATTACCAAAGCAATAAGTTCTGCTATTCCCTCTCACCCCCACCAAAAAACTGGAAATTTATTCATGATAGTCAAACCAGTATGAACACACACACATTGCCCTAGTCCCTGCGCTAAAGGCTTTCTTAAGAATAAGATGCTTAAGAATAGAGTGGAAAGGTTACTTGCTGGGTTAAAAGTCAAAAGGTTCTTGAATTAGAATCCATCTCCGCCACTTAGGACCGGTATGACCCAGGCAAATCACTTGAGCTCTCTGAGCCTCAGTTTCCTCATCTGTTTAAAAAAGAGAGAGAGAGAGTTGGCTAAATGATCTCTAAGATCCATTTCTACTCTAGATCTAGGATCTTGAGACTTACTGCTGATTAACAGGTGTGACTTATTCCAACGGCTGTGTAGACCTTGACAGAAGGAATTGATAATTATAGAAGGATTGGTTGTGTCTGACTTTTCATGACCTCCTCTGGGGTTTTCTTGGCACACATACTGGAGTGGCTTGCTATTTCCTTCTCCAGCTCATTTTACATATGAGGAAACTGAGGCAAATGGGGTTAAGTGACATGCCCAACGTCATACAGCTAGTGTATATGGCCAGATTTTAACACAGGTCCTCCTGATTCCAAGTCTGGTGGTCAATTCACTGTACCATGTAGCTGCCCCTCGAAACACGTATGTGTATATATGCATCTATGTATTTTCCACAGTAACTCTGGAAACCATTTCCTCTGAAATATGGAGCAGTAGGAATTTGTCATGTAGAGAAAGAGTACCTACTCTAATAGATTTTTCTTTTGTTATACAATTTGCCAACTCACTGCCCAGCTTCTGCATTGGCAGGAAACCAATACCTGCACCTGTTGACTCAACTGCCCCTCCATCAGGTAGCACAGTGAGAGGGACCAAAAGCAGGTTATAGAGCTCCCATTCACCATCTCACACCAAATAATGATTTTCAGAATTCTTTTCTTTTTCAAGGGAAATAGCTAATTATTTACATAAAGTATCAGATATATCTGTCAAGTACTCAAGACATCAAGTTCACTTCTCCCTAAAATGATAGGGTTAAGGTCCTCCTCCCACCCCCTACTCTAACATTCTGTTCTACTTCTCAATTCTTCCACGTTTAAAAATTTTTTTAAAAAAACTGGTTTGTTTTTTTCTAGCATGTTTCTAAATTCAGATTGGCTCTATTTTAAGTACCTTTTCTGGCCCCCTTTCACTTTTCTGACTATGATTCTACAAAATAGAATGATCAGCATATCTACAATAAGGATGTTTAAGAATCTTCATATGGTCTCCATTCCAGTGACTGATAGAATTGGAAGGGATCTTGGTAATTCCCAATAGAAAGTCCTTGAAGGCAAGGACTAATTTTCCTTTTTCTATAGAAACACCTAGCAGTTGCCTTAAACACAAGTAGATGCTCAATAATTTCTTTTAAATTTAATCATATTAAAATGAATTAAGCTGAGTCAGTAAAGAGAGTCATAGCAGCGATTATTATTTCCATATTATAGATGAGAAAACTGAGTCTCAAAATAGTTAGAGAGCTCGTCCAAAATGGCTTGTAAATGGTACAGCCAGTACCAGATCCTGGGTTTTCTGGCTGCTGAGTCAGTCAATACTCTTCCCAATACATTATGATATCTTTTTACGCACCTTCTTTCTGCCTCCCCCCCTCCCCAAAATCAGGGATAGAGACAGATGTTTTCAGCAAATGAATATAGACAATCCTGAGCATTTTGGTTGGTTAGCCAACTGGCTAGTTTGGGTCTACTATTAGATAAGTGGATACCAAAAGTTTTCATCAAATGTTTGATTTATATCCCCATAGCATAAAACTCACACCTGAGGGCTGGAAGCTGCCCTTGGCAATTGTTCTTTGTCTCTCTGGGAATTTTTCTAAGATATAGGTAATTGGTTGGGGCTATTTACTCATAATTAACCAAAATGTGCATTTGCAGCTTATTATTTTTGAATGAAGTAAATACAGCAACCAATCTTGCAAGCCCATGAATATTTCATTTTCTAGATTACTGCATAAATATTGTATTTGAATATTATGGTCTAGGACAGCACATTAAAATTGCAAGACTGTGCTATTATCCCTAATAACGGAACATGAAATTAGAAGCTGACTCATGGAAAGAATAATTTCACAAGCCTTCTTACCTGCATTTCTTTCTTCTCTTCTGTTTATTCTATAGACAAGTACTATTTTGAGTTAATAAATTATATTTTGTTTTTAATTTGAAATGTCAGGAATGGGGGAAATATCATTGGGCATTGTTGCATAATTAGATACCAGTCAAAATAAAGTTATAATTTTGTCTTACCAAAGTCAGTGACTGCTTCTTAAAAAGTACCAGATGAAAAGGAGAATGTATCCCGTGGTTTTTATTAAAAGGAAATACAATAAAAAACATTTATTGAGTCATCCTTTAGTTAGGGCTTATTTTGCTAATAAGCAGAGATGAGTTTTTAGAGAAGGAGGGATCTACCAGATAGGTAACCTAGTGGATAGACCAAGGAGTTGAGAACTGATTTCTAAGTCTAGCTCTGGCTTGCTTTGTGGTCCTGGGTCAGTCACTTACCATCTCTGGACTTTAGTTTGTGTTTGCTGCAGCTTTATATCCAAAGGCCATTGGGAGAGTGTATTTAAATCCCCAGCACCTGACACAGAAGGTATTTTAAAATGCTTGTCCTTGATTGATCCATTTGTATCATTTATGCCAACAAATCTCTGGGCTGGCCCTGTTGGAATTTTCCATGGTTCCTTTATGAATCATGTAAGCGAACACTGATGTGAGGTTCTGTTCTGGAATTCAGAAGGCAAGGGCTATGGTGATACCTTGCAGATTGACTCAGAACCCCACCACCCTCAGTCCCCCAAAGACATCTCTTGTTTTTTCTATTGCTGCTTCTTTATTCATGATTTCCCCTTTTTGCAGTGTCCCTTCTTTTTTGGTATGTCCCCTCTGCTATTTCTACCTAGATGAGAAAATGACCCTTCCCTTAGTGCTTCTAATTAAAAAGTAAATGAGATATGAACTCTGACTTCCATCTAAGCACAAGGAGCCAGATAGAGCTTGCAGCTGGTTTGGGACAAATGTAAACAAATTTAATACTGAGGTTTCATCCTTCCATGGTGGTGACCTGATCACCTTGGAGATCCCATTGCATTCTAAGCATCTGAGTCTCTTTGTGGAATTAGGCTTAGCCAATGTTGGTATTCTGCAGACCTGCAAATGAACTAAGGGCTAAGGAATGGCTCCTGAATCCCCTTGATTCTGAAATTCAATGAGGAAGCTCGTCTTGAAGTGAAAGAGAAACAGGAATGGATTTCAGTACTGGCTGGTCATGCACAGAGTAGTATGTCTAGAGCCATGGTTCTCAACCTGTGGGTCACGACCCCTTTGAGGGTCAAATGACCCTTTCATAGGGGTCCCCTAAGACCATCGGAAAACACATATTTCTGATGGTCTTAGGAATCGAGACACCATGCTCCTCTATCTGTCTCCAGGTGGGTCTGCCTACGTGCAGATACGCCCACATACAAGTATTAAAGGGTCGCAGCATTAGGAAGGTTGAGAACCACTGATCTAGAGGAATCCTAGTGGGTGGTTACATAGCAAGGTAAATAGGTAGGTTGATGGATTGGTTGGTTGTCCTTCATTCTCTATGAGGACCAAAACATCACTATGCTAGAATCAAGTTGGGTGGTAGATTCACAAGGGTGAATGAACCCCAGGAGGTTGTATAAGTTATTTATACTTAGATCAAGACCATCTTAAAATAAGATTTCTGAGTTCTGCCACTCAACAATTCTGAACTCCATAAATTGTTTTTTCTTCTCTTCTTCCCCCAATTATTGGTGGAATTCTTTAACACATTAAGCAGTAACAACGCATCTTTCTTCCAAAGGGTTTGCATCTGAGAGCAGGCTAGGAGAATAAGGACAAGATTTGGAGAACTTTGGGAGTCAAAGTAAGGATTGAAAACAGTGGTAGGGAAAGAGAATGACTGCTTCACAAGCTGTGCTGTATTTAGGTCTCGATTAAAGAAGAGATTTTTAAAAATACCGAGTGCATGACAACATCTGGAGTATAAGTTAGTGACATCCTCTTTCCTATGGGGAATAGTTTCTTTACTCAAAGAATATGTGAATTTAGTCTCCTTCCTAAAATCTTTTAGTGATGATCCAGATAGAAATTATCTCTTTTTTCACATATCGTAGAGCCTTTGCTGATTGTTTCATTCATTTAGCGTCTGTCATTTATTAGAGTGATTTTTTTTTTTTTGGTATGCTACATTTCCCCTATACTTTCTAGTGAACTGCCTAAAAAGCACTGAAAGTTTAAATGACTTGCCTATGGTCATATCGTCGTCATGTGTCAGAGATAGGACTTGAACACTGATATTCCTGGCTCTGAAGCAAGCTCTCAAACCACCACTCTATGCTACCTCAAAAATATCTGGGTGGTGCAGTGAATAGAGCAACTACCCTGGAGTCAGGAGGATCTGAGTTCAAATTTTACCTCAGACACTTGACACACTTACTAGCTGTGTGACCCTGGGCAAGTCACTTAACCCCAATTGCCTTGCCTTCCCCCATCCCACAAAAAAAACAACAACAAACTACAAGCTTATTAGTGTCATTTTATTTCAGGCTCTGAGCACAGCCCCCTTTCAGTTGGCATTGTTGTGAGTGTTTTCTTTACCTCTCCCAGGTTTATTCGGAAACAAGGATTGGACCGCCTCTTCTTAGAATGTGACACTCACATGTGGCGCTTGGGTGACCGCAAGATCCCTGAAGGCATCACAGTAGATGGAGGCTCTGATTGGTTCCTGCTGAATCGAAAGTTTGTGGAATATGTTACCTTCTCCAATGATGACCTGGTGACCAAGATGAAGCAGTTCTACTCTTATACCTTGCTTCCTGCTGAGGTAGATACTTGGTGCCTTTCACTGGAGGGTCAGGAAAGTAAAGAACTTTCAGTTATATGAAACTGGATATCAGAAATCCAGATGAAAAGTGAAAAATTCAGTGACCCTTCAAAACATTTACTCTAGGCAACTGTTTTCAGAGTAGGAGTCATTGAGGCCATCTTGAATTAAAGACGTGCTTACCCCAAGCCTACCAGTATCTGATCCCATGTTATGACCATGTGGGTAGCAAAGGAGGAAGAGAAGAAATAAGTATTTATATTGTGCCTGCTATGTTCCAGGCACAATGCTAAGTGCTTCACAAATTTTATCTCATTTGATCCTCACCACAACCCTGAGAGGTAGGTAATATGATCCCTCTTTTACAATTGAGGAAACTGAGGCAGACAAATATTAATTGAATTGCCCAGAGTAACATAGCCAAGAAGTATCTGACACCGGATTTGAACTCAGGTCTTCCTGACTCCAAACCCAGCACTCTATCTGCTGCTCCACCTAGATACAACATGAACATACAGACTCAATATGGGAGGCAATGCAGTCTAACCAATAGAGTCTAGACTTTAAAGTCAGGAAGATATAGATCCAAATATTGCTTCTAACATTTTAGCTGTTGGTCAGTTTCCTCGTCTGTAAAGCGGTGATGATGGTATCTGTAGTCCTTCCCTCAGAGGATAAATTCTTATGAGTCTCAAATGAGGTAATATGTACTGTGATTATAAACTTTCAAGTGTTCTGTAATTGGAAGCTATTTTTAATATTATCTATGTAAAAACCTTGGTTGCTTCCTCCTTCAAAACTGTGCTAAGAGATTGTTAAATTGCCCCACAGATCACAAAATTCTGTTCCCTCAATTCCATACCCTAAAACTCTAGAGCAGGTTCTATTTCTGTTGAGCCAGATGGCAGCTTCCCAGGAATGGTCAGGTGACTGTCTTCCCCTACTCCACCCCATTCTCCCTAATGTTTCCCCTGCCCCAGCTGCCTTCCTGTTCAGTGTTTAACTTGATGCGTGTCTTTTAATGATTTCAGAGCCTCTTGGCCATCAGCCCTAAGTGTTCTGAGAGGATGATGAGTTTGGTCTGGGGACAACTGGCTTTTTGTCATTCAGGGGAATTATAGCGCTTGTCATAATGTGCCCGATTTTTTTCCAATTATTATTATTATTCAGCACACATGTTAAGTAATCTGCTTTTAATCCTATTTCAGCTAAAATCACCTTTTCTCTCAACTCCGATAACCTTTTCATCCATTATCTTGCAGGGAATTTCTGCATCATTATGAAAGGACACAGGGCAGAGGATAATTGGATAGTTTTTTCCATCACTTCAATAAGAGTTTGTGTCTCTATGGGTTTATAGACAATCTGAGCATAAAATCCAAATTCAACGGCCTGTCATTTAACATTAAAGGAGGGTCAGGCAATGGCAGGAAGAGTCAGATCTGATCATGTACTAATGCTTATTTATAGGCCATTTTCAAGGTTGGTTTTTTTTTTTTAAATAAAAGTTAGCCCCTCCTCTAAGTAGGTATTCAAAAAAGCTGAATTTTGAGCTCTCCTCTTCCTTTTGAAATGGCCTCTCTGCCTCAGATGCCCCATGTGTGTTCCAACTTCCCTACCCCATCACCGAGCTCCTTATCTCCTGTACATTCCACAGATCATGACTGGTGCAGAAATGGAAAATTGAAGCCAGTGATAGTTGGGTATCTTCAGACTAATCCTTTTCTTCTTATTCTCATCTGTGACTCTACCTAAATATAAATAGAGCATCATAGCAATTGCATAAGGATGATTTAGGGCTCAAAAGTACGTTTGGTCTCTGACTAAATTTATCTAGATAATTGCCTCAGGGTTCTCCTTTGCTTTTCCAGTGTAGAACACAGTATAATTGAAGGAAGGGAGAGGAGGAAGCCTTTGTTGCATTCATAATACCAATAAAAATAACTGATATGTGAGGTAATAGCCCCTTATGACCTTGTTGTAGCAGAAGGTATAACACATTAAGGTTTGCAGACAACTTTATACTTTTTTTTCCCCATTTAATCTACATAATCTAAGCGCTCAGTTATGATCCCTATTTTGTAGATGAGGAAAATGACATTCAGAGAGGTTGACTTGTCCAAGGTCACCTATCTCATACGTGTTTGAAGTGGGATTCAAGCATAGGCCTTCCTGACTCAGACCCATTCATTCCAGCTCTATCCACTATGACACATTGCCTCTCCCAATCTCCAAGAAACGTCAAATGCCTCATAGGAACTGAGAATATCCTAAATTATGTGAACATCTACTTCAGTTGAGTTTGTGTACACACACACACACACACACACACACACACACACACACACACACACAAAAACAGATTGGGAAGCATTGATGGAGTAGCACCGCCTGCTCACATACATATTGCTGAGCAGTTAAGACTTGAATATATGCAAGATCTTCTCCTGCCTAAAGGTCTTACAGGGCAGGGTAGATGTGTGAAAACCAAATGGACTCTGATGCTGCCTTCCACCTAAGCTATGTTGCTTTCTGAGGGTCCCTCCATAGCAGAGATATGTTAGAGAAACACAAAAGGGTCTCCTCTCCAAAGGGGAGCAATTGGATGGGTTCAAAGATCATCTTTCTAGCTGCTGCCCCCAAACCCCATTGTTGAGGAAGGATTGGTCAGGTCTCAAGCTGCCTTGTGTATCTCCTCCCAGTCCTTCTTCCACACCGTCCTGGAAAACAGCCCCCACTGTGACACCATGGTGGACAACAACCTGCGCATCACCAATTGGAACCGGAAGTTGGGTTGCAAATGCCAGTACAAGCACATCGTGGACTGGTGTGGCTGTTCCCCCAATGACTTCAAACCAGCAGATTTCCATCGCTTCCAGGTGAGCTGAGGCCAGGCATCTTGGCCCTTCTGGTCTGTTTGTGGGCATGGAGGCTGAGGCAAGGAGTAAACACTCACTCTCTTGGCCAAGGCAAGAGGCACGTGTATTGCACTGGTCCGTCTTGTAGGAAGAGATTCTCTAATTTTAGGAAATGGACCAGTATCTGAAACTCAGTTGTACAAGAAGCCGCATGTGCAGTTCATGATCTGCAGCCAAATGTGTGCATCAACAGCTGGTTTTTGATAGGCCATAAGACCTGGAAAACATGGAGGGGAAAAAAAAAACACAGGAAAATGGGACAAGGCCTTGCTTCTTTCTATGAACTTTACCCCTGTGTAAGCACAAATGCATGTGCACACAAACACACATTCTTTGTTAAATACGGGGGAACTCACATATCTGAGACTGATCGTAACGAAATGAGACCAATTTTGTATGTGTAACTTATAGAGTCACTCTTATTACTTATAGTCACATCTTGGACTTAGCAACAGTATCACCAATGCTTAGCACATATTAAGTATTAATAAATAATATTCATTCACTATTCCTGGTGCTTTCAAACTTAGTCCTTCTTGGCCACTATTGTGCTGTATCCATGTCCCTATTAGAATGTAAGCTTCTTGAGGAAAGGGATTTTCTCATTTTTGCTTTTATATCTCCATTGTTTGGATAATAACAAAGGATTAAAACATATAAAACATACTTTTCATTCATTTGCTCATGATTAGTCAGCCTTGAAGACAGTAATTGTCTTAACGTCTCATAGTCTAGTATTTAGAATCCAGACCACAGTAGCCTGACATCATCTCAGACTCATTCTGTGATACCTCCTCATGTCTTAACTGATAGGTCTCCTTGTCCCACCTTTCAGATGGCTGCAAAGGGTGTGATGAGAATGGCACACATCTCTTGTGGTATTCAGACCATTCCGTAAATGAAAAAGTACAATGGCCCAGTGCCCAGAGTGATAGAAATGTAAAATGAGAAAATCATCACCATCCCTGAGTGGTAATGATGTCCCTAGTAGGTCTTTAAAATGCCCTCAAATAAGGTCAAACCAGACTGTTTTGGTTTAGAACAGCTCTGCAGAATGCCAAAATAACCAGTTAATTTGGTGGAAGAAAAAAAATCAACCCAAACAGTTCTTTGGTGTCATCATCTCTTCTATCTTTCTCTCTTCTCCATTCTTTCCCAAGCTTCTATTCTCTTCCCTCTTTTTTCTCTCTCTCCTGTCTTTTCTCTCTTCCTATCTCCCTTTCTCCCTAGTCTCAGTCTTACAGATTTTATAGCTGAAACCATAAACCTTTCCCCTCCCAATCCTTATTTTCTTGCAGCCACCTCTTTCAGACATTTCTTCCTGTCTCTTCCTGCCTACACCCTACCCCCATGCATGATGCCTTGGGATTAAGATGACTGTGAAGGCTTCTTCCTTCCCTTCTCCTGGTTCTCATCCTTGCCACTCGCTGCCTGCAGACACAAAATAGAACCCGAAAAGTATGAGTTTGCATGGGGGAAGTTTTTAACTCATTACTTGAGTAGGATTGAAATTCCCCAGGTTATATTTCACTCGCTCCAAGAAAGATTAAACAAATTACTTTCAGGTCAACAGAATAGACACGTGGAATCTGCGTGATGCTTTCCAAACAGCCACTGCAAATGTTAAATTATGGTGCTAGACAGATTACCTTGCAGCAGGTGTTTTGCCTAAGCTCTCTCTCTGGTTTAACTTGATTACATTCTGCCTGTCTTCCTTGAATAACAGGTAGAGATTTCACTTTTTTTGTTCCCATTTTAATCCCCTGAAATTGATTTAGGCTTTTCCTCACTCATTCACAAGGAACCTTCCCTGAAAATCCAGGTAGAAAAAGAACCATTTCCCATCTGGGGCCTGTGCCTTCTCCAGCTGGGCTCAGCATGATCTGGGTCACTGAGAGGATTTCATTGAGCGAGAGAACATAACCCAAGCCTCACCATATGCTTTTTCTTTCTACTATCCCCTCCTATGTCTCAGAAGCCCAAATCCCTTCCTGCTTTGGGGAAATCGTCTTAGCTTGAAAGCGCTTTGATTAGTCAGATGACTCCTGAGCTGCCGTGATCCCTTCTGGCTTTACACCAGGCTGCAATATTATTTCTCTACCCACCTGTTCCTTTGCTCTCTGTAGTCAACCAGTGCCCTCTAGGAGAGAGGGGGCTGAAAATAGCCTATGTTCCAATGGGTTCTGTTTGGTTTCCCTGTTTGATTTTGGGGAAGCTCTCCATCCCAAACCCAAGAGTTCTTGTCACCCTTATCAGGATGATTGATAACAATTCAGACTAATGATAATGGATCCAATCAACCTTCTCCTGAAATAATCATCATTGGAGTTTTTAAACTCTGAAAACCATGCAATCCAGGCAAATGTAGAGGGAAAAGTTGGGAGGAAAATAGGACTTATTTGTCATCTAAACCCAGGGGAAAGAAAATGAGGCAAAGACTGATATAGGGACCACAGACCAGTGGGGTCACAGGATCACAGACTGAGAGTTAGCTGTGAGGCCCTTTAATCTAATCTCTGTTATTTTGCAGATGAAAAAATTGAACCCCAAAGATATTAAGTAACTTGGCCAACATCACATTGATAGCAGAGGTTCTCTGGGTCCCACAGTGCTATCCTGTGTCCTTGGTGCTACCTAGCTCCCCACCTCATCCCCAGTGGGGAGTAAAATATCTCCCTTTGCCCAGATAGATGATGCCATTAATATACAGCCCACATCCTAAGAATACTGAGCATCCAAAGAGCCTCCCTATTTTTCTTCTCCCCGACTCCCTACAGAAGCTATATTCAGAGACTCTGAGGGTGCGGTTTATTATTCCAGATATTCACTTGACTAAATTGGCTGCCAAGTAGCTGGACTGTATTGTCTAGCATTTTGCTATTTTCATTTTTCTCTCTATGCAGAGAATTGCTGTTCTCTTTGAAGTTTTGGAAAGAGTCCTCATAAAGCTCAGTACGACATTTCCTTGCCTTCTTGGTGTTGAACCTATTTACACATGATAGGTTTCCTGGTATTTTCTTGCCTTTCTCCCTTCATTAGGAAAGGAAAGACTAAAATGTGTGAACCAAATAAGACAGGTACTCAGCCCTTCCCTTTCTGCTCCCTCAAGTTTTACACACATCAGCCTCCGTTGACTTCCCAAGTGTCTCTGATGGACGATTTCTGAGGGCAAATTTCATGGTATCATGAAATCTAATTAGTTCAGGCCCCACTAATTCGGAGTTTGTGCTAATTCAGACAACAGCTAAGCTGAAATGTATCTTTTCACTGTCCTTGAGGGTATGATCTATTAAGGAAATGTATGTAACATGAACAAAATTGCACATTGAATGTTTGACCTACTGAATAAAATAATAAATTGGCTTTAGACACCTAGCTGAACCTATTTAAATAAGAGCAATTGATGTGCTAATTACAAACAAGCATTATCAGTCCATTAAAGCAGAACTGTCAGTGCCTTAGTTTGTCATTACTTGATTGCATAACTATTACATAATTCAGACTTTTTATCAGATCACAATTTCCTTCCCCTGATTGGCCTGAATTAATATTATTTTCATGGAATTCTAACTTCACAAAAGTGTTACTCTTTGACAGTTGACACTGTTGACTATCCCCTTTTTCCTAGAAATTCATTCCTTCCTGGATTTTCATGACTCCACTTCTTTTCACTATCCTTTGAAGAATCACATTTCATTCCCCTATGCAGGAGGGCTCTGTGCCTATGCCTTCCTCTCTGCTCTCTCCTCACTTTGTTGCTGTTGATCAGTCATTTCCCATTCTCCATGACCCCATTTAAGGTTTTCTTGGCAAAGATACTAGAGTGGTTTGCCATTTCCTTCTCCAGCTAACTTTATAGATGAGGAAACTGAGACAGAGTTAAAAGACTTGCCCATGGTCACACAGCTAGTAAGTACCTGAGGCCAGATTTGAACTCAGGAAGATGAATCTTCTTGGCTCTTGTCCCAGTGCTCTATTCACTGTAGCACCTAGGGGCTATCTCTATACTAGTGGCTCACATATAGTGATTCACAAACCCCTTGGAATTCAAAATGATGGTCCAAAGAGTTGATGCAAAAAATTCTTTTATTATACCAGTAATAAGTAACCAAAGAATATTATGTAAAATATCTTAGTTAGATATTATAAAGAGAACCTAGGGGTTTACAAAGCGTTGTTTTTTGTTGATGAGAATTAACAGAACAAAATATACAGGGAACTACTGCCCTATATTCTCTCTGTGTGATCTCATCAGCTTCCATTGGTTCAGTTATCATCTCTATACAAATGACTCCAAAATCTATATATTCAGCTCTAGTCTCTCTCCTGAACTTCAGTTCTATATCACCTACTACCTTTTGGACATCTCCAAATGAGTGTACCCTAAGCTTCTCAAACTCAGCACCCCCAAATCAGGGCTCATGCTATCTTTTCCCTCAAATTTCTCTCCCTCTGCCTTCCATATTAAGATTACTACCCTCCTTCTAGTCACCCAAGTCCACAGCCGTGGAGTCATTATCAACTCTTTTTTCTCTGTCACCCCTTATATCTAATCAGGAAGCCCTCTCAGTTCATCCTCTGCAATATCTCTCACGTCTTTTCCCTACTTAAATGAGTACTACCATGGACCAATTCACTAATCCAGTTCATGTTTCACTAGGACTCTAGCAATAGATTGCTAACTGGTCTCTTAGCATTTGATCTCTCTCCTATCCCTCCATACTCCACAGAACTGTCAAATTGATCTTCTCATCTAGAAGCTGGTTAATAAAATAAAATAGATCAACTAATCTGATTTTTTTTAAGGAGAAAACAATACTAAATTGTCAGTTTCAAGTTGATGTTTCTAAAAGTACAGGTATGACCATGTCACTTCTTTGCTCAAAAAAATTGCAGTGTTTCCCTTTGTCTTCACAATAAAATGCAGATTCTTCCACTTGGCATTTAAAGCCTTTAGAGATCTCACTGCCTCCTACCTTTCCAGTAATCTTACACCTTATTCCCTGTCTTACACATCTTTGATCCAATGACACCAGCCTCGTGGATGTTCCAAGAACAGAACCTTTTATCTCTTGGCTCTGAGTATTTTCTTTGTCTCCCATTCCTGGAATGCTCCCCTTCTCTCCCACTACTGTCCTCCCTGGCTTCCTTTAAGTCCCAACTAAAATTCCACCTGTAGGAAGCTTTCCCTAATGTCTCTTGATTCCAGTGCTTTCCCTTTATTATTTCCTGTTTATCCTGTACATACCTTGCTTTATATATGTTTGTTTGCATGTTATGTCTCCCATTAAATTGTAAGTTCCTTGAGGGCAGGGACTGTCTTTCACCTTTTTTTTGTATCCCCAGTGCTTATCACAGTGCCTGCCATATTGATTGTTGATTATCTTACATTACTCTCCTCCCCACACACGCTTCTCCCAGCCTGGCTTGTTTGCTCTTCCCCACACATGACATTCCTTCTCCCAAAGCTTTGCCCAGACTCTCCCATGCCTGGAATGCCTGCTCTCCTCACTTCTGCCCCTAAGAACTCCTAACTCCCTTCAAGGCTCCTCTGAAGAGCTCCTTCCTTCTAAAGTTCCACTCTTAATCGCTATCATTGTTAGTGTCCTCTGTTCCGTGAATTAATTTGATTATATTTTCCTAATAGCAACTTGACTTTTATCTTTTTTTTTTCTGCTCAGCACCCTGCACAGTGCTTGGCACATAGGGATTTAACAAATGCTTGTTGAATTGAACTAACAGTCGTGTATAAACACCTCACTTCCTTTCACAGTAAATAGCCTTCACGTGTCCTAAGGAGCAAGGATATTCCCAAATGTCAAAAATCAAGGATCCATTGGCTGTAAAGAGCTTGAAGTTAACATTCAAAGAAAACAATGTAAGAGGTTGATAAATATAGAAAGATGCCCTTTTAGAAAATCTGGACGTGACCAGAGAATCATACAAGGAGAAGGACCTTGAAAGGTCATTTAGTTCTACCCCCTGCCTCTAGGCAAGAGCATAGCTATAGTTTCTCAGGCAGATGATATCTTAAAAGGCTTATAAGAAACTGCATCCACAGAAATTAATTCCATTAGTCTATGACAACCGCAGCACTAGCCTCAAAAAGGGACAAATTGTGGATTCTGTTGAACACTTTTATCAGTCACTTAAATGAAGTTTTAAATGCTGTGCTTACATCTGAAGAAAACTTGAAGCTTCAATTCAATTTGACAAACATATTATGTGCCTATTACATGTGTTTTGTACACATAAAACACTATAGTGGATTCTGGGAAAGATAGACCCTGCTTTTTTGCTATGGCATATACATAAATAAGTATTTATTTAATATTGAAAAAGAGAGTACAAACAACTTGGGGTTTGGGGAGGGTGTGGTACCATCAGAAAAATCTCCTTGATAGTTTAGTGGATAATGGATTGGAATGGGGAGAAACTGGAGCCAAGGAGAACAATTAGAAGGATATTGTATTTGTCAGGTGATGAGTGGCTATGCGCATGGAGAGAAGAGAACGTGCTAGCTAGGTTACGGAGTTAGAAGATATGAACTGAGAAAGATAATGAATTTTGTTGTGGACATGTTGAGTTTGAGATGTGCATGGGATATCCAATTTGTGATATCCAAAAAGCAGTTGTGGCTGCAGGGCTGGAGCTTGGGAGAGGGGTTAGGAATGTATCTGGGAAGAAGAATAACTGACATTTATATCATACCTACTGTGCGCTGGTCACTGTGCTGAGCACTTTACCATTATTATCTCATTTGAGCCCCACAGCAACCCTGGGAGGTAAATGTTATTATTATCCCCATTTTACAGATAGAGAAACTGAGGTAGAAAGAGGTTAAGGGATTTGCCAAGGGTCACACGACTAGTAAGTGTCTGAAGAGGTATTTGAACTCAGGTCCTCCTTACTTGTAGCCCTTCACTGTATCCACCGAGTCACTTAGCTTCCTAATCATATACATAGAGATCGTAGCTGAACCCACGGGAGCTGCTGAGATCACCAAATGAGACAGCATAGGAGAAGAGGGCCCAGAGCAGAACTTTGGGAGGCATCTGCACTGCCCTCCACTCTTGACTCCCTCACCCTCTTGTCCTATCTCAGTTCATGCCGTGCCAATTCTTAAACCTCTGTCACTTGTACCATCTGATTCGTTCCTTTCTACTCCTGTGCACACTGCTGAAGGAAGTCATGCAACCATGCCAATTGGATTAAGAATTCACATTATATCATCTCAGCTGGTACTTCAATGCTACATAATAATCCTTTTATTCTTTCCTGATTGACTCTCTGTCATACTCCCTGAAGCATCTCTTCCATACTTTCTGTCCTGAAGCTCTCTAACATTGCTTTCTCTCCTTTCATTTTTTTTTTATTTCGGCAGAAGAGCTCACCTACTTTACTAAGGAGAGGTCCCTGATCTCCCTCACTCTCCCTTCCTGTCTCTTTCTGTCTGTCTCCCCACACTGTTCTCTCTTTCTGTTCTCTCTCTCTCTCTCTCTCTCTCTAATACACACACAGAGTATCATTATATTGTTCAGTCATGTCTGACTCTTCATGATCCCATTTATAGTTTTCTTGGCAAAGATACTGCAGTGAATTGCTATTTCCTTCTCCAGCTCTCTTTAAAGATGAAGAAACTGAGGTGAACAGGGTTAAGTGACTTGCCCAAGGTCACATAGATTGTAGAGTGTCTGAGGTTAGACTTGAACTGAGGAAGAAGAGTCTTCCTATCTACTGCACCACCTAGCTGCCCTCTACATTTCCCATGAATCTTCCTGAGCAGGGAACTAACATGAACAGACCTGTACTTTAGGAATGTTAATTGGATAGCAATGTGGATGATAGATTGGAAAGGAGAGAGACTAGAAAGAGAAATCAATTAGGAATCCATGGCAGTAGTTCAGGCAGGAGGTGACATGCCAACAAGAGGTGGAGTGAAGTGTGCAGATGTGAGAGATGCAAAATTGCCAGGACTTGGAAACTAATTAGCTATGGAGAATGAGTGAGAATGAAAAGTCAAGAATATGTCCTAAGTTCTAAACTTAGGAGACTGGGAAGAATGGTGGTACTCTCAAAGCAGACATTAGGAAGAAGATGGGGCATGGGGGGAAAGATAATAAATTTGTTTCGGCTATGTTGAGTTTCAAATGTCTATAGGACATCCAAGTGGAGAGCTCTAGCAGCAACTGGAAATATTGGAGTAGAGCTGAGGTAAGAGGAATGGGCTAAATGTGGGGGTTTGAGAATCACTGCATGGAGATAATTGATGATTCCTGAGAATCTGATGAGATCACCTAGGGAGAATAAATAGCCCAAAAGAAGGCCTGGCTAGAGTTTGGAGGGATAAACACCTGTAGAGGTTGGGACCATGGATTATGATACTACACAGGAGACTAAGAAGGACAAGTCAGATAGGTTTGGAGGAGAATCAGGACAGAGCAGAGTCATGAAAACCCAGAAAAATTCAGGACAGTGTGGTCAACAGTGTCAGATACTGTAGAAAGGACAAGAAGGTTGAGAAGAGAGAAAAGTCTAAGAATTAGTTCTTAGGAAAAGATCCTGGGAGTTTTGGTGGACTCTGAGCTCAAGAAGAGTTAATGTAATATTGACTTTATTAACAGGAGAATAATGTTCAAATTTAAAGTGACAATATGCCTGCTATGTTCTGCTTTGGTTAGATTACATCTGGAGTATTGCGTCTAGTTCTAGATGGAGTTTTTCAGTTGTTTTAGTCATTTCCAACTCTTTGTGACCCCATTTGAGGTTTTCTTGGCAAAGATATTGGAGCGGTTTGACATTTCCTTCTCCAGCTCCTTTTACAAATGGGGAAACTGAGGCAAACAAGGTTAAATGACTTTCCCAGGGTCACACAGCTGGTGAGTGTCTGATGGCAGATGCTTATAGCACTCTATCCCCTTTACCACCTTGCTGGCCTTATTGACAAGTTTAAAATAAAAGTGTTGGATTCCATCTCTAATGCCACTTCCAGCTCTAACATCCTCTGGTTCTGACAATAATTAACTAAGTTTCTTTCCATTCCGTGACCACAGCAAACTGCCCGACCAACATTCTTTGCCCGTAAATTTGAGGCTGTGGTGAATCAAGAAATAATTGGCCAACTGGACTATTACCTTTATGGGAACTATCCCTCGGGCACCCCAGGTCTGCGGTCCTACTGGGAGAATGTTTATGATGAACCTGATGGGATCCACAGCATCAGTGACGTGGCACTGACCATGTATCACTCATTTATACGCCTGGGCCTCCGGAGAGCTGAGACGTCCTTACACACCGATGGCGAGAATAGCTGCAGGTGAGCTCAGAGGCCCTTTGCTTTCCCTTATTAGGCACCCAATGTGGGGACCAAAGACAAGATGCTGACAGAAGTTGCATTGGGTAAACAAGTTGGTCATGGGAGAATCAAAGCGGGGAATCGGTATTTTAGGTGTTTGGGAGATTTTCCTTTTGTTCTGTTTCTTCTGAGGGGATGAAAATTATTTTAATTTGTGAATACATGTTAGCTCATGACTTCTTAATCTTTTTTTTGTGTCCTGGACAATCTCGTAAAGCCTATGGGCCCCTTATTACAATAGTATTTTTAAATGCATAAAATAAAATACATAGGATTTGTAAGGAAATCAACTACAATGAAATAGTTATTAATTTTTTTAAAAGTCCATCAATCCCAAGTTAAGAAGCCCTTCTCTAGCTTTTACTTCCTTTCCCTCAACTCCTTCCCTCTTCTTTTTCATCCACTCTTCCTTCCTTCTTTTTCTCTCCTCCTTTTCTTTCTTCTTCTAACATCTCTTCCTTTCTCTTCCTTCCTTTATAATACATAGTACCTTTGAGGGAGGGAAGGAAAAATGAAAGGGAGAGAAGTTTCATAGTATCATAGACTGAGAGCTGGAAGGGACTTGGAAGTCATCTAATCCAAATCCCTCACCTTACAGCCAGGGAAACTAAGGCCCAGGGAAGTTCATTGATTTGCCCAAGGTCACAAAGGTAGGAAGTAGCAGAACCAGGGTTAGAGCTCAAGTCCTCTGGCTCTAGATCTAGCATGCTTTCCAGTATCCCATGCTTTCTCCTCAAGCAAAGTCCCCTTGCTTTTCCTCCCACCACAAGTCCCAAACATAGTGCCTCTTGCTTCCCTGAGCTTCCTCCTTGCTCTGTAATGCCTTATAACTAGGGTGACAAATAGAAGTTCCCATCATCAGCTAACATACTAAGGCCTTTCCCTCTGCACAGTATAGCTGTGGAGTCAAGAAGGCCTTGCTTTAAGTCTCTCTTGGTTCAAGTCACACTGAATGTTTAACTCTGGGCATATCAGTTAAACTCCCAGTGTCCAGTACCAGACATCTCTAAAACTATAAATTGCAAAATACTCATTAATTAGCATTAGCAGAGGGAGTTTTCTCCCTGGGAGTTCCCTGTACCGATGAAATCACAGGTCCAGGCCAAGAAACAAAATTGTCGTCATCATCGTTATAGGGCACATCTCCTTATAATGTACTTGGAAAGGCAATCCACATTCTTTTGTTGACCTAGATTTTCCTTGTGCATAATATTCTGGAAATGAGCAGGCTAGAGTTTGGAAATCTTTGGGGGTTATACCAGGTGTATAAAGTGTACCCCACTTTAAGCAATTGCAGCATATAAAGCCTGAATTTACAAAACAAATCAATTAAGGAACGATAATTTCCATTTTAAAAAGGTTTGTTTGACTTGCAAAAGGAGTCACTGAAGAGATTCTTTAAAATAGACCCAGCTATTCATTGCTTTTGCAGTATATTTTGCTTTATACCCTTTTTAGGAGGATTTCTATAGCTGAAGGTGAAGTACAACCATATTAGTCATCATGGGATTGGACCTTTAGGACAGACCAGCACAGGGCCAACACAGACACCCTTGGCACCTGTGAGCAGTATCTGGTTACACTTCTGTCAACTGTGGATTCTGCTGCCAAGCAATAACAGTCATATTGTTTTTGTTTTATATTTTCCTCGTCAATGCTCTGGGCAAAAAGTGTGCGTATGCGTGTGTGTGTGTGTGTGTGTGTGTGTGTGTGTGTGTGTGTGTGTGTTTAACCCAGCTACCTTTGCCCAAGAAGCCATTTTAAGAGAAACACATTTCATTTTTTCTTTATTTCACATCTCATCTTTTGTAACAAGGCAATGATTTCTGGAAATGAGTAAACACAGGAGGTTTATATAACCATTGTAATTGGGCATAAAAACTTAGACTTCTGATGGAGACTGGAAGGAAACTTGTATTTAACAGAATAGCGACAATGATTTGTGGAATGCTGTTATTATGGGACAAGTACAGTGTAAGTGCTGGACAATTTAAACTTTGCCAAAACGGGCAGCCTTTTATTTTACAAGCTATAAAGGATGCTGAGCTCTTGTAACTTTTCTCTCTCTCTCAGCTTTCTCCCACTTCCTCCCCTTTCTCTCCTTCTCTCCTTATCTCCCCCCTTCTCTCTCTCTCTTTTTCTCTCTCTCTCTCTTTCCTTCCTTCCCTTCTTCTCTCTCTCCTTCTCTCCTTCCCTCCCTCTTTATCTCTCTCTTTCTCTCTCTTCCTCTTTCTCCCATTCCCTCATTTTCTCCCTTATTCTCTCTTTTTTCCCTTTTCTTCTTTCTAACCTCTTTTTCTTTCCTCCTATAGCTATGCCTAATCTAAGCTGTTTCTTGGCATTTCATGACTACCTGCTGTATAGAGCACTGCATTGGGTGCTAGGCAGAGGGAGGACAGAGGAGATATATAAAGAAGACTTTGGAATGGGGGGGAGGCACACTTTATGTGCAGAAATAACTCCAGAATACCATCACGTTAACACAAACAGTACAAATGAATATAGTACACACTGAGTATGGAGACGGTGAAGAAAAAGGCAAGGTTTAATTGGTCAAGCGGGATTAATTCCAGGCAGTTTCCTAGAAGAAGAGTTTCTTTTATGTTCATTTTAAAATGGAGGAGTAGGGGGAATAAATTCATATAAACAACACGAGTAGGAAACCATTTCAGATGTGTTTTCTTTCAGGGTGGGGGCGTACCAGAGATTTACGCAGCTAACAGATTCTTGCCCTTCCCTGAGTGCATGCATCACTTTCCACCCAAAGAGACCCTGTTCTAAGACCTTAGATGTTGAACTAGAGAGGACCTTAGAGACTATCTAAGCCAAACCTCTCATTCTATACATGAGGAAAGTGATGGCCAGGGACCTACCCAAGATAGTAATCATCAGAGGTAAAATTTAAGCAGAGAATAAGAGCTGGCCCCCTACACAGCCAAAGGTATAAACCAAGCTTCTTCTGCATGAAACACTGAGGGACTTCTGCCACTGAACTGAGAGAGACTTTCTTAATGTAAGGGCTTCAGTTGAAGAAAGAGGAATAATTATTCCCAATTTCCTATCCCATATGCACCTCCCGCCCATCTGCTGCCTCTGACTTTGTGAAGAATCCAGGATGGAAAAGGAGAGGGAAAGGAAAATAAGAAGTGTGCTTTAGAGCAGCTTATGTGATAACACAATGGAAAAGCGAGACAGTCTTGGAGTCAAAGGAAGCAGGTTCAACTTGGTGCTTTGTGACAGTAAGCAAAACATTTAGTCCTCTAATTTCTAAAATCATAGAATTGGCCAAGATCTGAGGCCATTCCAACTCTAAATGTAGATACTAGAAAACTCTAATCAAGTTAATCCCTGTATTAAGCACTTGCTGTATATCCAGCCTTATAGTAGGCTAGGTGTGTTTACATCCACTCAGCAGTGAGTGACCATTTAAAATACCTCCTCACTGCCTTCCTCTTTTCTACATCTCACACACACTGATCAAGAAGGACAAGTGCACACATGAAGTAGGAGACTAAGAGAAGGTTTAGGTTACTTTGGATATGTACTCTGGTGATCAAAAATATTGCCAAAATGGAGTCAGACTCTCACTGGGGCAGGCACTGCTAAGGGGTTCCCCTTCCAGAAAGGATTCTTTAATTGCATCTCATTGATTCAAGCTATTCCTCAACCACAATAGTATTTGCCACTGCCCATCATGAGAGCAGTAGGGCTTAGGATTCCAAACAGCAGGGAGATGATTGCTTGTGTTGGCTGTATGACCTTGTGAGCTGTTTTTCTAGAATCCTTGTTTATAGCTTGCTGGACTGGGCTTATTCCAGAAGCTATATAAACAGAACTGCATGGTGTCAGGATCTGTAAAAAAACATCACTTCCTGACTGGCTGTCCCCATTTGGCATTTTCCAAATGAATTGATCCTTTCTTCTTTGACTGCTTGCTTTGGTGATTGTTACTCTTACCTTGGTTCCATGTCATTGGAATTCACTTATCAACGTGTACTCCCTGAATGGGGAAACTGGAGGGAGGAGTGGATCTGGTTGTTGGCAGGCTCACCTGTTTAAATTTGTCAGCCACAGGTTCCTGAAACGTCTTTGATAAGTCCTTGACATAAGATCATAGACTTAGAGGTTAAAGAGATTGTCTTTGCCAAGTCCTTCATTTTATAGCTGAAGAAACAAGTCTCTAACTGGTTAAGTGGCCTACCCAAGGTTACGTAGGTAGTAAGTGACAAAGGTGGGAATGAAAAGCAGGTCTTTTGACCCTAAAACTTATGACTCTTCCCAATATGCCATGTTCCCCATGACCACTTGTTCTGGACCCATGATTTCCACTAGTGAAGGGAAGACCCAATAAAGGGCCTCCCCTCTACCAGTGCAAGTTGGCACATTCTCTGAAATTTATAGTCTTAGTGAGTTACCTCAAGCACTGAAAGGTTTAGTGATGTCCTCAGGGTCACATAGTCATCAGAGGCAAGATTTGAACTCAGGACTTCCTGACAGTGAGGTCTGCTCTTTCTCTACTATGCCATAGTGCTCAAGGCCAATCACAGTTTAGTGGAATGGCAGCCTATGGCATTTTTACCAGGTGATACACATTATCATTGGATCATAAAGTTTAAAGTTTAAAAAGCCTTTTCAGATCATCTATCCCAGATATCTCATTTTATAGATGTGAAAACAGGACTAGAGAAACGAAGGGAAGGCAGTGTGTGGTATAGGAAAAACAGCAAAGCTGAAGACAAGAAACCTGGGTTCAAATGCCTCTACTGACATTAACCATATGTGTCATGTTGGACACATCCTTGGGATTCCTTGGGCCTCCTCTATTTCCACATCTGTAAAATTAGGGAGAAATTGAACCAGGTAAGCCAAAGAGATCTTCAGGTTTTATCTCTGTAATCCTATGAAATGACTTACCCCAATATCACACCAGTTGTGTCAGAGCTTGGATTTGAACCCAGGTCCTCTAGGTCCAAATCCAGGGCTTGTTCCATGACACCATACATCACCCAATGCTTCTGAGTGCCACAGCTCTTGTCAAAATTATATAGTAAGCTGTCTGTCTTTGGTCACCAGTCCCCTCTTACATCAGTGCCCCCTTTCATCTTCCTAACATGGCCCAAGGGGTTGACTTAGCAATAAAACCCATAGCTTCTTATTCTTCAGGCCAGCCTCATTGACCCAAACCTACAGGAAGCTAAGTGCACAAGAGGTAGTAATCTCAGCCTGCCCTGGCTCTGATTTGGGGTTGCTCACAATCACAGATAGGTATTTCTATTTTTCAGGTACTATCCAATGGGTCATCCAGTATCTGTTCATCTGTACTTCCTTGCTGACCGTTTCCAAGGCTTCCTAATCAAACACCATGCAACAAATCTGGCTGTGAGCAAACTGGAGACTCTGGAAACATGGGTAATGCCAAAGAAAGTCTTTAAGATTGCCAACCCACCCAGCGATTTTGGGAGACTTCAGTTTTCTGAGGTATGGATTATTATTATGAGATACTCTCTTTACTCTTCTTCCTTCAGCCCTCTCATCATGTAACCCTCCTTTTCAAACCTTTTTTTTAGAAAAAGGGATAAAGGACAAAGAGACTGGTCATGCTAAATTCTGGATATCTTCAGGCCCAGGCTTACCTATCAGTACGAGCCTCATCCTGCATCTGATCAATCAGATTGAACAATTGATCTGAAACAATTGGTCAAAAAGTACTTATTAAGGACCCACTATGTGTCTGACTCTGTGCTAGGCACTAAGGATACAAGTAAAAAAAGCCTGAAACAATCCCTACTCACAATGAGTTTGTATTCTAATGGGGAATCCAACAAGTACATGTAAAAATATATCCAAGTTAATAAATACTTATCTATATGTGTGTATGCATGTTGTGCACATGTATACACACATGGAGACATAGTTGTATGCATGTTATGTGTATATGTAGAGAGATATATATATATCTCCAAATATATGGAAACATACATAGAGATAGATATCTCCATATATGTGCATACATACACACAAAGTTTAAATACCAAGTAGTTTGAGAGGAAAGGACCTAGCAATTGAGGGGATCAGGAAAGAATTAATGAAGATGGTAAGTGAATTCCAGGCAGGGGGAATGGCCAATAAAAACAGATGGAGTGTTAAATGCAAGGAACAGAGAGAAATCTAGTTTGGTTCACAGAGCATAAGTAGCTACTGTGTCACCTAGGATCTATTAAGTACCTATTAAGACCAGGCAACAAGCTAATCAAGAGGTGGAGAATCCTGTTCGAGGAACAACAAGGAGGTTAATGTCAATGTACGTGGATAGGAATAAGGCAAAAGGATACCAGAAAAGTAGGGGGAAAGTTATGAATGGATTTAAAAGCCAAACAGAGGACTTTATATTTAATCCTGGAGGTAACTGGGAACCACTGGAGTTTATTGAATATGGAAGGCAATATGAACAGACCTGTACTTTAGGAAGATCAATTCAACAGCTGAGTGGGAGAGGGACTTCCATGGGGAGAGACCTAATGCAAGGGGGGCAACCTGCAGGTAATTGCAATGGGCCAAGTAGAAGGTGCAAGGTGGCATTGTGCCAGATTCCAGGGATACAAAGAAAAAACTAAAACCAATGCCTGCCTTCAAGGAACTAACATTTTGGGAGGAGAACAAGAAGGAAACAGATAAATAAATGCAAGATATTTTGAGAAAGAGGGCAGGAGAGTCCTAATAACTAAGGAAAATCAAGTAGGACTTTGTAGGAGAGAACACTTGAGTTGAGCCTTGAGGAAACAAGGGGTTCTAAGGAGCAAAGTTGAGGAGGGAGTGAATTCCATATATGGGGAAATCCTAGACAGAAGAAGGGGGAAGTGACGACAACAGTAAATCACTTCAAAGAACATCTTTTCCTGCCTGGTGGGTCAGGTATGTCATTTGTGTTACCTAAAGCATAATATTGTGGGGGAGAAGACACTTTTTAAAACTTAGAGCACAAAAAAGATGTGAATTGCTATAATTATCATAATACAACCTAGTTCCACTCCAAACATGAAGAACTGTCATTTAGTAAACATTTTCGACTTTTTTAGTCCTGCCAAATTAACACTTTTGGATAGGATTCCTGTTCTTCTCTGTTCCAGAGTCAAAGAATCTATCATATTATTACAGATTTAAAACTGGAAGAGGCCTTAGAGATTACCTAACACAGTGGTTCTCAACCTGTGGGTCGCAACCCCATTGGGGGTCGAACGACCCCTTCACAGGGGTCACAGGGGTCCCTAAGACCATTGGAAAACACTTATTTCCGATGGTCTTAGGAACTGAGACATCACTCCTCTGTATGTCTCCAGACGGGTCTGCCCACATGCAGATACACTCACATCCAAGTATTAAAGGGTCTCAGCATTAGGAAGGTTGAGAACCACTGGCCTAATACAACCTGCTCATTCTACAGATGGGGAAAATGACTTGCCCAAGATCACCCAGAGAATTAGAATCTGTGAGGATAGGGTCAGGATTAAGGACTGCATTAATGTTTTTGAGGTTGACTTATTGTTATTGTCATTTTTGGTGCTTTATATTTTAGCATTTACAACTTATTTTATGTATATATGCAGCATGACGGAATGGAAAGTGTTAGATTTGGAGTCAGAGGACCTGAGTTCAAATTGTGACTCAGCCACTTACTACCTTTGTGACCCTGGGCAAGTCACTTAACTTCTATGGGACCTCAGTTCCTTATCTGTAAAATTAAGAGGTTGAACTAAATTATTTTTGATGTCCCTTCCAGTACTCAATAAGTGATCCTTTATGCAGAAAATACTGTGAACCCAACATCAGTGAAGTAGGAATGTCTTTACAACAAATAGGGCTTATAAATGTGTAGTGATCTAACTACACTCTCATGCCTAGTCCTCCTAATAACAAGCATTTGTAAGATGGGGTGGTGAGGTGGCACAGTGAATAGAGCACCGGCCCTGGAGTCAGGGGGACCTGAGTTCAAATCCAGCCTCAGACACTTACTAGCCATGTGACATTGGGCAAGTCACTTAACCCCAATTGCCCTGCCCTCCCTCCTCCAAAAATTAAAAAAAAAAAAAGATGACTGGTCAGGATTAAGAGTACAGTCTGTGGCTGGGGCATGGAGGGAAACCGAATAGCTCACAAAGGTTCCATGATACTGGCCTCATTAGAACCAGACTCTAATCGGGGGAACTAATTACACATGGATGTAGAGATTTAGATCTTGAGTCAGAGCTATTTCTGTTTCTGTAGGGATAGAATGAAGAAAAGGGTCACCATATTCCTACAGGGATGTTTACAGAGGTGTGCTTAAAGCAACTCTAACTTGCAAGAGCAATTGTTAAATTTTTAGTGTGAGCATTTTTGCTGCTGTCATTCAGTCATTTTTCGGTCACGTCCAACTCCTCGTGCCCCCATCTGGGATTTTCTTGACAAAGATGCTGGAGTGGTTTGCTATTTCCTTTTGCAGCTCATTTTATAAGTAGGGAAACTGAGGATTAACAGGGTTAAGTGACTTGTCCAGGGTCTCACAGCTAGTAAGTGTCTGAGGCCAGATTTGAACTCATTCAGAAATATCACAGCTTGATTTATTTCCCCCCAGAATGCCTGGGTGTTGAACTTTGACTGGCACACTCTTGTGTTATTTTGTAAATATGTCTTCAGCTTAGCAGGAGTGCTATTACACAGTGAAGACTCAGGGAATGAAGTCAGCACCAAACTGGAGACCTGACGACTGGAGGCTACTAATAACACTAATTGTCTTGAAGGTTTGCAAAGCAAAGTGCATTACATCCATTCTTTCACTTGAGTCTCACCCACACCCTTGTATGTGTGAATGTAGAGCTGTTTTCTGTATCTGACATAAACTAATGGTCCTGCGCCACATCTCCAGGCATCACCCCAGAAGCAAAGTACTGACCTGTATGTGCAGCTAAATGCAGAAGCATGTCCGAACAGGGCATCTGCATGATTTTTCTTGTTAAGCCACAAATTTCAATTAAGGCACTAAATTGATTGGGTAGATTTGTGCAGCCATTAAAGAGCCCACTCTATAAATTATTGGCTTTCTGGGGCAATTAGAAGGTGCCACAGTCAGATTCAACACTGGGGCGGGCGCAGCCAATTGGAGACATTAATGTCCCATTAAGGAGATGAATGTCAGGTTCATTCTGTTTATCAACATGGCTGCTAGGTGGCTTTCTGTCTCCATGCCGTGACAAATGCTTGTGCCTGTCCCATTTCTTGTGATTTGCGAGGGCTCCCATTGTGGTTTAGTTCTTCATTCCTGGGACCCTTATGTCAAGAAACACAATGAAAAGAGCCCTAAATCTACTGTATCCATAGTTTTAAAGTTTTCCTCCTCCCCTTCAAGGAAAAAACAGAGAATTAAATTAGAGGAAGGAGAACAGGTCATAGAGGGCAGAGGTGTCAAACATATGTAGCCCACAGCACTCCTGAATCAGATTAAAATGTAATTGGAAGGTTGGCTAGGTGGTGAAGTGAATAGAACAGGAGCCTGGAGTCAGGAGGACCTGAGTTCAAATGTGGCCTCAGACACTTAACACTTACTAGCCATGTGAGCTTGGGCAAGTCACTTAACCCCAATTGCCCTACTTTCCCCCCTCCAAAAAAAATGTAACTGGAAAATATTTAATAAAATAAAAATGCAATAAAACATTAGATAACATTACATTTTAAAACTAAGTTGATATGTGGCCTACAGGGGTCTTTCTGTGTGGATTAGTGACTTCCATTTCTCTTTGACATCACTGGTATAGGGGATCAAGAACTGGTCTCAGGCTGCCAAAGTGGTTTTCCAAATGCTCAGGTTGGAGCATGTTTTCCCCCACTCAACAAATTTCACTGACTTCTTTGTCTCAAAGGACAATTACAAATTCCTTTGGCATTTAAAGCTCTTCACAATATGGCCCCTTCCTACCTTTGCAGCCTTCTAATACAGTCCTCCCCTCCCATTCTCCATGCACACAACATTCCATCTCCCAACTCCATGTTGTTGCTTTAGCTGTCCTCCATGCCTGGAATTGTCTGTGTCCTTATCTATATCTTTTTTGAACCCACTGGGGTGATAGCCTGGTAAGATGGAAAGAAAGCTGGTTCTAGAGTCATATGACCTGGATTCAAATCTCACTCCTGATACTTGTTTTCTGTTTGATTTTGGCTTCTGTTGACTTCCCTAAGCCAGTTTCCATATCTGTAAAATGAGGAGATTAAACCAGATATCTTTGAGGTCCCTTTCAGTTCTCGATCTACGCTATTATGGTCTGTGCCTGCTGAACATGTTGGCTAGGATGTGTGAGCTTGGCCAATCATTTAACCTCTCAGCATCCCAGCATCTCTCTGTAAAACTGTAAGATACAGTGGGGTTACTGGTCTGCATTGATAGAGGAAATTTTCTCATTGAAAGCTCCTTACTCTGCTAAAAATCACAGTTCTTCACGAAAGGAGAAAAAAAATGAAAAGAAAATATTAGAGGAAAAAAGTAACTGTTGAGGCCTTTTCAGTAAGGTAGACACATTTCTTCTTCTCTAGAAATGAGCCCTATCTCAAGGCTTAGGAAAATTATTTTCTTCTAGATGGGTCAGTGTGTGTACTGTGTACAGGTGTGTGTGTGTGTGTGTGTGTGTGTGTGTTATTTTTCTAAAATGATTATTTCTTGGTGAGTCACAGAATGGTTCTTGCCCATCTGAAATATTTCATGTCACAAGGCGCCCACGGCACATGAGAAATAAAGAGTGCGCAAAGGAAGTCAATGATTGAAATCAGTTGGTTTCCCCATTCCTTTTGAGAATCAGCCGTCTTCTCTGGACTCCACAAGACATCCTTCTGGGGAACTAGAGTCTCCCAGCTCTCTTTATTCTTCCCTGACGACTGCCCCACTCGGTCATTTTGTCAGCATTTTCCTCTGTTTTAAAATTTAATGTCTCCACAATTATTGTTAATGCTCATTTCTTGCAAGCTGCAAGGAAGACATTCAGCGGAACATCTCACTCCACTCGTGAGCAAATCCATTCTTTAAGTAAGGTACAGAAGTAGCAGTTGTATGAATATCAATTTCTTTCCCTTTTTACTTTCTAATTTCAAAAATGTGCCATTTACTAAACAAACCCTCTTGTTCCAACAAGCCTTTTCTTTTCTTTCTCATTTTTCAAAAATACCCTGGCCCTAGAAGGGAAAGGACTCTACACTAAATGAGTTTTTGCCATTGATCTCTCTTTCCTTTGTACAAATAAAAATCCTTTAATTGATAGGTTGGTTAGTTTTGTGAACTGTTCCCTTTCTCTCTCTTTTTTTTTTCCTTTGTTAAAAGCCATGATGGAGTTCTGGAAGGGAGCAGGAGCAATATTGGGAAATGATGATATAAAAACAAAAGATTATAATGAAATTATTTCTGTTGAAAAAACAAACACTGCACTGCACTGGGCCCTGTTGAACTTTTAAAAAGTATGCCTATTCGGTTACTTTTGTCTATCTCAAGCTAACTGTTAAATTGAGGATCAATGGAATTTTAAATATGTGTTTAAAAAATACACCCCCTCCTCATCTTAAAGGGTACATTTTGATTTATACAGCCTCTCAAGGTCACTCATTCACTAAACATTTACTGAACCCCTGCTATGTGCAAGATAATATTGGGGATGTCGCTTCCTAAGTTCTATCCATTTTGAACTTGCATTTTTTTACTATCTGAACATAAAAAAAAATTGTTCCCTGTGGCATATAAAAATTGGGAACATTCAACAGCCCAAAGCTGATATGTCAGAGAGACATGAGAGCATTAAACCTAGGAATGCAGGGGAATGTATTTTTAAGGAAGGTTATAAATGTGTTCATGTGTTTTTCTGTGTATACACATGTGAGGTAATATTTAAAAAAGGAAAAAGATTACATGGAAAAAACATGTCTTATATATCGTCTTCATTCTCTCTACATAACTCTATGCTGCATCTTCAGAAACATGAAATTGGTGCTCCTGGGGAACAAAAAGAGATCTAATTTAATTTGGAAGACTAACAAGGCTTCTCTGCACTGGAATTCTAGGCAGTAAATTCACTTTTCAACATGTTGACAAATAAGATTCCTCCTGGGAGAAAAGAAACCACGTGTGCACACATACAAGGGTGACAAACAGTTAGTGTGAGCTCTTGGTCCCTACTGGCCTTGTTTGTGCTGAGACCGTCCTGAAATAAGCTATGGGCACAGTCTCTGAATCCAAGACCCTTTCTGAGACCAGTTTGTCTTCTGTGAATGGACAGTACCCACTCTTTATTTATGAACACGCCGTCACTCTGTTTATGGACATTCCCTTCCCAGTTTTTAAATAGTTTTTCTCTAAAATCATCAATGCCCATTTGTGCCAGAACCTAGAGCAGCAGCCATTAGGACTAGATGCAGGCCAGTGAACTAGAAAACCAGCTTGGAAGACGATGATGATAATGATGGCAGTGACGGTGATGGTGACGGTGACGGTGACGGTGACGGTGATGGTGACAGTGACGGTGACGGTGATGGTGATAGTGATGGTGATATAAATAGCATTCACAGAATACTTTAGGGTTTGCAAAATGCTTTCTATCATCATCTAACTTGATCCTCACCGCAGCTCTGCCTAAGGAAGGTGCTGCTATTATCCCCATTTTATAGATAAGGAAACAGGGTGAGAAAGTCAAGTGACTTCCCCAGAGTCAAGGAATCAAGAGAGGTCTTCTTGCTTCCAAGTCCAGTGCTCTATTTACTCTGGCAGGTCATGGGAGCCGATGTTTAAAACTGGAGGGATCTTGGAAATCATGTGGTCTAGTCCCTTCATTTGACAGGTGAGGAAACTGAGGCCCAGAGAGTTGAAATGATTTATCCAGAATTACAAGAATTGGTAATGGCAGAGATGGAATGTGAAATCGGGTCTTCTAAAGCAAAATTTGATGCTCTTTCCACTATGCCAGCATACTGATACACATAATAGATGCTTAAACATTTGCTAAATGAACATGTTGGGCTGACTATATGGCAGCTAATTGGTGCAGTGGATAAAGTGATGGTCCTGGAGTCAGGAAAACTCATCTCCCTGAATTCCAATAAAGCCTCAGACATTTACTAGTTATGTGACTCTGGGCAAGTCATTTAACCCTGTTTGCCTTAGTTTCCTCATCTATAAAATGAGCTAGAAAAGGAAACAGCAAACCACTCTAGTATCTTTGCCAAGAAAACTAAATGGGATCACAAAGACACAACTGAAATGACCGAACCGCAACAAGATTGTCCACAGGAAAATGCTTCTGCTCTGGTTAGCTTTCCCCTCCAGTTATGCTTTTGGGTCACCTCTCCTTTGCCACAGGTTGTTGTGTGCTTAAGGAAAACAACTAATTTTAATAGCTCATGAAAGAAAACATGATTAAAAATGTAAATCTGTGCCTTTGGAGAAAAAGAAATCCTGCAATGAATAATTCAGCATTCTTTATTATCTTTGTAACCTTTCCCGATGTCAAAGACAAATCAATAAATAGTCATTTGAACACTTTCTATGGGGTGTATTTTGGGAGATAAAACAAGTATAAAATGTAGTCCTTATTTTGAAGGAGTAATTATAAAAAATTAAATAGTACAAGACAACAGTTGCAAAGTCATTGACCATTTGATTGACAGAGATAGCAAATTCTATCAGAGTTCAGAGGAGGGAAAGATTGTGATGAGCAGGGACAGTCAGACAAGACTTTGTAAAGGAGCTAGGATGCAAAGTA
Organism: Pseudochirops corinnae; assembly: GCA_028646515.1. NCBI lineage: Eukaryota > Metazoa > Chordata > Mammalia > Diprotodontia > Pseudocheiridae > Pseudochirops > Pseudochirops corinnae. The sequence continues at coordinate 155,855,863 of CM053590.1, read as the reverse complement.
GATCCTGAAGGATGCCTGGGATTTGGCTGGGAGGAGAAGGTACTCCAAAGAAGAAAAAAAAAGATACGTAGTAAAGAAAAATTCAGTAAGAGGATTGAGGAGAATGTGGACATTGAAAAGCTCGAAATTTATTCAGTGTGACAGTTCATGGAGCAATTTTGTGAGAATAGAGGAGAGATCAGGCTGGATAAACTGGACTTAGGGTTGATAATTGAAAACACCATGAGAAATGTGTGTTCCTTCAATTCTGGGACAGTAAGAAAGAGAATGGAACCCTTTGCAAAGGGAAGGAAATGAGAGCCATGTGTAAGAAAGAATAAGAAGACCAAGTGGGCTAAATTTTAACATGTATAAAGAATAATGTGTAGTAAGGATGCCAAACATCAGGTTTTATATTTTATATCCTAGAGGTAACAGGGGATTCTTCACGTCCTAGTACATTTTCAGACTAATCCATTGCCTAGCTCTGAATGGTAAGAAGGAGGTGGATATGTTGTGGCAGTAGAAGCAAGTTTTGACAATAGAGTGGATATAGGAGGTAAATCAAGAGGAGGATTCAGACATAACCCTGAGGTTGCAAGCTTGGGTAACTGAAAGGACAGTGATGCAGAACAAAAATAAACAAATTCAGAAAGGGGTGGTTTGGGGGGAAATGATGAGTTTAGTTGAAGTGGTTCAGGGATGTCTAGTTTGAAATGTTCATAAAGCGAGCCATACTCTTAATATTTTATTTTATTTTATTTTATTTTATGTTAATAGTTTATTTTAGAATTAGAAGCAGCATGATATAATGGCAAAGAGCCCTATTCTTGGAATCAGAAGGGCTCAAAAGACCATGGAATCCGTCCATCTGACTTAGAATGGAAACCTCTATATCTCCTTCATTTTAATGGAGACTCCTCAAGATCAGGGACTGTCATACTTTTCATCCCAATGCTTAGTGCAGTGTTTTATGCATAGTAGACATTTAATAAATGCTTTTTTCATTTATTCGTTCATTCATTCATTTATTCATCATCCCGTTTGACTCTTGTGCTATAAATAGTCATTAGAGGATTGTCCCAATGTACTAGAAGCCTTTTTCTTTTAAAATATTAAAGGTAGAGATATAGCCCATGGGCTGTCCTTATGCTATGTCTCATTTTTGCTGCATGACCAGAATCTCACCTTCTTTACTGGCTACACATGTCATCAGTAATGTCATTTATACTGCTTCTTCCATGAAAGTAATTTTTTGTCAGTATTCTCTAACCTACTATGTATCTTTCTCACTTTTTATTTACTAAGAAAATTGAGATCATTTACCATGAGCTCTCTCTTCTCTAATTTTCTTCATCCCCAAACCGTCTAGCACCTCATTTTCCTTTCTTCCAGATCTAAATAATGAGGTAACCCTTTTCCTCAACCTTGATCCCATTCCCTCCCATTTTCTCCATCAGATTGCCCCCTTAGACATATCCTCTCTGTCTCTCTCTGTCTCTGTCTCTGTCTCTCTCTCTCTCTTCCTTTCTCTTTCTCTCTTTCATTCTCTCTCCAAACTTTCCCTATCTATTGGTTCGTTCCCTACTACCTTTAAAAATGTTCAAGTCCCCCAGACTTAAAAAGAAAAAACTTTCACTAACTGCTACCACATCCTATATCTCTCCTCTTTTTATTAACTAAACTTCAAAGAAAAGCTGTCTACATTGTCTTCAAATCATCTCTTCTCACTCACTCTTCTGTCCTTTGCAATTTAACTTCCAACCTCATTCCTCAACTGAAACCAAGAATTTCGTAACCACCAAAACTGATTACCTTTTCTCAGTCCTCAAATTATTTTTTTAACCTCCCTGTTGCATTTGATTCTGTTGAATACCTTCTCCTTCCAAATACTCTTTCTTCTCTAGGTTTTCATGACACTATTCTTGGTCTGTCTCCTACCTATCTGCCCATTCAGTCTCCTCTGCCAGCTCCATATCACACTCCCTAACTGTGGGCATTCTCCAAGGTTCTGTTTGGACCTTCTGTTCTCCTTATTTCTCTTTGTATTCTCTCTTAGTAATTTCATCAGTAATTTCATAATTATCATTTCTATGCAGATAATTCACAGATAATATATCCAGCCTCAATCTCTCCCCTGACTTCCAATCACAAATCATCAGTTTTCTGTTGACCATTTCAAACATGTTTCAAACTCTATAGGTCAAAAGTGGATCTCTTCTCTTACCCCCTAGACCCACTCCTCTACCAGATTCTCTATTTCTGTTGAGATCATCATTATTCTTCCAGTCTCCCAGATTTGTAGCCTTATCATTATTCTCAGCTTCTCACTGCCCCCTGCCCCACATATTTGGCTACTTAAGAAATCTTGCAGTTTCTGTCTACCTCCATACTGTCTTTTCTCTCACCCAACGCCTTCCCTCTTCTCACATTCCCACCTTCTTTGATCAGACTCTCATTATACATCACAAGAACTATTGTAATGGTCTCCACTTTGGCCTCCCTCTGTATCTCATCCCATTCTAATTCATCCCCTGCACAGCTACAAAAGTGATTTTCCATAAGCACAAATCTGACCATGTAAACTCAGTAAACTCTAATTTCTCTCTATTGCCTCTGAAATAAAACTTAAACTCTTCTGTTTTTTAAAGGCCATTACAACCTAACTCTAAGCTGTATTTCCAGCCTTACTACCCTTTCTGCATTTTATTATCTGACCCAAATGGCCTTCCCTCTATCCCTCACATATGATACTATATATCTCCTCTCTCTGGCCATCTCTTGTGCACACCTTCCTCACTCACCTTCATCTCACAGAATCCTAAAATTCCTTCAAATCTTACTCAGCTCAAGGATCAGTTTCTCTATAAAGCCTTTTCTGATCTTCTAGCTTTCCCTCCCTAACTTCCTTGAACCTGTCATATATTTCTTTTCTATTTATACTGTTTATACTTCTATATATACATGTCTCCACCACAGGATGTAAGGTTCTTAAGAGGACAAATTTGTTATTTTTCTTTCTTTCCTCAGCAGCTAGGACGATGTCTGGTGCACAGTAAGAACTTTAAAAGATGCTCATTGATTGATTCTGTATTACCAAATCTCTCTGACTAGCTAGACTACTGGAGGAAAATATGACAACATCTGTTTACTAGAATAATTTCCCAGATATCAAAGACATCGGAGCAGCTCTATAATATGTATTTATATATATATATATATATTCATTAATAACTGCAGCGCTGCTTTTATTCATGTTTTTTAAGGTCTTCTTGAAAAGAATGATTTCTGTACCAAGGAAGTTTTGTTGTCATGGTCTTAAAATCACTGACAACCAAGGTTTGCAAGGTCTCATTCAACAACTTCTCCTCTCGGGTGGCTATGTGGCATGGTGATAGAGCACTGGCCCTGGTGTCAGGAGGACCTGGGTTCAACTCCAGCCTCAGACACTTAATACCCACTAGTTGTGTGACTTTGGGCAAGTCACTTTACCCCAATTGCCCTACCTTCCCCCCCGCTCTAACAAAGCAAAAAAAAAACTTATCCCCTTTGGGGATACACTGGTCTTTGCTCTATGACCTATATGAGATAAACTTAACTCAAAGAACTTGAGACCCATCCCATTGTTCACCATCCAAGTTGATGTCACCAACTCTTCTTTTATTTCAGATTGGCACTGACTGGGATGCCAAGGAGAGGATATTCCGTAACTTTGGAGGACTCCTTGGACCAATGGATGAACCAGTAGGGATGCAGAAATGGGGGAAGGGGCCCAATGTGACAGTGACTGTCATTTGGGTTGATCCTGTCAATGTAATTGCAGCCACTTATGACATCTTGATTGAGTCTAGTGCTGAGTTTACACATTACAAACCACCTTTGAACTTGCCCCTTCGACCTGGAGTTTGGACTGTCAAAATTCTGCATCACTGGGTGCCAGTTGCTGAAACCAAATTCCTTGTTACTCCTCTGACCTTCTCTAACAAGCAGCCTATTAAGCCAGGTAAGTGCCTTTCACTTAGATCATTTCTAGGAAAATATACTTTTACTTATTGCATAAATTGTTTTTTTTTCTATAATAGTAGTGGTGGTGTGGTAGTGGTGTAGTAAGTGGTGAAGTAAATAGAGCATTGAGATTGGAATCAAAAAGACTTATCTCCGTGAATTCAAATCCAGCCCCAGACACTTTTGTGTGACCCTGGGCAAGTCACTTAACCCTAACTATTGGCCTCAGTTCCTCATCTGTAAAATGAGCTGGAGAAGGAAACTGGCAAACCACTCCAGTGTCTCTGCCAAGAAAGCCCCAGATGGAGTCACCAAGAGTCAGAAATGACTGAAATGATTGAAAAACACGTATTAGTAGTAATAGTAAATAATGCTAACCATACTACTAGTAGCAGAATAAAAATAATAATTCCCATTTCCATAGTGCTTTAGGCTCCACTTTGCTCACAGTAACCCTGAATCAGTAATGCAAGTGATATCCCCATAAGAAAACTGAAGCCCACAGAGTTCAAATGATTTGCCCAGTTTCACATAGCTAGTAAGCCAGGCTTCCAACCCACATCTTCTGATTCCAATCCAAGCATTCTTCCCCGAACCCCGTGCTGCCTCTCCATTCTTCAGATGCCTGGCATGTATTTCAGGTATATGAAGACCACACTGGGACAATACATCTTTTGTGTTTCCAGTATTTCCCTCAGTGAGGTCAAATCCAGCTTTTTTTTTCTGTAAACAGCTTCTTCGTTTCTCCCTCCACGCTAAGGCGACTCCATCTGTCTAATATTTAATATGTACCAGACAAATGAAACTCTCCCATCGAGCCTCCTGAAGTTCTTGATCATATTTATGATGGGATGGAAAATAAACTGAGCCAGGCATTCTGCTATCAGGGAATCTTGCTGTTCATGCAATACCAACATCACCAGGCAACTGCTGAGAGCTAATGCACTCTAATTTCCCCCCAGAGGGGTCTGACTTAACATATTTCTCAGCAGGACACCTAACATGCCCATTTTTTTCCCCCTGCATTATTTTTGTTTTTTAACTTTTTAAGTTGCACGTCTCCATTTAAACAACAATGAACAAGAGAAGCCAAGAAATGCATTTCAGCCATTGTTAGTTCATCAATAACAACTGTCAGTTTTGAAAAGGCACAATTTGGGAAAGGAAGATAGAATTTTGGCCCTAGGGACTTATAACTTCTAGAAGGGGATGCATTAATTTGCATTCACGTAAATTAGATTAGCCTCCTTTCCTCCCAATTCTTTCTGATGACTGAGGTGAAAGCAGAGACTGATGCATACGTAGACTGTCCATTGAGTCTATAACCTACAGATTACTGTTCAGACCAAGCACGGCATTCTGACATTCCCGGGGCTGCCTGGGGACAGAGGTTGGGAATTAAGAAGCCACCTTTTCCCTTCCAAATTTCCAGGCTAGTGATAGGGATAGGCACTGTCTTTTGTCATTCTTTTTATTCCCAGCATTTAGCACAGTGCCTCGAACATAGTAGGTCCTTAATAAAAGTTTTTTTTACTAACAGATTGGTTACTTGCTTTTAACCCTTAGCTTGACATGCACACATGTGAGCACACACAGCAGCTAGGTGGCACAGTGGATAGGGTGCCTGGCCTAGAGTCAGGAAGTCATAAAGACATCTTTATGAGTTCAAATCTGACCTGACACTTACTTAGTTGTCCGACCCTGAGCAAGGCACTTAACCCCGTTTGCCTTAGTTTCCTCATCTGTAAAAAGAGCTGAAGAAGGGAATGGCAAACCATTTCAGTATCTTTTGCCAAGAAAATTCCAAATGGGGTCATGAATCAGACAAGACTGAAAATGACTCAGCAACAACAAAAAATTTATGAGTGACACACAGAAATGATGGAGAGAACAGCCTTACCCCCTTCTCCCTAGCTATTCGACATCAGTCAGTACGAAGAGTAGCCAAAAGCTGCCCTAGTTGGACTCGCTTCAGAGGTTAGGCTGTGCCCCATTTCTGACTTGCATTTTTCCATTTTGGGGAATGGCTCCGTCTTACGCAGAGTGAGCAAGACTAGGGTCATTCAGCCGTTGCTGAGCAGACAACACTTTGCTGGTAATTGCTAACATTTTACTAACAATGTTCCAGTTATGAAGAACACGAAGGTGGGAGAAAATACAATTTGTAAAACGTTTCATCAAGAGTAATTAGCTATTGATGTGTCCCTAGTAATCTCAAGAAATCTGATGAGGTAGAATTGAAGATAATTGAATTACAGAGGAAAGCGTCTAGAGTTGGTGTTGTAATAGCATTTCCCATATTAACCTCACTTCTCACAAGGGTTTTTAACTCAGCCATAATATTTGGCTTCTCTGTTTCAAAATTTTCATTAGCTGCTCCTTTTACTTTGAATTTCCTGGCTTTTGTAGCTTTGTCACCATTTTATGATTTGAACTCTTTCTGTCTCCCCCAATACCACTCCACCTAGGGAGAATGAAGGCATTATAAAACTATGAAAGAAAAATTAGAATTTCTATCAAATAACAGATTCTGTTCCACTGACAAATGATCTATACCACTGTCTAAGGATAACATGATATTCATTTACCAGAAATCTGGGGGTGGGGTTAAAAATACATGACTGAGTCATTAATAAGAATAGATTTTTATACGTTCTGCTTACCTAAAATATCAAGATTCAGTTATACATATTTAGGTTTTCAGCACAGTATATATTATGTATACTTTGCTTTTGAAAGTGGTCATGAGTTATAAATATTCATTCATCCATTTATTCATTCATTCAAGAAATACGAAATGTACCTGACGTGTGTAGAACACACCGTCTTTGTTTTTTAATTCCTTTAAGGAGATAGAAAATATGGAAAGATCCAAATCCAAGATCTTAGGTTGTGTCCAAGAGTAATGCTTAGGATGCTAATTTCTCCACTTTTGAAACTGAGGGCTGCTACCACTTTTGTTTTGTGTGAAATAAGGAGGTTTATACGAATTCTTTTTTGAAGATGATTACACTTCCCAATTTCATTCCTTTCAGTGTAGCTATTCATCATTGTCAGTCCTGGTATTGACCACAACGGATGCTAATCATATCTCTGTATATCTCTGTGTCTCACACACACACACACATACAGACATATGTACATCCTAGTTAATGTCACTTATACCACAGCCATTTCTATAAGAAATATGCCATTTAAATCCAAGAAAAACATGAAGAATAAGTACAATTGTATCTTTTGAGGAAGTGCCTGGTCATAAATTTCCCCATGGGATGCATTCTTTTCTGGGAGGCCCTTGTAAACTTTTATTGCTTCGTATCGCCTGGCTAGGCAGCTAGATGGGTAAGCAGTTAGAGTGCCAGATCTAGAACTGGAAAAATCTGAGATCAGATTGGGACTCAGGCACTTACTGTCTACATGACCCTTTGCAAATAACTTTATTCCTTCAACCTCAGTTTCCTTATCTGTAAAATGGAAATAATAACAGCACCCACCTCAAAGCATTGTTGTAAGGGTCAAACGAGTACTTAGAGTATGATGTAAATGTTGGGTTTTAAAAAGTAATCCTGGGTAAGAAACATTAATGCTAAAGCGTAGGTGAATGTCTTTAGATGACTTGAGAAGAAAGTATTGGTTTCTGCTTCAAAATCTATAGCTTGATACTTACTAGCTGTGTGATCCTGGGCAAATCATTTAACCCCAATTGCTTCACTAAAAAAAAAAAATCTGTAGTTTAATGAGAGGTAGGAAACTGGGTCCATCTTGTCCAAAATATACCAAAATTGGATGCAAATTTCTGCCAATAGCATACACAGCCTCAGAAATTGAAATCCCTATAAGGTCTGTCCCACCATGCAGCTCTAACATTAATTTTTGGAGTCAGAAAAAATGCTTTGAGTAAAGTCTTTACAGCAGATCCTCCTTCATCAACAGGCTGTCGTGAGTGACTGCTGTTAAGAAATTGGCAGCTCCTAGAAACATAGGATTAGAACTACAGGGAACTTAAAAGATCATCTTGATCCAACCTTCTCATTTTGCAAATGAGAAAATGAAGGCCTAGAATGAGGTAGTAACTGAGGGGTCATTAGGGAGAGTCTTCCAGGTTGAGGACAGAGGTCATTAAGGGCTGACCAATGGGGTTGTTCCTCCAGAACTTCATTTACAGTGGTCAAAGCTGAAAACCCAGCATGCCTCTCTGCATGTCTTATTCAGGGAATTCTAGATTTAGAGTTGCAGAATGTCTTAGAGATCACGTAATCCAACCCCCTCATTTTGTAGGTGAGGAAACAGGCTCAGAAAACTTAATGACCTTTTTGAGGGGATCACACAGGTAGTAAATAGTGGGTGGTTTTAAGGGAGGGTGGTTGAGTCTGTGCTTCTAATTACTTGGCTCAGTCTTGTTGAAGAAGAGAAGGAACATCAATTCGGGTTATTAGAAATAATTTGTGGGAATAGTGATCGCTTTGAAGTTTCTCTCTGAGAATTCTCACCAAGATCCCTGACTCAAATTTTTGCTTTATTCAGCTTTTTCCTACCTTCCTCTACCCCTTGGGAAAAAAAAGATTCCCAGTATCCCACAGGATGGCATGGGGTCTGCAGAAGAGTCTTTAAATTGCCTCCTCTGTCATTCTCCCTGTAATGGTCCAAAGCTGTATTTGGAAACTAAATTTATAACAAATACCAAGGTTTCAGAAAGTTAGTCCACCATAGGTGAATGGACAGAAAGAAAGTCACAAATATATCCAGGTTAGAACTTGTACAAAGGGGAATTAAATTTCTCCCAAAAAAGGGCCAACCTGTGTAAAAGAATTTATGGAATTCAAATATTGCTTCTTTTTTTTTTTTCCTTGCTACATGCTCCTTTGTAAAAGACAGCTAGCTGGGTTGGTATAGTGGAGAGAGTACTAAACTTGAAGTCGGGAGGAACTGAATTCAAATTTGATTTCAGACACTTACTGCCTGTGTGACCCTGGGCAAGTCACTTAACCTCTGTCTGCCTCAGTTTCCCCATCTGCAAAGTGGGGATAATAGTTCCTACCTCTCAGTCAATCATAGTTGGATGGATAGAGAAAGATCACAAGTTCCAGGGTTGTGAGGATAAAAATGAGGTACTAGTAAAGTAGAGCTATATAAATATATTTATATTTATATATTTATAGAGCTATATAAATGCTAGCTATTATTATCAAGCTGGTTGCTCCTAATCCTGTAATCCAAAGTTGGGCCATAGAGGCAAATACATATTAGTAAAGATTTACTTATTTCCCATATAAGCTCTAATTAACTTCCCTTGGATGGAACTGGATCTGTGATTTTATCACAAGAGTTTCCTCAGAAGAGGAAACTCTACTAGTTTGGGTTGGCATCTTCTCTGTAACTTGTGGTCTCTGAGTCTCTAGAGTACTACGAGGTTAGGTGACTTGACCAGGGTCAGACAACTGGTATGTGTCAGAAGGAGGACTTGAACCTAAGTCTTTGTGGCCCTCAAGGCAGCTCTCTACCTCCCCTATGCGAGTCTTTGTCGCAGGGAAACAGACAACTAGGAGCTAGCTTTACATTGAGCATTTTCTGATAAGGAAGTGGTCCAAGAACAGGTCAGCTATGAGTCACCTCAGTGAAAGGACTTGTAACTAACCAGAATTTTTAACCAACTAACTTATTGCTCTTTTATTAGAGAGTAATCAGTAAATGATATTTCAAAAAGGTAGTTTCTGGGGGACATATATTCTGGAGTCAGTCCACCTTGAACCCAATCTCCTACACCTTCTACATCTATGGTGCTGAGAGTTGGTTTTTTTATAATGATGCCCTACCACAGATATTCAGTTTTTGAATTATCAGTTATGTTCAGCAGGTTGTCCTCATTGAAACAGAAATATGATTTAATCGGTTTTAAAAATGTTTAAAGAATGGGATAAGAAAACACGCAAAAAATTATTCTCAATTCACTGGAATTTCCTGTTCCCTGAGCATACTAGGAAATCAAAATTTCTCTGCCCCAACAAGGACTTGGCTTGTAAGTGTTTGCCAACAAGCAAAACCATGATGTGGTACATCTTTGGGGTAAAAAACCTTTTCAACCCTACAGTGACTAGAGGTTAGGGAGGTAGTCTGCTAAGAGTAGGAGACAAGGCCACCTCTCAGCCTTGGAGAAAAGTGCCATCTAGCAAATGAGGTAGAAGGAAGGGAAGCAGCGTCTGTACTCTCCTGACAAATGATTATAGGGTCTCCTAGATTTGCTAAAATAGAGACAGAGCCTGAAAACTTAACATAGGTTCAAATCCGGTTACCCCAAGCTGTTTAATTCATAATGAGAAAACATGATATCAGTGATATATTGGTGGGAGTGGGGAGAATGTAGAAATTGAATGCAGTGAATTACTCTAGGCTCACGTCTTATCCCAAACCTTCTCTAGCTTATCGCTGAGCAATATATCCCCATTGCCTCACACACTGCCTTAGATGTTGTAAGTGCTTAATAAATGTTTTTGAGATTGGACTGCATGGGTCATAAAGGCATGAATGTGCACTGTGGTCTCCCTTTCCTCAGTTTGGTTTTGTCAGCTATGACCTCATAGAGCTACCAAAATGACAGGAATGAGAATGAATGTAGATTTTGTTATGGAAATCAGGGAGTCCCCACTTGAGCTAATGAGTCTTGGACTGTCTCTGGAAATGATTTTTGAGGGGGGAAGGCAGGGCAATTGGGATTAAGTGACTTGCCCAAGGTCACACAGCTAGTTAAATGTCAAGTTGTCTGAGGCCATATTTGAACTCAGATCCTCCTGACTTCAGGGCCAGTGCTCTATTCACTGTGCCATCTAACTGTCTCTGGAAATGATTTTTTTAAATAAAATGTTATTGATAGCTTTTAGATTTTATATCAACTAAATTTCTCCCTGTGTTCCTCCCTCTCCCTTCTTAAAAAAAAAATCCCCTATATCCCTTCTATTTTATTAAATGACTCTCTGGGAGAAAGCTATCTTATATAGCAAAAAAATTTTTTCTTTTTAAGAAAGAGTAGAAGAAAAAGATGAGTAAAATTGTTCAGTAAATAGACAAATATCTAAAAATACATGCAATTCTGGAACTGATTTTCACTCATTCCTTCTACTTCCCCCATTTTATTTTATCTATCTGTATGTGTGTGTATACACACACATATATGTATATATTCATCTATGTAGGTAGTACTAGGGCAACTCTTGAAGAGCTGGAGATGGACAGGAGCAAGAAAATTCAGTGAGTCCCATACCTCTGAAGTAGAGAGCCCCCCTCCCCAAAAATCACTTCATTGCCCCTGCCCTTCTCCAGCTCTTCAAGAGTCCCCCTAATACTACCTATTCTTACCCTCCCACTCCAGACTCGCAAGTCTCTCAAATGGTGTGGTGCTGTGGAAAGAGCACCATATTTTGAGTTTAAAGATATGAGTTTGAAACCTGGCTCTGCTGCTTACTACCTGCATCATTTGAACTCTTAGGCCTCAGTTTCTTCTTTTGTAAAGTGAAAGGACTGAATTGAATGTCCTTGAAGGTTCCTTTCAAGTCTAGATCCATAACTGTCTGATCAGATAGTTCCTCAAGGAAAAAAATGTCCCCATCCTCCAGTTCAGTAAAAATATTCTCCATCTCCCCTCCTCAATGACCACTTCCTTCTCTTACCTAGCTCTACCTTGTCATTATTTACAAATAGCAGGGCTCCTTTGAGGCCAAAGCTTGTGATAAACCCCGTTCAAGGCATATTTTGAACTTTGAAAGCTTAAAAACAGGGATGCGTGTGGTTGAGAAAACAGGGATACAGGTAGAAAGGAGGATGAAGAGGAGGAGGAGAAGGAAAAGTTGAAGATGAAGGTGATGATGATGATTCTTATAAAATCATCTCTTCATATCAGTTCCAAGGCTGCCCTGTTCCCAATCCTGTTGCTTCCTTCTCCTGAATATGGCAAAGGCATCAGCACCTCAAAGTTCTAGCCATAAAGAATAGAAAACAGGAACTAATTATGTTCAGTTTTTCTAATTCAATTCAACCAACTGTGTACAATTCACAATGACAGTAACTGAGGGAAATGTAAAGCTTAGATGGAGTAGTCCCTGCCCTCATGTAGCGTACTGGTAAGGGATATAATACATACACTATAATCATTCTAAGATGATACAACACATTCTGAAATCCTGAGCACCTAGCAGAGTGTATTAAGCACACAGAAGGGGCTTAATACATGCCTGTTTTATCTTTTTTATCCCCAGCGCCTAAGCCAGGCCCAGGTATGTAATTAGAACTTAATAAATGTTGGGGGAGGGTTTCTAATGGAAAATAGGGGTTTGTTTTAGTCCTAGTTAGTCCTTTACAAAAGTCATTTACCTGTTTTGTTCCTAAATTTCTTTCTACTATTATTGGAAGTGGGGCAGTTAGGTAGAACAGTGGATAGAGTGCCAGACTCAAAGTCAGGAAGTCATCTTTGTGAGTTCAAATCTGGCCTCAGACACTTACTGGCTGTGTGACGCTGGGCAAGTCACTTTCAGTTCCTCATCCGTAAAATGAGCTGGAGAAGGAAACTGCAACCCAGTCCAGTATCTATCCAGAAAACCCCAAATAGAGTGATGAAGAGCCGGACAGGAATGAAAATGACGGCAGCAAAATTATTGGGAGAAAGAATGGAATAGTAGAATAATAATATCTAATCTGTCTACTTTACCAGTTTGTTGTAGGGATGAAATGAGACTGTGAATATGGGGGCTAAAAGTGAGGCATTATCATGACATTTGTAAGGCCAGCCTAGAAGGAAGCTGTAATGCAGAGAGAGACACAGCTCAGTGGCCATGCCAGAATTTCGTGGCTGTGAATTCCTATCTCTGACCACGACTAATGCTGCTCAACATTCCAGATGACAAGAATGACATTCCCTTCCCTCTAGGAGAGAGGCCATTATTCTGGGATGGAACATGGATAAAATGGAGGCAAGATGTAAAGTGCTATAGAATTTGCTGAATAGTTATGATTGCATAGATAGCTGCAGCTGCAGATGTTCCTGTAGAATGAGCCAGGTCCTACTCAAAGAGCCTTCGGTGTCCCTTGTCTCTCCTCCCCCAGAAAGAGAATCCCTGGCTCATTCAGCTTCCCCCTCCTCTTAATCATTCTTGCTATTCAGTGTTGACTGGCTAATTTGTTTCTAACACTTCTAGTTATTGGGGCTACCCATACCTTTCAGAGTTTTCCCTCCTTAAAGGAAAAAATTTGCCCATCTCTAACATGTGGAAATAAATTTAGAATCCTTCTGGTCTTCAGTAAGAGATCCAAATCAGTGAGAATGGATAAACCAACTTATGTTCCTTCCTGTGCTACATACTGTGTGGGTAATATAAATGTGTAAGTCATGGTCTCAATCCTCAAGATACTTGCATTCTAAATAGGAAAACAGGAACATGCCAGAAAGAGATCACAAATGCTAGGTTATGTGGTACTGACTCTCACAATAGGAAAGCATGAAGCAGAGAGAAGTCACTATAGGCTGGGGTATTCTGGAGGAGGACATTGAGTGTTTTAGACCTTCAGGGCCTTAAAGAATAAGAATTTGGAGGATGGAAGAAGAAGGAGTAAATTCCATATGTTCATACATTGTGGCAAGAACTTTAGATAATGAACACAAGCACAGAGACAGAAATTAGGGTGGGGAATATATGCGGAGGATGGTGAGGTGAGTGCACTGAATAAGATTAGATAGGTAGGACAAAGTCAGATTATGGAGGGCCTTGAAAGCCAGATACAGGATCTTAAACATGATTCACTAGGCACTAAAACCCACTATAGCTCTCATTTATGTTTAAAAAAGCAAACACCTGAACTAAAAAACATATAAGCATGCATGCAAGAGCCCTTCTTTAATATTATCAAGAACATATATTTAAAACCAAGATTTGTTTGCAATGAAGAAACAGTAGCATCTTTCCCAATACAAACGGGGATAAAGAAAGGGTACCCCTGTCCCCTCTCAGGTATTTGACACAATGATATCTCTAGCAGAAATAATAACTAATATATAGTGCTTGAAAGTTTGCAGAGCACTTTACACATGTTCTTTTAACCCTGTGAAGTAGGTGGTATTATTGTTCCCTTTTTTTTTCCCATTGTTCAGTCATTTTCAATTGTGTCCAACTCTTTATAACTCCATTTGGGGTTTTCTTAGCAAAGATACTAAAGTGGTTTGCCATTTCCTTCTCCAGCTCGTTTTCTATGTGAGGAAATTGAGGCAGATAGGGTTAAGTGACATGCCCAGGATCACACAGCTAGTAAGTGCCTGAGCCCAGATTTGATTTCAGGAAGATGAGTGTTCCTGACTGCAGACCTGGCACTATATGCACTGTACCACCTACCTGCCCTCTCATCCTTACTTTACAGATAAGGAAGTGGAAGTAGACTTGAGGCTAAGAGATGTCACACAGCTAGTAAGTGCCTGAAGGAGGGCTCAAACTTACATCTTCCTGAGAACAGCTTTAGCACTCTCTCCACTGCCCCATCTAGCTGCCTCTCAGTTTCTTGAGCATAGGATGGTATCATGAAAACAGTGTTTTAGGACAGCTGGACTAGCCGTCCTAGGTTCATAAAAGGGACTGAAGAAAGGAAAGATTAAAATCAGCTAGAAGACCATGGAAATATATTTCAGTTAATTATGAATATGTCCCCTCTCTCCTAGCAAATCATAAGATAAGATGAGGTGAGGACAGGACTTGCCTATATCTTATTTGTTTTTGGATCCTCCATAAACCAATGTCTTGAACATAAGCATTCAATTAAATGTTTTTTGAGTGAATAAATTAGATCCTAGACTGGGAAATAATGGTGGGGATGGAAAAATAATACATCTGTGAGATGGTTCAAGAGAAGAAATGACAGAACTTGGTGATAAATTGGATATAGAAGATAAAGAATAGGAGAGAATACAAGATGTTTAATCTAGAAAAATGGAAAAGTTTGATTCCAAAGATAGAGTAAGATTTTTGGAAAAGAGAATTTCATGGGGAAGTTAAGTTTAATTTTAAACATAATGGAAAAGTCTCTTGGGTGGCTAGATATATGGAACTAGAGCAGCAGTTCTCAACTTGTAGGTTATGTTCAATTTGTGAATTCATAACAATGAAAATACATCCTGCATATCAGATAGATTCATAACAGTAGCAAAATTACAGTTATGAAGTAGCAGTGAAAATAATTTTATGGTTGGGGGTCACCACAACATGAGGAACTGTATTAAAGGGTGGCGGCATTAGGAAGGTTGAGAATCACTGAACTAGAGGAAAAGTCAGCAAAACTAAAAACTCAAAGTAAGTTTGTGAGTTTGTATAAAAATATAAAATGTCCACACTAACAAAATAAGAAAAAGAGGTTTGAAACAACTCAGCCTTGGAAAAAGAAACTGAGTGAACCATAAATTAATTGCCAAAGGTGGGGGGAAGGAACACTGGACCAGACAGATTTCAAAGTGAAGGCTATTGTATATTTAAAAAAGCAATTAACACTTATGCTACAAAAATTATTCTCCAAAACAGGAACAGATGGCCCTTTATCAGACTCATTTTATGGAGACAAATATGGTCCTGAGAGATGTCTAAAGCAGAGACAAACAAAGAAGAGAAAAAGAATATAAGAAATTCTCTCTAATGAATATTTATGCAATTTTTAAAAATCCTCACAAGGATACTACCACGATATATGCAGAAAATAATTCACTATGACCAAGTATGGATGCAAGAATAATGCAACATTAGGAAAACAATTAGTATAATTAATCATATAAACAACAAAGATAAAAAAAAACCAAATGATTATTTCAATAGGTGCACAAAAAAGTCTTACAAAAAAAAGTCTATTTATTTTTTAAATAAAAAATATACACATGGAAGGGTCCTTGTTTAATATAATCAAAAACATATATTTAAAAACTGAGAGCTGTTTGTAATAGAGAAACACTAGTAGCTTTTCCAACACAAATAAAGCAAAGGTATTCCCAACCGTCCCCCCAATTATTTGACATAATTCTAGAAATATTATATCTCTAGCAGAAACACAATAGAATAAAATTCAAGATATAAACACCAGCAAAAAGTAGACAAAATGGTCTCTATTGACAGCTGACATGATGTACTTAGAAAATAGAGAATCGGCAAAGAAACTAATTGAGATGATTGATAGCTTCGGCAAGGTAGCAGAATACAAAATAAATCTGCAGAAATCATCAGTATTTCTGTAGAGTACTAACAAAATCCAGGAAAAAAAATAAGAAAAAATTCCATTTAAAATAAGTATCAAGTACATTAAATGCCTGGCAATTCACCCATAAGATACATGCAAGATTCATATAAATAAAACTACAAAACATTCTTTACAGAAATAAAGGAAGATTCACACTTCAAGCGTGGGCTGTGCTAATATAGGAATGAATGAGAATGCAACTTAAATTAATTTACAAATGTAGTTTTTTGCCAATCAGATTACTGAGGAGATATCTACAAAATAATAACAAAGTTCATTTGGGAAAAAACTACAATCTCAAGGAGGAAATAATTTTTAAAAATACAAATGGGGAGCCGTGTGACCTTGGGCAAGTCACTTAACCCCAATTGCCTTGCCCTCTCCCCTCCAGCAAAAAAAAAATACAAATGAGAGAGGGGAATAATAGCATTGCCAGACCTAATATATCGTAAACAGTGTTCATCAGAACTCTTTGGGAATCGCTCAGTCAATAAACATTTAAATGGCTATTATGTGCCAGGCACTGAGCTAGATGCTGGGGATACAAATTGGAAAAAAAAAAAAGGCAAGGGAGCTTACAGACTAATGGGGGAAGACAGCGTACAAAAAAGGAAGCTGAAAAACTAGAGGCAAGAGTCAGGAAACATACCCACATGGGGATGGAGAAGTCCCCAAGTGGTACAGCCATGTGAGCAATGAGGAGATCTTCTGGGCTGAGCCCCCTCCTTGAATACAGCTTTGGAGTTTGTGGGCTCCCCGTACCCCCAGAGAGGCACAGGGTCGTAATGGAGCAGAGTGTCAAGGCTGACAGGATCTTACAAGATGAGCTTCCTAGGACGCATGTAGCAGGAGTATCCAAGAGGAGAAAGGAGACATTAAAAGCACAGAAGTAACCAGCGAAACAGAGCAGATAAGCCAGAAACTGAAGCAACTGAAAATAGTGGTCAACTGTTTGACAGATCCAAAAACATGAATTACAGGTAAAGACTTGCTTTTTGACAAGAACTATTGGAGAAAACTAGAAAATAGTTTGGCAGAAATAAGGTTCAGATAAATATATTATGTAATAACAATAAATAACTATAATAATAGCTGCCATTTATTAAACACTTACCAGCCAGGCATTGTACTAAACACTTCACGAATATTATCTCATTTATCCTCAGGACGTATCCACCGGGACATGTGTTGGTATTATTTTCATTATTTAGATGAGGAAACTGAGGCAGAGGTTGAATGATTTTCCCAGGGTCACACAGTAAGTGTCAGAAGTGGGATTTGAATTCAGGTCTTCCTGGCCCACTGCTCTATCCACTCTACTGCTTATTTGCTTGTAAAGACCTGAGAACAAAGTGGAGAACTATTTCAAAAACAAGTAAACAACGAAAAACCCTATAGCATGTGAATTTTAAATTACTCATGAGGAAGGGGACGAAATAAGCATTTTTTTGGAGGGGGAAAGGCAAGACAGTTGGGGTTGAGCAATTTGCTCAGGGTCACACAGCTAGTCAATTGTCTGAGGCTGGATTTGAACTCAGGTTCTCCTGACTCCAGGACTGGCACTCTTTCCACTGTTCCGCCTAACTGCCCATAAAATACTTTGCAAAACTAAAAGCTCTGTCTAAATAAATGCTAGCTCACCCCCCCCCCAAAAAAAACAGGAAGATAGAAAAGATGTAGGGAAGGTGAGAAAAGATAAGATTGAGACCACGGTGAAAAAAAATCAGCTTAAGAGATGAGAAAGTAACCTATTCTTCTAATTCTGGAAGTAAGCATTAGAATTTAAGTGCAAGAACAATGTGCACTGGGCTGTGAGCAGAATGGATTAATTTGAAGTCACCCTGGGAATCAGTGTGGCATGTTATAAATAGCCCTTGGGGTTTTAATTCAAAGGACCCAAGTTTGAGCGTCGTCTCTGTCATTCATCTTGTGGGACCCTGGGCACTTAACCTGTCCTCAGTTTCCTCACCTGTTAAATGTTTGGATTTGGGTTTGGACTATTTGACCTCTGAGGTGACTGCCAGCTGTAAAACGGAGGTCCTCCAATTCTTGCTGGAGAAGGCCAACTGCCTAATTGACACATGAAGACAATGAGTCTACCAGGGAACATCCATAGAATTTAGGAGTCCTTACTCCTAGTTCCACGCCCAGGCTTCTATCCAAAATGATGTGTTCCCCAGTCACAGTGCCTCACACTCCTATAATTATATCTGCCGCTGGGGAGGCTGATACTGATGGATTTCCTGAGCTCAGGATTTCCGAGCTGCTGAAGTAGGGCCGAGTTTGGCACCAACTAGAGTGAGCTCCTGGGAGTACAGGCTGACCTGCATGCCTGAAGAGGTCCCAACCAGCCCAGGGCAGAAATGAAGCAAAAAAGAGATCCCAAGCCAATCCGCTGTGGCGCTGGGCCTGTGAGTCACTGCTGAGCTTCTAGCCTAGCTGAAAGAGGGAGACCCAGTCTCAAAAATAGTAACAGTAACAATAATAAATTGTGCACTCATTAATTTATACCATATTTTTCCCCTTTGGCTTTTCAGATGAGTCCTTGAAGCTACACAATGGACCTCCTCATAATGCCTACATGGAACAGAGCTTTCAGGGCCTAAACCCAGTCCTCAATATCCCTATCAGCCTTGCCCATGTGGAGCAAGCCCACAGGAATGCAGCCACCACTGGCCCAAAGCTGGAGAGTTGGGTGGACTCCTTAGTTGGAGGAGTCTGGTCTGCAGTGGATATCTGTGCCATTGGGCCCACCGCCTGCCCCGTCATGCAAACATGCAGCCAAACTTCTTGGAGTTCCTTGAGCCCAGACCCCAAGTCTGAGCTGGGGGCCATCAAACCCGATGGTCGGCTGAGGTAGCATCTGGTCGTGCTATAGGATTTAAAAGGGAATTTCACCTTGAGTGTATGGGATTCTGAAAACTCTCTCACCCCCAGCCCTCTCTCAACCAGTAGTTCCCAGGTGGGAACTTTTATATTCACAATTAGCTTGAGGTCTAGGGTTTAAGAACCAAAGTTGGAGCCTGGCATTGTTCTCCCTGCAAATAAGTTTAGGAGCTTGGTAGATTGCCCCACACTGGTCCTAAGGCAGTCTTACATTTTCTTTTCCCCATTTGCTTCTTCAAAGCTCTTCCCTTTGGCCAGATGTCTAGATAGACCATGGGTTCAGTCTTTTGTCTGGTCCCAAAGGACTATGGGAATTCACAGTAGCTGATAAAAATGTTCACTCCTCTGTCAACCAAAAAGCCCTTTTTGATATTCAACAACCATCAGCATCACCCAGAATGCTAAGCAGAAAGAAAAGCCCAAAGTGATTTCCCAGAGGTTGAGGGTTCTCTACCACCCATTTAATAGATGGGCTCTTTTTGTTTATAGCTCAGGCAGGAAATGATACTTGTCATATTTACTTTCCAATGATGGCCACACTTCCATACAAGCATAGCAGGTATGTGGTGCATTTCAGGGGTGAAAATGCTAGGGGTTCAGTCCTGTAAGCTGTCTATGACCATAGGCAGGTGGGTGTCAGAAGTTGGAATGATGACAGTGGTTCAGTTACCTCACAAAGTCGCTGAGATATTTAAAGTAATACTGGTTTGAATCTCTGAAGAATGGGAATCTGACATGTAGCTCGGATGAGATGAATGAGGTTCTGGACAGAGCCAAGTCCCTTGACTGGAAATCAGAACAATGCTGACACCCACAGGGGTTCTCCCACTTCCAAGGCCAAACCTTGCCAAGTGCATGATGGGTGCTGGTTATGAGTGACCAAACTGCATGACCTAAACTTTTTGACCCAGAATATTTTGGAAGCCCTTTTCCAACCAAGTTTTTAAAGATATCTCTTTTCTTACATGTGATGCCAACTGGAGTATCTTACATAGATCATAAGGATAAGATTGGGGTTTGGATCTTCAATTATTTGGGGCTGTTTGGGGTATTTTTAGTTTCTGACTACTTGAGTTAACAGAAAGGTCAAGGTATTCCTTCAGTTCAACAGATTGAATGTCCATGACAAGCAAGACAAGGCCTTATCCTCTCGAGTGGCCCTCCCATTCAGACTGGAGAGGAGTAAGCCATTAGGGTGACAGCTTCATCATCCTCTACCCTGACCCTGAGGGGTGAAATTCCCTTTTAAAAACTGCACACTTGGTTGCAAAAATGACCTAAGCATGGAGCACCCAGCCCTTGTTCTGTTTCTCTCCACAGTGTTGGTTTGAAGCTACTGAAGTTTTGGACTTGAAATAGTGAGGTCAGCTGTGCTGATGTTATGTCCGAGCATTAAACATTATGTGGAGCCAGGAATGCAAACAAGGAGGCATAGAAGGAACACTTTAGATATTTATTATTTATATGTTTTAGTCAATGACTAATTAGTAGGTGCTGTTTTTTGCAGCTTGAAAATTATGTTATCTTACTAACTAAAGCTGCCTTTATTCACAAAAGGCTCCCCACCCCTTCTCGGCCCCATCCCACTTGCAAGACACATACTCTTCTTTTTCTCTATGTTCTTAATTTGTGACTTTGCTGGCCTAGGGGTGTTAGGAACATTTGGTGTGTTTCCACCCATATTGTCAGCAGGAGACAGTTTCATTCTCTCCCATATCAACAGCAGGCTGATACCCTCCCCATAAGTGTTCTCTTATCCTGCCCCTTGTGAAAGCAGTAGGTCCTC
Source organism: Pseudochirops corinnae (assembly GCA_028646515.1). Taxonomy (NCBI): domain Eukaryota; kingdom Metazoa; phylum Chordata; class Mammalia; order Diprotodontia; family Pseudocheiridae; genus Pseudochirops; species Pseudochirops corinnae. Next base: position 155,834,961 of record CM053590.1, on the reverse strand, counting down.
CCAATCCAAGCCCAAAGGGCTCTGGACCTCTGTACTCTTTGTCTTGTAGCTTCTCCCCAAAGCCAGGGAGGTGCCTAGAGACTGCCCTCATCCACTCTGGACTTTGCTTTCCCTTTCAACCCTTGTATTATGGGTCATTCCTTTCTCCCGTCCATTTGCTGATGAAAATTCTCCAGCAAATCTCACTTCCAGAGCCCAGATTTGAAGTGAGATGACTCTCTGAGAATGGTGTAAGAAGGTTAGTTCATCTTATGTGTGAGGCCGACTGGACAAAATTTAATTGTCTACTTAGAAATACTTCTGCTCTTTCTGCTTTCAGAAACCTTAGGCTCAGTTTCACAGAAGTACCATGTTGCTTTATGTATCAATACATAATCAATTGTGTAGGAGGGTAAAAACTTCACACAGTTTCTCCGCGGAAGCGCTTCACAGCAGAAATAACAATCTGTAACCTCTCTCGATCAGCCAGCTCCGTATCTGTATTTGTAGCAGTATTATTATTTGTGATGACTTTAGGCCTGAGCTCAATTCTGTCAGTGTTTTTGATGTCAGCCTACAATCACCCAGAAGTTGTACTTCCTATGCTCAATGACATTTCTGACTTTTAAAATCCTGGAATGAGTGGAGAAACCCCAGAGTTCGCTCTGGGACAGTCCAAGCTGTGAATTTCTTCTTCTGTGTTTAGCTCCCCATCCAGCCTGCTGTAGGAAGTAGGTTGGGATGTGGAACACCCATTGGGGTTTTCACATTTTGGGACCAGAGAATATACCTTTGTAGATGTTACATTTGGTGAAAAGGAGAATTCTAAATGAGAGCTCAATTGCACCGAGACTTCATGATAGCATTTTTCCAAGTGAAAACATTCAGTTGGTTTCTCAGCCCTACCCAGAAACTGATTTGATTATTTTGAGAACCCATTGGAAAAGCAAATTGTCATCATGTGCTCTTGCTTTCTGTGGAAAAGTCATATTTCTTTGGGCACAAGGTTTTGTTTACTTTGGGGTCATTAGCCCTTCCAGGGCACTTTCAGCGCAGAGCAAGGTGTCTGGAGAGTGAGAGCAAGTCCTCTGGGGGGATCGCTGCTTATAACTGGCTGAAGAGGTGGTTTGTTAGATCAAAGGATAGGGCGGGGTTAGGGGATGAGGAGGGAAGGAATCTAAGCTTGCCTCATACCCACATACTGATAGATGGCCCCTTGGACAATTTTTACTGACCCTCTTAGTCCAGTTTAGGCAGGAGGAAATCCCCAAGCAAGTTGTGCCTTCTACCCCATGAACCTTTAATCCAGAATGCATCCCAGTGATCTGCAAGCACGTGGACAGAGTAGCCCCAGTCCTGTCAGGGAAAAGGGAAATAAGTTTTTCCTATTGCAGTGGGCCCTCCTCCAGGAAAGCATAGACCTAATTGGACAGAGAGGCTTTTATTTGAGACAGTTGATACAGGCTTGAGTGTAAACCACGGAATGTTAAGGCCAACATGCAAGATGCACAGGACACAGGGAAAGGAAGTGTATAAAAGCAGCTCAATGAGAGGAGGGGGCCCCACCCAAGTCCCACATTAGCACATATTTGTGAATTGTGAGCTAGAGCCCTTGGATACTGGTTTTATGATGCAAATCAGCCCTGTGGTCATACAGAGGCTTTTGTCCATCCTCCCAGGAGTGCCTGGCCAAGAAAACCTACCAGTGGAACCAAAAAATAGTAATTGGGGATAGCTCACTGTCTCTCCTAGACTCTGTTCTCAACGAAGGCCAAAACAAGTAGAAATAGAGTTAGAACTTGATACTCATTTCTTTAAGAACATTTTTAAAAAATGTTTTACACTGATCATTTCCTTTGAAGATATAACCAGATAACAGTTTTAGGTTTTTGGTTTTTTTAGTCCGGACCTGAGATTTTATATGATAGAGGAAACAAAGTTGAAAAAAACAAAGCAGATCAGCAACTCTTCTGCAGCTTGTAGTCTTAAGGGGTACCAAAAGGTAGCAACCTACCCAAGGTCACTTTTTCAGTATGTGCCAGGGCAGGGCTTGAACACAGGTCCTCTCGACTCCAAGGCCAGCTCTCCCTCCACTATAGAACACTACCATCCCCAAATTTTGAGTGTATTTTTCCCTTGGCTTCAAAGGGACAGATGTGGTCCTCTAATAGCCACCCAGAAGTAGCCACCATTTATTCCCAGTGAACGTTTACAGCTGTGCTGACTAGTAGAAAGCAGTATCCCTTACCAGCTGTCTACCAGAGTTGTCCGTGTTATCACGAGCACCACTTATGCTATTCTGGTTGCCCATAAATCAATCATGTACCCACATTCATATGAATTTGCTGCTAAACAGAAAAGCCCCACAGATCACAGCACAGCATTAAAAAAAAATCCTTACTCCTTCCTCCCCAATATGTAGGTGATTCTAAATGACAATCATCTTTGTAAAGAAAAGGTAACAGAAGGGAGTAGCAACAAAGAAAGGAAACTTTAGGAAAGAAGCAAATAATTTTTTTACTTAAGAGACTTAGGAGACTTCTGGTACACACATGTATGTATATATATATGAATGCATATATATACTACCTATCTTAAACACACCATTGTGTTCATTCTAGTAGACAGTTTCTTCTAAAGAGAGAAAGGGAAAAAAGATAATTAGTATCAGATCCATTCAAGATATACCCCCTTCCCAAATCATTCCTCTGAATGGTTTGTTCCAGCCCATAAATTTGGAAATAAAGATAAGGAGTTTGCCTGCGATGAGTGCTGGCTGAGAGGCAAGAGCATGGTGGATAAAGGACTTTCCTTGGTGTCATGAAGGCCTGGGTTCACATCCTCTCTCAGATACCACCTATCTGTGCCACTAAATGCAAGTGACTTAACCTCTTAGTATTTCTCTCCAAGACTATGAGTTGGTAGTCTGTACCAATGAAGGGAGTTTCCATGCTTAATGGTTTTAGTTTAATTTTTTTTATTGATTTGTTTATTTACTTTTAGTTTACAAGATTCAGTTCCACAATCCCTTGAGTTTCAAATTTTCTCCCTAATGGTTCTATAACATAGATGAAATCACAGGTCCAGATTCCTTTATACCCTCATCCACCCCCCAACCCCCCACACACACACCCCAACCATATACTAGAGTCACTGGCTATCTTTTTGGAAAGGAGCCAATCCCAGCTATGAAGGACAGCTGTTGAGCAACAAAGATTCCCCATTTTCCATTCCCAATGCCTATCGCTCATTCTCTTTTATTGTCCTGCTATGAGACAGAGAGGTCACTGGATTTGAACATCTTCAGCCATCAGTATCCATTGATGCTATATATCCTACCCAGAAGCCTCCAACCACTTGGCTGAGGATTTCTTGTACTAACTTTAAAATGAAAGAAAAGCATCAGAAATTATTTGGACAAAAGCAATAGGGTGCTAGACAGACTTGTAAAACTCCTCCAGCCCCAGCAGCAGAGACTCCTATAACAGGGCGTATCTAGCTTAGACATTCCAATCTGTGGTGTCCACCCAGTGGCAATGGTAGTCAGGCCTTTATTCACTTCCCCTTGGCTTGCTACTGTCTAGTAACAGCCAAGACAGTAGAAACTGGGGCTGCGCTTTTGTTCCCACATAGCTGGTTAGTCTAGCTCAATCGTCTGTTTTTTGCTTCTGCCTCAGTTACCTTATTTTCCCCATGAGTTAGTTCTACCACAGGTGCTACCTCGCAGTGTCTGCTAAGAAGTTTACCTGAGGGAGTGGGGAGAAAAAGGTATCCGAAATCTCCTTGAGCTGAATGTACAATCTATGCAAATTCTCTCTGTTTCTCACTGTCAAATACTTCAAAGCATTACATATAACCTTGCCAAACTAACAGCAAGATCCTGTACAGGTTTCTCTGATGACAGAGTACCCATTTTCAGCGCGGTTAAATGCGCCCCCCGTTTGTATATTATTAACAAGTTGTCTTTGGTTCTGTTGTTGCTAAGCCCCTTGAGGGAGACTGGGCCTCTCTGTCTGCAATGAGTCCCTTCCTCTTGGCTGGGAATATTTGGATTGCTAATGTCTCCCCCATTCCATTGAGGTCTCTCTGCACCCCCCAAAGGAAAGCTCATGGCCTCACTGACTCCAATCCCCTCCCCACTTCTTCAGAGCATGTCATCTTCCATCTCACAACACAACAAAGCCTTAGGTTCCTCCTTTTTGAAATGTGGCCTTAAAATCATGTTGGAAATGTGGATGTTGTCTCACCCTTTGGATCGCCGCCAACATCACAGAATGCACCTTGAGATTGCTGCTATCCCTCCTACTGGGGGACCTGTCAATTTACAGTTTCAACGATACAATGGAAATTGCTTACAAATTCAGTCTTAAAGAAAAACGACCTTATATTGTTCCTGTGGGCAAAATAAAGGTTTGGACGCTCTTATAAATATAGCCAACTCTGGAAGTACTCTCTTACAGCCTATTGTAGCTGTAATGGGTTGACTTAATTACCTACAAAGTGCTAACATTGAACTTTTCCTTTTTACCCCTTAAAGACATGGTAACTTTATGAACTTCACTCAAGGGTAAATCAGCAGCATCTCTGTTGTTTATCCTTTTGCCCTTATTGAATATCATTGGCTTGAGAAAGATTGCACTAAATATTCCCAGCTGATCTTAGAGGTGCCACCCTCTCAATCCCTCTAGCCTCCAACCTCTTTTGTTTTGATTCCTCACCATCTGATCCAGCCCAAAGACAACAGAAAATATGGTTTTCATAGGAAACTCATTGGCTTCGAATGGAATAGTCTTTCTAGTTCTTCCTGTCTTTTTGTTGTTGTTGTTATCGTTGGTTCGTTGGGGTGTTTGTTAATGGCCTCATTGTAAGTTATTACCGTCCCCTCATTTTTCAGAGACAGGTGGTGATATCGTTTTAAAAAAGAACTATTTTGTTATAGATCATAATATGCATAAAACTGTACAGAAATATTTTGTAATCTATTGATTTTAAAAAAGAGAGAACATGTAAATACAGTAAAGTTAAATAATAAAAAAAAAGAATTCCAATGGCACACACTGAAAGATGTAGATATTTTGCTATTTATTTAAAGGATTATTTTATGAGATAGTGAACTATCTGAAATTGACCAGTAATCCAAGTTTCAAAAAGTCCAAATGCTTTTTTCATGTTGTAGAATGTGATCTCCAGCAATCATTGCACTACCCGTTTTTGCACCCTTCTGTCTTTCATTTAGCAGAACAACAACAACAAAAAAAAATTGTGCCTTAGCTATATTTTCTGTCTAGGGGAGTTTGTTTTTTGTCTGACAATGTGAGATTTTTTGCAGAAAACAGTGGATGTATTAAATCTGTATCATACCAAAAACACCACAGGTGTATATAAATGCTTTCTGTCATACTGTGTTTTCAGATGCAGAATTTTAAAATTAAAAAAAAAAGGAAGTTTCTTTGCGGAATGGTGTCAGTGTGACTTGTTTTCAGTGCTATTACAAAATTTTGAGCTCCAATTTGGAGGACTGAGCCATCACTTCAGATTCCTCCCACTCAAATCTTTGGTTCAGGTACATGAATAATAAATCAATCCACAAGCATTTACTAAGAATATAATATGTGCCAGGCACTGTGCTAGGTCTTGACAAGTTTATGTTCCATCAAGGGAGACAACATGTACACCTATGAATGAGTATGAGTGGTCAATGGTGCTATCAAGCTAGGCAGGCCATCAATCATCTGATGCATGTTAGACATTACATTTTACCTGATTACATCCTAGGTTCTTACTGAGTCCAACCTCAGGAGTAGTTTATGACCAAATAATTTTCTCTTTCTTCCTCAAACATATGGTACTCTCAAATATGCAGCTGAGGCCCTGGTTTTCACTGACAGAATATAACTTTGGATTTATAAAACCTTAACAATTTAAATATGCTTCCCTCAGGATTTTGTATTCTCTCAGAAATCTCACTGCTACTTTTCAAGTAAGCAAAATTGGCACAAAATCAAATGGCCATTCAGATTTTAATACACTTACACATCTGGAGAAAACAATTAAAATAATAAGATTTGCCAAAATAGCAGTTTAAAAACAACCATAGTCTCCTGCCACCAGTCAGAGCCGGAGGAGGGCAGAGTGGGGCACAGGGGAGGGGAGCCAGAAGCAGGAAAAATTAATTTCCCCTCTACCCATTTCTCTATGAGGCAAAGCAAGGTAGTAACCAAGGTGTATAATGGGTGAAAGGCTCTCTGTCCCCAAGGAAGGCATAGAGGGAAAAGTCAATACAAGATTATCTTTCTAATAGCCCTGATCCTATAACTCAGATGGTCTTTACATACATTATCTCATTTTTCTTTTTTATAACACTGAGAGGCAGAACCAAGATGGCAGAGTACAGGCTGAATTCTCCCAGCATTCTCTTCTAAACAACTTTAACTACTCAAATTAAACTTTGAAATCTCAGAGTCAACAGTCAGGGGGAGACATTTTTCAAGCCTAAATCAACTTAGGAGGTCTGTAGGAGAGGTCTTTAACTGCAGGCCAGAAGTGCTTTGACATCATCAACAGCAGTACTGGCAGCAGCTTCTAGAACCCTCATCCTAGAGATAATAAGGGGGTCAGACAACTGGTAAGGAAGATATTACAAGAAACCCTTTGCTTGCACTGGGAACAGCTCATACTAATTGGTAACTATTTCCTATAAGCAATTCTGGATCACAATTCCAGAGTGGAAAGGAGCACTTGTGATTGCTCACAAAGGAGCAGGGGCACTGGTCACAATACTAGGGCCAAGAGGAGCACTAGTACTTGTGGCTACAAGGGAACTTCATGGGTAAAGACCAGAGTGTAGACCAGGAGACCAATAAACACGACTCTCCCAGGATAACCCCACCTTGGAATCACCCAAAATTTGGAAATTTCCCAAACTAGCTCTGAAAACAGCAGCGCAAAAAAAGCATGAAGCCTGGGACAGCCTTCCACACCCCAAGGTGACAGGAGACCAACTTTAACATAAAGTTGAATATGAAGAAATAGGCTGAAAAATGAACAAACAACAACAAAAAGTAGAACTTGAGTATAAAAAGCTACAATAGTGACAGAGAAGACTAAGATATAAACTTAGAATAAGACAACAATATGAAAACAGTTACAAACAAAGCCTCAAAGAAAAATGCAAATTGGACCCAAGGACAGCAAGAATTCCTAGAAGAGTTAAAGAAATAAATAAAAGTAAAAATTAGGAAAAGAATTGATAGTGAAGCAAGAAAATTAACAGCTTGGTAAAAGGGACAACAACAACAAAAATACTGAAGAAAAGATCACCTTAAAAAAAAAACAGAAATAACTTACCAGTAAAAAAAAAAAAGGCACAAAAATTTACTGAAGAAAAAAAACTATAGGTAAACAATTCGTGAATAAACAAGAAATAGAGAGCAGAGTGAAATGGATAATTTTGATTATACTATATTAAAAAGTTTCTGTACAAATAAAACAAATGTAGCCCAGATCAGAAGGAAAGTGGAAAACTGGGGGAAAATTTCTTATAGACAGTTTATTAGATAAAGGTCCCAGATAAATATATAAATAACTTTGCAAAGTCTAAAAGAATGAGTCATTCCCCAATTGATAAAAAGTCAAAGGATATGAACAGGCAGTTTTCTGATGAAGAAATCGAAACAATTTTTAGTCATATGAAAAAATACAATAAATCATTATTGATTAGAGAAATGCAAATTAAAATAACCTCGAGATGCCATTTTACACCACCAGATTGGCTAGAATGATTGAAGAGAAAAGCAACAAATGGTGGAGGGGAAGTGGAAAGATTGAAACACTAATTCATTGTTGGTGGAATTGTGAACTGATCCAAACATTTTGCAGAGCAATCTGGAATTATGACCAAAGAGTTGTTAAACTGCTATGCCCTTTGACTCAGCAACACCACTACTAGGTCTTTTTCCAAAGATTATTAGGGAAAAAGGAAAAGAACCTATACATTCTTAAATATTTATAGCAGTTCTTTTTGTGGTGGCAAAGAACTAGATGGATATTGTGGGAACTCTATCACTTGGGGAATGGCTGCAGAAGTTGTGATATATAATTGTGATGGAATACTACTGTGCTATAAGAAATGATGAACTCAAGGATCTTAGAAAAACATGGATAGGCTTGCACAAAATAATGAAGAGCAAAATGAGCAGAAGCAAGAGGAAGTCATTTACGATAACAGCAATGTTATTTCAAAAACAACTTTAAACAAATAAGTCATTTTGACCATTATAAATACCAAAATTAACTGCAAAGGACATAGGAAGGAAATTATTACATGAATCTGTAACAGCAAGCACCCTAGCATACCCAGGATGGCTGCTAGCATAGTTTTTGATCTGCTTTTTTAAAGGAAAGCAACTCAAAAGGGGTTAGCGATCTTACTTAATCAAAAATGTGTATCATTCATTTATCTCAGGGGGAAAAGTCAGCACCCTGAACTCTAGAAAATACAAACAGAAATTACAAGCAGACAAAAAATACTGTCTGTATTTTGAGTAATTTATGAGAAATAACACAATTCAACATACTAACAGGGCTTCTAGTTGTCTGACTATTACATACATACAGTGTTAGTTAACAGAGAAAGAAGCACCAACATCTGGGTTTTCAAAGCCAGGGGTTTTAATGGCCACCCAGAGTCTCATCTGGCCAAATCATATAACTCTTCCCATAAGTGAACCCCAAAGCAAAAGGCTAACATACTTTTTCAGGGTCAGATGGTATCACAACCCTTGGGACCCACTGCATAATTACAAAGTAACAAAAGGTATGGGCCTTCCTAGAAAAACAAACCTCCTCCTAAGCAAGCTTCTCTTGTTGGGCTCCACTTGAGGCCTATTAATAGGCAGGGAAGATCTTCAACTCCCATTAACATTACAAGTGGTCAAAAGCCAAATAGACTTCTAAGGAGGAACTGGATGAGAGAGAGAGAGAGAGAGAGAGAGAGAGAGAGAGAGAGAGAGTAAATATAGGAAAATGGGATGGAGGGCAATGAATAGTTATCGATCATAATTACGAACGTGAATGGAACGAGCTCACTCATAGAACAGAAGTGGATAGCAAAATGGATTAGAAACCAGAATCCAGGAACATGTTGTGTACAAGAGATACTTGGGGCAGAAAGACACATGCAAAGTTGAAATGAAGGGCTGTAGCAAAATCTATTATGCATCAACTAAAGTAAAAAAAAGGAGGGTAACAATCATAATTTCAGAAAAAGCAAAAGCAAAAATAGACCTAATTGAAAGAGATAACCAGGGAAGTTCTAGTTTGTTAAAAGGTATCAAAGACAACGAAGTAACATTAAAAAAAATTTACAACTAATTTCTCTGATAAAGGCCTCATTTCTTAAATATATAGGGAACTGAGTCACATTTATAAAAATAAGAGCCATTCCCCAATTGATAAATGGTCAAAGGATATGAACAGGCAGTTTTCAGAAGGAATTCAAAGTTCTCTATAGTCATGAAAAAATACTCTAAATCACTATTGATTAAAGAAAAGCAAATTAAAACAACACGATACCACCTCACATCTATCTGAAATGACAAATGCTGAAGGGATGAGGGAAAATAAGTACATTAATGAATTGTTGGTGGAGTATTGATCCAAAAAATTGGTCCAACCATTCAGCAGAACAATCTGGAGCTATGCCCTAAGAGCTATAGAATGGCATACCCTTTGATCCAGCAATACCACTACTAGATCTGTACCCTGAAGAGATCAAAGGAAAAGGAAAAGGACCTATATGACAAAAATATTTATAAATTGAGGGGATGCTCTCAATTAGAGGATGGCCGAACAAGGAGTTCAATTACTTGTTTATACAGCACATGATTATGGTGGAGTACTATTATGCTAAAACAAATGATGGTGGGGGAGGGGAGTCAGAAAAAAAATCCCAACATAACAAGACCTAGATGAACTGATACAAAGTGAAGTGAGAAGAACCAGGAGGTCATTGTGCTCAGTAACAGCAATGTTGTATTGATGATCAAGTGTGAAAAATTTGGCTACTCTAATTAATGCAAGGATCCCAGGCAATTCCAAAGGACTCATGATGAAAAACATGCTTATCCACCTTCAGAGAGAGAACTGATAAACTCTGAATGGAAACTGAAATAAAATTTTCTTGCTTTTTTTTTGGCCTTTTTTGTTAAATAACTAATATGGACACATTTCACATAATTTCACCTGCATAAATAATATCATATCATTTGCCTTCTCAGTGGATGGAAGGAGGGGTAGGAGGGAGGGAGAAAATGTGGAACTCAAAAAAAAAAAAAAAGAATGTTAAAACACATTTTTAAAAATAACCCAAAGATGGAGATATTTTACTTTTATTCAAATAATATTTAAAGTGTACAAACTCACAGCATTATTGTTGAATAATGATTCATTTCAGAATGTTCTGATACATAGTTACCTAATAATAGTATCATTACAGTCATACTGTCCCCATCACTTGTTGCCTTCATCTCTTCTCCTGTCCCTTTTGTCTGTACTTGACTTATTTGACTTCTGATCTCAGATTTTGAGCTGGGAAGAGATATTATCCCTTCCTTTCACATGGGAGAACTGAGGCCCAGAGAGGTTAAAAAAAATTGCCCCAGGCCACACTGATAAAAAATATTAGAGCTCCCTTGAGTGACTCTTAGCTAGTGTTGTTCATCTCCTTGATCTGCTTAAGGTCCCCAGGGGGAGCTATATTGGTGGGAAATATCTAAATAAAGCAGACAATGGAAATATTATTTTCTGCATTTTAGAGATAAAGAAATTTCTGCATTTTAGAGATAAAGAAACTCTCCAACTCCAAACTCCCTAACTCAGAAAAGTTAATTCACTTGCCCAAGATGACACAGTTTCTGAGTGTTAGTGCTGAGATCCAAACCAATTACAGTGGTACCTTGACTTACAAGTTTAATTCTTTCCGTTACTTACAAGTTTAATTCTTTCCGTTACTGAGCTCGTAACTCAGTTTGCTCGTGTGAAATCAATTTTCCCATTGAACTCAACTGAAATTAATTAATTAATTAATTAATCCATTCCAGCCCCAAAAATGCCACCCCAGTATTTTTAAGAAAAAATATTTATAAATAACAAATATTGTATAAAAACATAATAAAAGAGAATGTAAAGAAATAAACTGGTTTTATAAAGTGTATATTTACCTTGGATATCAGACGACTTGAGTTAACAGAAGATATCGGCAGAAGGTGGAGGGTGGAGGAGATGGAGGAGGTTAGCGGAGTTTTGTTTCCTGCGGTCACTTTCGTTCACTTACTCACTACACTCTTAATGCTACACTTTATCCCTGAACTTAATTGCTACAATATCTTTTTTACTTTCGCTTAACTTAATTTTCTTCGCTGGCGAGATAAGCAGGAGGACTGAACGAGTGAGGCACGGGATACTGGGTGGGCATTGAGTTGTGGCGCTGGCTGTGCCAACTAGCAGTGGCTCATACCTCAGATTTTGGCTCACAATTCAAAGCAAAAAGTTGACGGAGTGACAACTCTTATCTCGGAAATCTCGTAAGTTGGTGAACTCATATGTCAAGGTACCCCTGTATATTGTAAACTCCCTGAGAGCAGGGATTGTCTTTTGTCTTTCTTTTATCCCCAATGCTTAAAACAGTGACTAGGATATAGTAGGTACTTAATAAATGCTTATTACCTGACTCACTCACTCTTTTCACTTTATCAGTCTCTCTTCCCATTTTGCGAAAATGGAGATTATATGATTCCACGTTCTCCACATCTAAGCCTCAAGAATCGGGAGAATAACGTATATGAAATACTCTGAAATACCTAAAAGGTGTCAGTCTCAAGAACTGAAGGCTTACACTATCTTCTCCTAGAAAATCAACATGGAAGAATGAAGAGTTTTGGATTTGATGTCTGGAGATCTGGGTTTTCTCCCCAGTTTTGACATTAGCTGTGTGTCCTTGAGCAAGTCCCATAACTTTTCTGAGCCTCAGTATCCTCATCTGTAAAATGGGAATTATATGCCTGCTTCACAGGACTGTACTAAGGAAAGTGCTCGGTAAACTTCAAAGCACTTGACTTGAGATGTCATTATTCGTTGTGCTAGTAATCTCCATATCAAGGCCATAAGGAGACACTTACTTTAGAGAGAAACTTCATTTAGGTTATAGTCAGTTTCTGATGTTAGCTCAACTTACACTCCCTGACCTACCATAGGCAAATAGAACTTGCTTTCATTCACTCTTGGGTAACCAGAGGCACATCATCTGCAGTCAGCCCAGGTCACATCCTTGCTTTCCTTAAAGGCCCTGGGAGCAGCTGTATGTAGTGCCAAGCAATATTTACAGCACCCACAGTCACTATAAATATGCCGATTGTGACTATAAATAGTCCCACATGGTGTTCAATCACCAAAATATAGCAGACTCTTCATATAGAAGACAAAAGAAAAACATTTATTCAGACACCAGAAATCCAAATCCTAACACCAGGAAAACAAATCCATCATAGCAGCATAAAAGTTAATGCATCACAACATAGCAGAGAGCCACTCCATCCTTTAGCTTTCCCACAAACCAATATAAGATCAACATTTACTCACAAGCCTGATTAACTCCTTGCCTGAGTGTCCTCTCTCTCCCACCATGCCTCTAGCTCTGACACCCAGCTTCCTGTGGGCTCTGCTCCACCCTTCAGCAAACTACTCCCACCATGGGCTCCATGTGACTACATTCAGCCTATTAGGGGGCAGAATATATTTTCAAAACAGAGAAGGTCTTCAAATTCCCCTAGGCTTATTAAGGGACAGGGAAGATCTTCAAATTCTCATTATCATCACATTGTGTTATGAGGAGTATTTGAATAAATGATTCCCCTCATACATAGACTTGTGGAAGTTGATGCAAAGTGAAATAAGCAGAAGCAAGAAAACAGAATGCCTATAGAGACTGATGATACAGTGGAAAGAATGCTGTTGTAGAGTCACAAGTACTGAGTTCAAATCCTGACTCTGCCACTTAGTACCTATAATTATTTAACATCTCAAGGCCCTCAGATTTCTTCATCTGTTAAAAAAAAAGGGGGCTAAGGGGTTCACCTAGAAGACCTTCCATCTTGCAATCTACAATCCCATGTCTTTGTTGTTATGCAATCATTTTACTTGTGTCTGACTCCTTGTGATCCCATTTGGGGTTTTCTTGGCAAATATACAGGAGTAGTCTGCCATTTTCTTCTCCAACTCATTTTACAGATGAGGAAACTGAGGCAAACAGGGTTAAGTGACTTAGCCAGAGTCAAAACAGTTAATAAGTATCTAAGGGCAGATTTGAACTCAGGAAGATGAGTCTTCCTAACTTCAGGACCGTCACTCTATCCATGGTACCACGTGGCTACATCTCCAACACTGTAAATGGAAAGAACAAAAACAATGAAATTGAATACTGTGTAATTATAGGAACCAAATTTGGCCGTCAAAGAAAGCTGAGGGAAGTGCTTTGGGGAGCTATAGGTGTGTAACTTCTCCTATTGAGTCTGATTTGGTTGGTGTGCTAGTTCTGCTGAAATGTTCTTGTTAGTCTTTGTTATTCTCTGTCATTTTTTCTTATAAAGGGTGGCTCACCCTTTATAACAGGGTGAGGGAAGGAGGAAAGGATATATTCAGAAATAAACAATGATTAAGTGATATTTTTAAAAATTTGGTATTTCAAAAGGAAACTATTAAAAACAATCAAAATGGACTCCCCTCTGCCTTATGTTTCTGGCCTTGCTTGTAATGTATAGGTACGGTAGCTTTTGTATTACAAAAATATTCTTCCTAGACAAGCCCTGGACCCCAGCAGCTCCTGCTAAAGCCCAGCAATTAGAGTGTGGATTTAATTTGCAAACTGAAGCCCTGAAGACAAATCCCTTGACTGCACACTTTTGCTGCTTTTGAGGCCTGGCTGCCTCCTCCAGACCAGGGCTATGAGAAGCCAACAGCTGCAGAGAAGGCTGTACAGATGTTCCCCCAGCCCCACCACGGTAGTCCACTGGTTCACTAAAGCTTCTGCTCACCTCCGTGCAGCAGAATGAATTGCTGTGAGAGAAACTGCCTTCATAGCTGCTGCTGCAAGCTACAGATGTCCCATGCAAAGCAGGGTCCTGGGGCCCAGCAGATCCACCACATTATTAACCAACACACACATCTTCTACATGTACACACCACACAATACACCCCCCTACATACAGTCATATCCCTAAACACAGACACAGACACACACACACACACATACACACACACACACTCCATTCACATACATACCCGTTTATATATACACATGCATACATCCCTATGCATACCCACATATACATTCGTGGTTGGTGGTTAGTTGTTTTTTTCCATCATGTGTGACTCTTTTTAACTCTTTTGGGGGCTTTCTTGGCAAAGATACTATAATGGTTTGCAATGTCCTTCTTGAGCTCTTTTTATAGTGAAGAAAACAGAGGCAAACAATTAAGTGACTAGCCCAGGATCACTCAGCTAGTTAGTGTCTGGGACCAGGCTGGAACTCAGGAAAATGAGTCTTCTTGACTCTAGGTCCAGCAATCTATGCCAATTAGCTGCTCCTATATACATAAATACATACATACATACATACACTCCTATATATAGCCACACCCCTACATACATATAAATCCCTACACATACACCCCAATATTAATATACATTCCTACATACACACATCCCTACACATATACCCCATTCACAGACATATCCTGTATACAAACACATATATACGTCCTTATATATGTAAATATCTCTACATATATACATACCTACACACACCTCTACATACACATATTCCAGATATATTTATCTCTATACACATACACATTCCCACATACACAAATCCCTACACACACACAGACACATACCAATGAGTTCATGCCCTCCTTGCCTCTCAGTTGGGCTAAGACTGGCAATAGCTTCCATTCAGCCTATTAGGGGGCTCTCCTGCCCTCTCCTTATCACCTCTCCCTTAGACTGTGACCATAGCTTCCATAATGACCTTCCTGCCCTCAGTCTCTCTGGATTTCCCATCTGTACTGTACACAACTCCCAAATTAGTATTCCTAAACATGGGTGCCACTAGTCACTCCCCTGCACCAAGTATTTTTAGTGGCTTCTCATTGCCTATAGGATAAAATACAGATCTTCAGTCTGACATTTAAAGCCTTCTACAATCTGGGTCCACATAACTTTGCAGGCTTTCATATTGTTTTCCTTTGCACATTCTGTGCTTCAGCCCAAATGGTCTACTTACTATTCCCCATACTCAACTTTCTATTTCTGTGCCTTTGGAAACTGTCCTTCAGACATAGAATACACCCCATTCTCAGCTTGGCTTCTAAAAATCCCTAGTTTTGTTCAAGGCTTTCTTCAGTTCCTTTGAGGAAATGAACAAGGTTCAGTTCACTTCCTATTCAATGCAATTGTTAACCTCTCTCTCTCAGATTACTTTGAATTTTAGTATCTGTACAGGTAGGAATATAAGCTCCTTGAAGGCAACTACAACTTTGGTTTTCTCCTTGTAATCCCACTGAAGCAGCAGAAGATTCATTTTCCTGAGTTCAAATTTGGCCTCAGATACTTACTATGACCCTGGGCAAGTCACTTAACCCTATTTGCCTCAGTTTCCTCATCTGGAAAATGAGCTGGAGAAAGAAACGGCAATCCACTCCAGTATCTCTGCCAAGAACACTCCTTCTGGGGTCACGAAGGGTAAGACACAATGAAAACAACCGAACAACAACATATCCCAGGCACTTAACACATATGCATTAATTGAACAGAATATCTCTCTCCAGATTTTGTTTCACCTGAAAGGCAGCATGATATAGTGGACTTGGAGTTAAGAAGGCTTGAATTTGAATCTTGCCTTATATACTTACTAGCTGTCTGAACTCAGGCAAGTCTCTTAATCTCCCTAGACCTCAGTTCCCTTATCTGTAAAATGAGAAGGCTTGGACTTGATGACTTCTAAGGTCCCCCCATGATCCCATGACCCATTGGATTTATTATGCTCATGTTCAGTGCAATTGAAAGTATCCTCTGTGGACAGAGAATGGTGCTTACACAGTGTAGGAGAAATAAATTAATAAATTAATAATTAAATAAATTATTGAAGCTTAGAGAAGACACAGACACATACCAATGAGTTCATGCCCTCCTTGCCCTCATTGTTGTGTTGTTCATTTTTCATTTTTAAAAAGACCAATGACATCATGAGGTGATGTCTTGACTCATATGTGAATTGGATTTAAGTGAAGCAAAGTTGCAAAAGTCATCAGCCTCACTGTCTCTTCCAGAGTCATCAAAGGCAAGACAAAAGTCAGGATGACTGGTGATGGCCTGGGACATAGTGGGTAACTTTGGCATCTTTGATGCCTGATCAAGAGCTAAGCATTCCACAACACCCACTTCATCTGCCTTCATGGCCGTTGGGACAAAGTGTTCTCCTCTGCCCATTCTTCTGGGGTAGTCTTCACATGCTTGGAGTAGACACCCCTCCTAAGTCAGGTTTGAGGATGTCATTTCCCCTCACCCTGGTTTAGGTCATAAGCTGAGATGGTTTCCCAGAGTGTGGCCACTGCATATGCTACGACAGCTTCTTGGAACCACAAATAAGAATTGGGTGAAAGTGGACACTAAAGGTGGATGAGAAGCCCTGAAAAGGGCTCTGCAAATCCTCACACCAAGGGTATTGGTCCTCCTTGAACCACTCCATATATTCCCACATAATGCTTGTAGGCTTAATAGAGTGTATAACACATCTACCAATCAATCAATAATCATTTATTAAGCATTTACTATGTGCTAAGCACTGCAGATATGAAAAAAAGAGGTACCAATAACTATAATGCAAAATAATGTGTGATGAGTGTATAAGAGTGGTCCAAACCTAATTCTATGTGAGAGTCTTTATACTGTTGGGGAAAAGAGGGGTTGATACTCTGTAACTAGGTGGAGCTAAGATGGCGGAGTAAAAGCAGTACCTTGGTGAGCTTGTGCTCCAACCTCCTCCAATACCTGTAAAAAATGACTCTAAACACATTTTAGAGCTACAGAACTCACAAAGTGACAAAGTGAAATGCCTCTCTAGCTGAGGACAGCCTGGCGGCTGATCCAGGAGGAAGAAAAATATGAATTGGTTGCAGGTCATGGAGGAGCTCAAGAAGGATTTTGAAAATCAGACAAGAGAAGTAGAGAAAAAGTTGGTAAGAGAAATGGGAATGATGCAAGAAAATCATGAAAAAGGAGTCAATAGCTTGCTAAAGGAGACCTAAAAAATACTGAAGAAAATAACACCTTAAAAAATAGACTAACTCAAATGGCAAAAGAGGTCCAAAAAGCCAATGAGGAGAAGAATGTCTTAAGAAGCAGAATTGGTCAAATGGAAAAGGAAAATAATTTCTTCAGAATTAGAATGGAGCAAAAGGAAAATAACAACTTTATGAGAATTCAAAATATTATAAAACAGATGCAAAATAATGAAAAAAAAATAGAAGACAATGTAAAATATCTCATTGTAAAAACAACTGACCTGGAAAATAGATCCAGGAGAGATAACTCTGTAAGCAACTTGTATTACCTATTTATACACATATTTTCTGTCCCATTAGACTATGAGCCCTCCTCCTGAAGACAGTACCATCCCCCCTCCCCACTTTCTTTGTATCCACCAGTACTTAGTGCAGTGTATGCACTAAAAAATGCTCATCTATTGAATGAATGCATGTAAGAGGGAGAAATTTGGTTTGCAGATTGAGAGCTGGAAGCCACCATGGGCATTACTGAGTTTAATCCTTTTACATTTACAGAGAGGAAAGTGAGGCTCCAAAGGGGCTTGTCTTGGGTCCCAGAGCTAGGAAGGATCTAAACATGGGTTTGAGCTCAGTTCTCCCTGGTTCTGAGTCCAGAGCTCTGTCTGTTCCACCATGAAGCCTCATGCTGGAGCACTAACACCAGAGACCACTCATGGTCCTCAGTCAAGGATACCCATACCTTGGAGCCCTGTTTCCTCCCAAGCTGGGTCATCCTGATATTCTTCACTCTTTCTCTTCAAGCAGGAAACAAAACAAAAAAATTCCCATTCTTGTTCTTGTCCCTTCCCAACTCTACTTCATAGATTTATTTAGAACCAGAAGAAATTTCCAGAGCCATTGAGATCAACATTTTAGAGGTTGAGACTAAGTCCCATACAGGTTAAATGATGAGCCCAGGTCAGATAGCAATTAAGTATTTGACGCAGGATTTGAATTTAGGTCTTCTTAGCTCCAGATCCAGTTTTCTATCCCCTATGCCCACATACATACAATAGCTAGAATAGGTGGCACTTAAGCTCCTTTCCTGACTCCTCAACCAGAATGTAAACTTCTTGAGGACAAGTGTAATGGGAATGGGAATTTGAAGATCTTCCCTGCCCCTTTATAGACCTAGCAAGAAATTTGAAGACCTCTCCTGCTTTGAAAGTAAACTCTGCCCCCAATAGGCTGAATGCAGTCACATGGAGCCTGTGGTAGGAAGAGTTTGATAAAAGGAAGCAGAGCTCACAGGAAGCTGGGAGTCAGAGCCAGAGAGACAGTTGGAGAGAGAAGTGCTCAGGCAAGGAGACAGAGAGGTTTGTGAGTAAATATTGATCTTGTATTGGTTTGTGGGAAGGCCGAAGGATTCATGGCTCTCAGTGTTATCATGGCTTCTTAATATCTTTTGGTACTATGATGGAATCGGCTTACTGGTTTTGAGATTCAGTTTTCTAGTGTTTAAATAAATGCTTCAGTTCTGTCCTCCATATGGAGAGTTTGGTATATTTTGTGATCAAACATCATGTGATATTTATAGTCACAGTCTTTATTGCGATTGTGGGCACTGTAAATATTGCATTGGCATTACAAGAAAAAAAATCAAAGATTCTGGTTTTTTTTTATTTGAAAAGGACCTTAGTGGCCAACCAGTCCAACCCATAAGTAGGGTGGTATAGCAGAAAGAGTACTGATTTTAGAGTCAGTGATCCTGGGTTCAAATCCCACTGGTGGCAAATGCTCTGGTTTCACTTTCCTCATCTGAAATAGTTTTCAACCAAAAAACCTTGAAGGTCGCTTCTAACTATAAATCTATAATCCTAAGAATCCCCACTATGATATATCCAATAAATAGTTATCTAGTATCTGTTTAAGGATCTGTTTCTTCTCTATATGACCATACCTTCATCTCTCTATATTTCAATTTCTTTGTTAAAAATGAAAGAGCTGAACCATTCTAGAGAGCAATTTGGAACTATGCCCAAAGGGCTGTAAAAATGTGCGTACCCTTTGACACAGCAATACCACTTCTAGGGCTATATCCCAAAGAGATCATCCAAATGGGAAAAGGACCCACACATACAAAAATATTTATAGCAGCTCTTTGTGTGGTGGCAAAGAATTAGAAATTGAGGGGATGCCCGTCAGTTGGGGAATGGCTGAAGAAGTCGTGGTATATGCATGCAATGGAATACTATTGTGCGATAAGAAATGATGAGCAGGCAGACTTCAGAAAAACCTGGAAAGACTTGAATAAAGTAAAGTGAGCAGAATCAGGTGAATATTACACACAGTAACAGCCACAATGTATGATGGCTAACTTTGATAGACTTATCTCTTCTTAGCAATGCGAAGATCCAAGACAACCCTAAAGGACCCATGATAGAAAATTCTATTCACACCCAGAAAAAGAACCATGGAGTCTGAATGCAGATTGAAGCATACTATTTGCTCTCTCTCCTTTTTTATTTTTTTGTTTGTTTCTTCCATCTTGTGGTTTTTCCCTTTGGTTCTAATTCTTTTTTACAATATGACTAATGTGAAAATAAGTTCAATATGAATATATATGTCCAGCCTACATCAAATTACATGCCATCTTGGGGTGGGGGAGGGAAGAGATGGGGAGAAAATTTGGAACTTAAAATCTTATGGAAGTGAATGTTGAAAAATAAAAATTATTTAAAATTTTAAAAATTAATAAAATCCACTACAAAAACAAAATGAAAAAATGAAGGGGTTGTTGGACTAAATGTCCTCTGAGGCTCTTCCCTTGTGTAGTTCAATGGTCCCATGACCTAATGTGAGGGAAGCTCACTACCACCCTGACAACTGATTCCATTTTCCTTTTTCAGAAAGTTTTTTTAAAAGGTAACATTTTGCTGTACCAAAACATTTTTAAAATATCAAATATTAATTAATATTATTAATGATGATTAGTTAACATTATTAGTTAAATATTAATTAAATATTAATATTGAATATTTTAAGATATTAAACATTTTCTTTATCAATAATTAACAAATATATTCAAAAAAAGAAGAGACATTGAGGGGTAATGGATGGAATGCTAGATGTAAAGTTGGAAAGACATGGGTTCAAATCCCACCTCAGATATTTCATAGATAGGTGACTCTGGAGAAGTTTCCTCATCTGTAAAATGAGGATTTTGGGTTTAGGAGATTCTAAAGTTCTCTCAAACTCCAAATTTATGATCTCATCCATGATTGAAACATGAATTTAAGTTATATGCAGCGTATTTTTAAAGGTCCATATTAAATATAACAATTCATTCTTTTAACAAAGTTTTTTTCCCCTTTTATCAAGCCACTTATTTTTTTTTTTATTTTAAATCAATTCTCCTTGAGTTAAGAGGAAGTGTGATATTAGGGGATGTAGAGCCAGGAAGACCTTGGTTCAAGTACTGCCCCTGACACATACTTTAAAACCACTAAGCTGGATGATCTCTCAGGTCCATTTCAGGATTCAGTGATTAGGTATGTTGTAGAAGGAATTCTGGTTGAGGTATGAGTTGGACTGCAGAGGGTCTGGTTTCCACCTCTGCAATTTTACATGACCCAAACAAGAAAAAAGAAAAAAATCATTTGGTGCTTTGCACCAGGACAACCCTGGTGAAGCAGGTAGGGAGATGGGGCTGGACCTTCAATTTAATGGAACTGAATTAATAAGACCTGATAAGAAAACTCCTCCTAGCAATTCACTTAGGGCCACTGAAATACTAAGTGATTTATCCTGCTGGAATGAGTCAGAAATCAGCCTGGAACCTAAATCTTCCTCACGCTGAGGCCATCTTTCTATCCACCATGCCACCTTGCCCTCTCATGTGATAGCATGTGATTCTATACCCATTTATAGACAAGAAAACTAAGGTTTAGAGACATTATTTGGGTTGCTTCCAGTCACAGTGCTAGCAAATGACATAACTGGAACCAGAAGCCAGTTCCCACATTTATTTTAACGTTGCCAAACCCTAATTTCTTTGACCACTGAAATCTTCCTGGGAGAATCACCATTTTTCCATTTCTCTTCTCCTTTTATCTTCTTTGTAGTCAGGATCTATCCCACAAAATATTTATAGCAGCTCTTTGTGTGGTGGCAAAGAATTAGAAATTGAGGGGATGCCCATCAGTTGGGGAATGGCTGAAGAAGTCGTGGTATATGCATGCAATGGAATACTATTGTGTGATAAGAAATGATGAGCAGGCAGACTTCAGAAAAACCTGGAAAGACTTGATCTTTCCTATGCTATCTTTATGATCAATTATCTCTTTGTGAGCTATTTGTATCCCAACTTTCTCCATTGATCTTGCAGTCTTTCTTGTATTCTTTCCACCAGACCAGACTGCTCTGGTAGCTGTTTTTTTGGACAGAATGTAAAGTGATGATTTTTCAAAGCAGTGTTAAGAGGTCAGTGATCAAGATGGTGAATTCTCAGGTGCCATGAACCCAGAGAAATGACTTAGTCTTGGAGGGCACCTGGAAATGATCCCTGATAGGAGCAAGTGGAACAGGAAAATGGCTCTGAACTCCTCAGCAGGTAGGTGTGATGTCAAACATATGGAGAGTTTAGCAACCCACTGATCTCATTAGGAGTAACCATGGTGGTAACTCTGCTGGCATTACTAAATTGTCCTGTAGAGTGGTGCGGTATTTAAAAAGATGGATGGAGTACAACTGAACAGACTCAGTCTATTAAAGATGTTTTCCCCAGGCTATAATGATATTCAATAACTCAGAGTCCCCATCCTTTGTGGGAAGATAATGCTTCAGAAAATGTGTTTTATCACCAGAAGAGAGTTATGATGCTCTCCTTAATTAAGGAAAGTAGTGGGAAGTAATTGTGCTGACACACTTGTATTTACAACATCGAATTGGTATTGTTTAGCAAATATGGGGCCTGTCATAAAGCAAACATTGATCTCCCCTCTGAGAACAGTGTCCCTAGGCTCATTTCATCAAAGGATTATTTTTCCCCCATTTATGTCTTTGAGCTAAAGACTTCCACTAAGTTCATTGTCTTCTCTTCAGAGATTAGCAAGGATTTAAAGGTTCCAGAAAAGGAAGTACAGGATACTCAACAATTTGATAGAGAACTGGAACTTGTCATTTTATTCCAAAATGGTGACCAGATTTGGGAGGAGAGATGAGAATGTCTCAATGAGCTAGCCATAGTTGTTATCTCCATGCCTTGGTTTCTTTTTTTCTTTCAATTTATTTATTTTTAGTTTTCAACATTCATTTTCATAAGATTTTGAGTTCCAAATTTTCTCCCCATCTCTCCCCTCCTCCCACCCCAAGACAGCATGTAATCTGATATAGACTTTACATATGTATTCATAGTGAACCTGTTTTCACATGTCATGTTTGTAAAGAATTAGAATCAATGGGAGAAACCACAAGATAGAAGAAACAAACAAAAAAAGAAAAAAAAAAGAGAGAGAGAGCAAATATGCTTTGATCTGCATTCAGACTCCATAGTCCTTTTTCTGGATATGGATAGATTTTCCATCGTGGGTCCTTTGGAGTTGTCTTGTATCCTTGCATCGCTAAGAAGAGATAAGTCTATCAAAGTTGGTCATCACACATTGTGGCTGTTACTGTGTACAATGTTCTCCTGGTTCTGCTCACTTCACTCAGCATCAGTTCATTCAAGCCTTTCCAGGTTTTTTTGAAGTCTGCCTGCTCATCACTTCTTTTTTTTTTAATTTATTCATTTATTTTTAGTTGACAATATTCAGTTACATGAGCTTTTGTTTCTTTTAAATTTATTTATTTTTAGTTTACAATATTCGGTTCCAAAAGTTTTTGAGTTCCAAATTTTCTTCATCTCCCTCTCCTTCCTCCTCCCCCTCCCAAGATGGCATGCAATTCAGTATAGACTCTATATATACCTTCACATTAAACATATTTTCACAATAGTCAAGTTCTCCAGAAGAATTATAACCAATAGAATGAGCCACGAGAGAGAAGAAACAAAACAAAACAAAAAAGAAAGCAAATAGTTTGCCTCAATCTGCATTCAGACCCCATAATTCTTTCTCTGGCTGTGGATGGGCTTTTCTATCATGAGTCTTTTGAAGTTGTCTTAGAACCTTTCATTGCTGAGAAGAGTCAAGTCTATCAAAGTTAGTGCACAATGTGGCTGTCACTGTGTACAATGCTCTCCTGGTTCTGCTTCCCTCACTCAACATCAGTTCATATGTCTTTTCCAGGTTTTTCTTTTTTCTTTTAAATTTATTTACTATTAGTTGACATCATTCAGTTCCACAAGTTTTTGATGTTTGTTTTGTGTGTGTGTGTGTGTGTGTGTGTGTGTGCGCGCGTGTGTGCTTTTTTTGGAGGGGAGCAAGGCAAGACAATTGGGGTTAAGTGACTTGCCCAAGGCCACACAGCTAGCAAGTGTTAAGTGTCTGAGGTTACATATGAACTCAGGTCCTCCTGACTCCAGGGTGGATGCTCTATTTGATTGCACCACCTAGACACCCCTTCCACAAGTTTTTGAATTCCAAATTTTCTCCTTCCCCCCCACCATGGAGGCATGGAATCCAATATAGGTTCTACATACACCTTCACATTAAATGTTAGTCAAGTCGTAAAGAAGAATTATAACCAATGGAATGTATAATGAGGAAGAAGAAACAAAAGAAAATGAAAAAGAGGGAGAGCAAGTACTTTGCTTCAGTCTGCATTCAGACTCCATAATTCTTTCTTTGGATGTGGATAGCCTTTTCTATCATGACTCCTTTGGAGTTGCCTTATAACCTTACATTGCTGAAGGGAGCCCAGTCTATCAAAGTCAGTGATCACAGATACAGTGTGTCCATAATTTTGTACAACGTTTTCCTGGTTCTGCTCCCCTCATTCAGCATCAGTTCATATAGGTCTTTTCCAGGTTTTCCTGAAGTCTGTCTGCTCATTTTTTATCATAGCACAATAGTATTCTATAACACTCATATACCACAACTTGTTCAGCTATTCCACACCTGATAGGTATCCTCTCAATTTCCAATTCTTTGTCACCACAAAAAGTGGTGCTATAAATATTTTTGTACCTACTGGTCCTCCTTCCACTTGTATGATCTCTTTGGGATACAGACCTAGAAGTGGTATTGCTGGGTCAAAGGTTATGCACATTTTGTAGCCCTTTGGGCATAGTTCCAAATTGTTTTCCAGAAAGGTTAGATCAGTTCACTACTCCACCAACAATTCATTAGTGTTGCAATTTTCCCACATCTTCTCCAGCACTTATGATTTTCCTGTTTTGTCATGTTAGCCAATCTGATAGGTTTAATGTGGTATCTTAGAGTTGTTTTGATTTGCATTTCTCTAATCAATAGTGATTTAGAGCATTTTTTTTTATGACTATAGGTGCATTCCTAGGTTTCTTATAGGTGTTCATAATCCAAAGAGAATTAAAATCTTTTGTTTCTCTCTCCTCACCCTTCACTCTCTACTTTCTCTAAAATATAAAGGAAGGCAGAAAATTCAGAGTTTGAGAATGGACCACAGTCAGAAGGAAAGTATAGAATCACTGAATGGTAGCACCAAAAGAGACCTTCAAGATTATCCACTCATACAACTAGCACACAGGATGGCCTGCTAGCACAGGTTCTTTGATCTTCTTTTCTAAAGGAGAGACAGCTTTAAAGAGGTCCACCATCTTACTTTAATTACAGATAGAGAGAAGTGAGTATCCAAGAAAGAATTCAATAGACAGGGTTCCAACTGTCTAAACCAGTGGTTCTCAATCTTCCTAATGCCCCGACTCTTTAATAGTCGTATGTGGGCGTATCTGCATGTGGGCGGACCCACCTGGAGATGGATAGAAGAGTGGTGTCTCAGTTCCTAAGACCATCGGAAATAGTGTTTTCCGATGGTCTTAGATGACCCCTGTGAAAGGGTTGTTTGACCCCCAAAGGGGTTGTGACCCACAGGTTGAGAACCTCTGGTCTAAACAGAATAATACAACCACCTACATACACAACCAGACCAGGAGAGCACTGACATCTGAGTAGCCAGGGGGCTCTTAACAATCAGCTAGTGAGAGTCTCATCCAGGGAGTCAAAGGTCCTTCTCATGAGTGGACACCCAAAGCAAAATGCTAACTTCCCAGAATATATGACAAAGACCAATGCCAGACTGGCTCAGAGCCAGAAGGTGTGAAACCTACAGCTGTGAGTTATCAGGATACAAAGGAGATTAATCCTTCGGATGTTTACAATTTAGCCTGAGCCTGGAAAAATGAACTCCAAAAAGAAAACAACAAAAATCCCACTCTGCTTGTGCTTACAAGAGCTAGGGCTGAAAGACCAACCCCCTCTTTTACAGGATGAAGGATTGGAGGCCCAGAGGGGATAAATGGCTTATCCAAAATTACGTAGTGCTGAGTAGCAAAGCCATGATTTGAACTAACTCTAAATCCAACACTTTACACTGTAACACTTTGTTCCCTGCATTTTACAGATATGGAAACCAAGTGACTTTTCTAAGGTCACACAGATAAGTAAATGACAGAACCAGGACAAGATCCTTTATACCTTGTCCGTTATACCTTTCCAGTCTTCTTAACATCTTACACCCCTCACCACCCATGTAACTTCTGATCTCAGACACTGATCTCCTGTGGTTTGTCAGATAAGATACTCTGTCTTCCAATTCCAGGCACTTTCTCTTGCTGCCTCCCCCCCCACGCCCAAAAAATGTCTTACTTTCTGTCTCTGACTCTTGGTGTCCTTCGGGTTCCAGTTGATGTCCAGCCTTCTATAGCAAGCCTTTCCCAATTCCCCTTAATGCTAGTACCTTCCCTCTATTGATTATGTCCAATTTATCTTGTCTATAGCTTATTTGTACATAATTGTGTTCATGTTGTCTCCCCAATTAGACTATGAGCCCTTGGAGGAAAGGGATTGTCTTTTGCCTTTCTTTGGTACATAAGAGGTGCTTAATAAATGTTTGTTGTCTGTCTCTAACCCAGGTCTCCTGCCTCCCAGCAGTTGAGCTCTCTTTCCACTAACCTATGGAGACAAAGGCAAGGATTGAGAGTCACTGTGATGGCTCACACTAGAACCAGACAAAAGAAAGAGGGTAGCAAGGGTGTGGTGTTCTGATGTGCTTTTGGATTCTGCAGCCCACTGCAAAATATGAGCCTAGTATACAGAAATCCAATGAAAACCAAGAGTCAGCCTAGTTCTCCTAGGTAAAGTGAGGTGACTGGAGGACATATCACATACAGATTCAAAAATGTGTGAGATGAAAGCTTCACGATGGAAAAATTTTCCCAAATCATAATGAAATTTCTGGCACACAGATAAAATTCTAAACAGTATATTAACAGTTTGCCACTGTGTTCTGAATGCTATGTCTATCTGATTCCAATTTGCATCTTCTGTATACAAAGCTATTACAGACAAACCCCCCAACACATAGCCCTCATAATAAAAATGATAGGCTTGTCCTAAGCAACACATGCGAAATTAACATCAAGTTTACTGTGCAGATGGTACTGTTGTCAGTGACAGAGCATTTCTTCTAGGTGGGAGGGAGAAGAAGGAATGAGGGAAATGAATTTTCCCTGATTTCCTTTAAGCTTCTGAAAATAGATCATTAAGACAGACAATGCTAATGTCCTCAGCTAATTATATAGCGTAATGTTACATGAGAGCAAATAGCTATACAGCCCATACCCAGGGAGCAGTTTATCACCTCAATTACCTCAGTTACAGCTTGACTTTGGCCTTGAGGCTTGGAGCAGGGTCAGAGGTAGATGGTTTTGCCCCATTTGCCTCTGTCTGTTTTTCTCATTAAAATCATATAACTAGATAATAGAACTGGACCACATCTGTGTGGTCATGACTAGGTTTCCACTAACAGTGGTTCTCAACCTTCCTAATGCCGTGACCCTTTAATACTCATATATGGGCATATCTGCACGTGGGCGGACTCGCCTGGAGACCAATAGAGGAGCCATGTCTTGGTTCCTAAGACCATCGGAAATATGTGTTTTCTAATGGTCTTGGGCAACCCCTATGACCCCTGTGAAAGGGTCATTTGACCCCCAAAGGGGTCGTGACCCACAGGTTGAGAACCACTGCACTAGAAGGTTCAACTCTCAATAAAATTGAGAAGTAAAAGAAAACACACTCTGTCCTAGCCCCATCCTTCCTTGTAGCACTCCTTGCTACTAGCAGGCATAGAGCCCTTCAGAACTACTTCCTCTACTGTCACTCACATTGGTGGGCCAGGGACCCAGAGCTGGATAACTATTATTTATTCTCAAGGTAGCCAGTGTAGCTACTACTTACTTTCAAAATTCTGGGGGTAACTCTAAATGGCTGGGTTTTCTAGTACTATCCCTCATGAGCCCCCCACCAGTGGGTTATACATTCTCAACCAATTGATTCCACTGGCTTTTAACAAAGGGAACTATTGAGGAGGTAAAGTTGGCAGAATTGGTATGAAACACCCCCTGCAAACTGGAAAAGAACTTTTTCATGGTAGGCACAAGGAGTGGTGGGGGGAGGGGGTGAGAATGAAATTAAAAGGGCAATGGTAAGGTTCATGAGACTTTCCTCAACCCCCATTCCTCGTGACCACTCCATAGCCCCAGGTGTTTATCAATCACCCTCTTCTCCTCCGTACTGTCTTCTCTTTAGGTTTTCATAAGCCCTTCTACTCTCTTGATTCTTCTCCTATCTATCGGATTAATCTGTCTGAGATTCCGTTGTTGGATCTTCATTCAGTTCATGCCTCCTAAATGTGTGTGTCCCCCACGGTTCTGTCCTGGGCCCTCTTCTTTCCCCTCTACACTATTTCATTTGGTAATCTCTCCAGCTGAGGATACAAAGACAATATTAAAAAAAAATGATTCCTCATTTACACAAGTGTATTTTCAACTTGAGGAGAGGAAGGCAGAATTGTTTTTGTTGTCCAATTATGCCCAATCCTCTGTGACCTCATTTGGAGTTTTCTTGGTAAAGATACTGTAATAGTTTGCCATTTTCTTTTCCAGCTCATTTTACAGATGAGGAAACTGAGACAAAAAGGGTTAAGTGACTTGCCCAGGGCTATACATCTTATAAGTATCTAAGGCTGGATTTGATCTCATTAAAATGAGTCTTCCTGATTTCAAGTCCAGCATTCTATCCATTGTGCCACCTAGCTGCCCCAGAATATAGGGGGGCAGAATACAACTCATCTAATCTGATCCAGTGCAGATTAATTAGGTACCCACAAAGTGTCAGGCACTCCGCTGTATTCTAGTGAGACATTCTACTGGTGAGACATTGATACAACATATAAACATATAGGAATATACATGAGAATTTGAGGAGGAAAGAAAACCCCTAAGAGGATAAGAAAGATAACCTGGAGATTTTTCACAAGCTGAGCCTTGAAGGAATCTAAGAGATTCCAAGAGGTGGAACTGAGGAATGTATACTTTCCAAAAATGAGTGGGGAAGCCTGTTCAAAGAGGTAGAGATGGGAGATGAGGCATCCATTTTTAGGGAAAAATGGCAAGGGAGCCAGTCTGCTTGGAACATAGAGTCTGTGATATGATAGAGTTATGATATTAAATAAATTTGGAAATCTATTTGTGCATTGCCTCTTGAAGGACTGGTCTATGGCTATATTGCTAGTGGTGTGGTCATTTCAAAGGTAGAAAAACCGAGGCACCAAGAGGCTAACTATGTGGATAAAACAGGTCCAGTAGCAAAGTTTTGCAAGCCCTCTAAACCCCAGCTTAGGCATTGTCTTCTTTGGTTCCCTGGAGATGAAACTCTCAATGAGGCCTGAATGATGTCTTCAGGTTGACTCCATTTCAGCCTGCCTTTGCAAACACCATCTGTTTCCTTCTGAAGCCCTCTGCTAATGTCAAAGGAAGGGAGGGAAATGAACTGCATCTCCCGGTAAATAATATTTTATTTGGTATTATGATTGCCTTGATTTAACACAGTGCCTGGCAGTTAAGTGGCAGCAGAAGCACATTTCCTTGGTACTTTGTCTAACAGATATGGTTCAGTTCTGCTAACAATAACTAGTTTACCCTTTCAGCCCTCAACAGAGCTTCACACAGAGGGAATTGATGTGTTTGGGGCTGGGAGTCTTGTTTTTCAATCACAGCAGACCTAGCCTGATGTGGTAAGGCCTTGGGAGCATATTTCATGCAAGACAGATATATTGACGACCTCACATTCTAATGCCAACTGATCACCTATTCCCAACCAGAAGCCCAGATTAAATCTCTTACTAGCTAACTTACTGATTGTCTTCTTCCTTCCCAGGAACATTGAAATTCAGGATATGAGTATAGGAAAGTAGAGCAGACCCCACTTGTCAGCTTTCATTCCCATCCTCCATCACTGATGGCTGAAATTATCATCTGGTGACATTGGCTAGGGTCTTAAGAAGCCCGGGATTTGTCAAGTGAACATGTGGTTTAGGTGTAGACATAGCTAGGGGTTGAGGTGGGGAAGGGGAGGAAGAGAAAGAAGATTTAGAAGAGTTGTGAAGCTTGGCTTGATAGCAAATCTCTGACTGCTTATGACCTTCATCCAGAAATATAAACTCTTGGTGCCCCATCTTTGATTCTCTATTTTTGAAATTATTGTGACACTAGCTGCTTGCATGTATATCGGTCTTGCAAAAAGCTGGAAGGATGCTCTTTGTTAGACAGATATGGGGTGACCTTAAGCTTAGGGTCATAGACTCAAAAATTTAAGATTGGGAGGGATCTTAAATAACAGCAGCAACATTAAAAATAAGAGCTAGCTTTATGTAGTTTTCTATATCCCTATATGTGATATATAGGTTGTTCAGTCATTTTGGTCATCTCTGACACTTTGTGGCCCCATCGGGGATTTTATTGGCAGAGATACTGAAGTGGTTTGCCATCTCCTCCAGCTTGTTTTAGATGAGGAAACTTAGGCAAACAGGGTTAAGTGACTTGTCCGGGGTCACACAGGTAGTAAATATGAGACTGGATTTGAATTTAGGAAGAGTCTTCTTGATTCTAGCCCAGCCTTCTATCCACTGTGCCACCTACCTGTCTATATGAACCAATACTTTTTCTTGCCAGATTTTCTACCTCTATGATACTGAGAGTACAATATCATGAAAATTATGACAATCCAGTAATGCTAAGTAGCATGTTATTGGTCATTTATTTTTCACTTTTTCTGTTACCCCTCTAATTTTTTCAGAAAGGGAGAAAAGGGGGAAAACATTGCACCCAGAAGAACCTCATCCTCACAACTCAAAGGCAAGACAATGACAGTTCAGTCAGTCAGTCAGTCAGTCAATAAGCATTTATTACACAATTCCTGTGTCCCAAACACTGTACTAAATGCTGGGCACATGAAAAAAAAAAATGTGCAACCAGAGCCTGCCTGCAAGGAGCTTATATTCCAGTAGGGAAGGCAACATGCAAACAACAAGCCATATACCAAGAAGATGAAAACCATTACCTGCAAGAAAGACCTAGAAAAGCTTCCTGAAAGGGGTTAGAGTTGACTTTTGAAGAAAGCCAGGCAGTGAAGGAGAGAAGGAGAAGAACTTCAGGTATGAGAGCTAGTCATTGATAAGGCAGAAGGAAATAAGCATTTATTAAGTGCCTACTATGTGCTAGGCATTTTATCTATATAAATGACCTGCTTCAATGATCACAACAACCATGTGAGGCAGATGTTATAATGATATAATAATATATATAATGATTATATATATAAATATATATAATATTATAATGATATATAATGAGGCAAATGGAATTCTAGAGATTAAGTGATTTGGTCAGGGTCACACAGCTGCTAAGTGTCTGAGGCCGGATTTGAACTCAGGTCCTCCTGACTCCAGGGCCGGTGCTCTACTCACTGTGCCACCTGCCCACCCCATATAAGTACTATCTTTTTTGATCCTCATGATACACCTGGAAGGCAGGTGCTATTCTCATTTGCATTTTGCGGAAAAGAAAACTGAGGCAGACTGAAGTTAAATGATTTGCATAGGGTCTTATATCCAGTAAGTATATGGGGTCAGATTTGAACTCAGACTCTTTCTGACTCCAGGCATGACACTGTGGTGACTGTAACATCTAAGGCAACTGACAACAACTTGCTACATCACCACAAGAATGTTCTTTTTATAGATTTTAATCTCTATTACTATTTACTTATAAGAAAACATCAGGAATGAGCTGCTTGTGGTCTCACTCAGGATGGGGTGAGATCTGATCACAGTTTAGATATGTAAAACCAAGCCAGGCATGGGGTCAAAACCCATGTCTGCCTGCCACACCAGGGGAAAGTAAAACCTATCTCAATGTTGGCAAACCAAAGCAAGGAAGATTCCTCCTATGGCCATCCCTTTGAAATATCTTATAAGATAGAATATGATTGCAGGATATAAAATAAACCCATATAAATCCTTGGCATTCCTATATATTTCTAAGTCCAACAGCAAGAGATAGAAAGAGAAATTCCATTCAAAGTTACTGTAGACATTATAAAATATTTGGGAATCTACCTGCCAAAATAAACCCCAGGACCTATATGAATACAATTACAAAACACTTTTCACACAAATAAAATCAGATCTAACTAACTGGAAAAACATCAGTTGCCCCTGGCTGGGTTGAGCTAATATAATAAACATGACAATTTTGCCTAAATTAAATTACATGTTTAGTGCCATACCAATTAATCCACAAAAAAAATTACTTTATAGAGCTAGAAAAAATAGTAACAAAATTCATTTGGAAGAGCCAAAGGTCCAGAATATCAATTGAATTAATGAAAAGAAATGCTAGGGAAGGCTGCCTAGTCATACCAGATTTTAATCTCTATTATAAAGCAGCAGTCATCAAAACTGCTTGGTACTGGCTGAGGAATAGAGTAGTGGATCAATGAAAGAGATTGGTTACATGAGATTCAGCAGCCAATGACTATAGTAATCTACTGTTTGATAAACCCAAAGACCCCAATTTTGAGGATAAGAACTCACTATTTGACAAAAATTGCTGGGAAAACTGGAATATAGTATGGCAGAAACTGGGCATAGACCAATATCTTACACCTATACCAAAATCAAGTCGAAATAGGTGCACTATCTAGTTATAAAGGCCGATACTGTAAGCCATTTGGGAGAGCAAGGAAGAGTTTACCTGTCAGATTTATGGAGAAGGGAAGATTTTATGACCAAACAAGAGTTAGAGAGCTTTATAAAATGCAAAATGGACAATTTTGATTACATTAAATTGAAAAGTTTCTGTACAAACAAAGCCAATGTAACCAAGATTAAGAGGGAAGTGGAAAATTGGGAAAGAATTTTTACAACTGGTGTCTCTGTTAAAGGCCTCATTTCTAGGATATACAGAGAACTGAGTAAAATCTATAAGAATACAAATTATTCCCCAATCGATAAATGGTCAAAGGATATGAACAGGCAGTTTTCAGAGGAAGAAATTAAAGATATCTATAATAATATGAAAAAATTCTCTAAAACACTATTGATTCAAGAAATGCAAATCAAAACAACTCTGAGGTACCACATCTCACCAGTCATATTGGTTAAGATGACAAAATAGCAAAATGGTAAATGCTGGAGAGGATGTGGAAAAATTGGAACACTAATGCATTGTTGGTGGAGTTGTGAACTGATTCAAACATTCTGGAGAGAATCTGGACCTATGCCCAAAGGGCAATAAATAGTGCGTACATTTGACCCAGCAATACCACTTCTAGGGTTTGTGTCCCAAAGAGATCACAGAAGTGGAAAAAGGACCTGAATGTACAAAAATATTTATAGCAGCTCTTTTTGTGGTGGCAAGGAATTGGAAACCAAGGGGATGCCCATCAGCTGGGGAATGGCTGAACAAGTTGTGGTATATAAATGTAATGGAATACTATTATGCTATAAGAGATGAAGAGCAGACGGACTTCATAATAACTTGGAGAGACTTGTATAAACTGATGTTGAGTGAGAAGAGTAGAACCAGGAGAAATTTGTACATAATTACAGACACAATATACGTGTGACAACTAACCTCGTTAGCCTGGGATCCTTTCAGCAATGCAAGATTATAAGACAATTCCAAAAGACTCATGATGGAATGAGATATCCATATCCAGAGAAATAACTACAGAGTCTTAATGCAGATTGAAGCAAACTATTTGCTCTCTCTCTTTTTCTCGTTTTGTTTTGTTTCTTCATTCTCATAGTTCATTCCATTGGTTATAATCCTTCTTTACAACCTTACTAATGTTTAATGTGAAGGTATTTGTAGATCCTATATTTGATTGCATACCTCTATGGTGGGGGGGAGGACAAGCAGGGGGAGAATTCAGTCTCTGTACACAAATTGTACTGTTTTCTGAGTCTTCCCCTGGATCTACAGGTGGGCCTAAGTAAAGGTCTGGCCCTTCTTCCATAGGTCCACCAGGCTTGTTGAAGCCACCTCGCTCTCCAGCAGCCATTCCATCATGTCCTCTTCCTCCTCCTCCCTGCCCGCCTCTGCTCAGACCTCTACTATCAAATCCC
>CM053590.1:155770027-155800556 GCA_028646515.1 Pseudochirops corinnae | reverse complement strand
CCTGAGAAGCTTCTACCACCCAGCCGCCCCCGGGGCACAGCCGCGGCTTCAGGCCAGGCTGGTTTCGGTTCGCAGTGCTGATATAGTTCCTTGTAGCTGAGCTGACTTTAGTGGGAAGTATCCTTGTGTGCGTTTTGAAGTTCTAGGATTGGTTTAGAGTCCTATTTTGTGGATATTTTGGGGTGGCTATGTGAGAGCTGCGATATATTGCTGCTGCTACGCCGCCATCTTGGCTCCGCCCCCCTGAATACTTATGAATATCTACTGAGTTCAAGACACTTTTCTGGGTGTTATGTGGAATTTTTGTTTGTTGTTATTTAGTTATTTTCAGTTGGGTCTGATTCTTCATGACTCCTTTTGGGGTTCTCTTGGCAAAGATATTGGAGTGGTTTGCTTTTTCCTTCTCCAGCTCATTTTTCAGTTGATGAAGCTAAGGCAAACAGGGTTAAGTGACTTGCCCAGGAAGTGACAGCTAGGAAGTATCTAAGGCCAGATTTCAACTCAGGTCTTCCTGTCTACAGGCTTGGCACACTTTCCCCTCTACTACCTAACTGCCTGGTTATGTGGAATACAAAAGAATAAATAGGAACATAATCTAGAAGGAGAAGTAAAATGTGTAGAGTATTATAAATTCATAAAGAGATAAATCCATGGTTTGTAAACCACTCTAAATACTTTTTCTCATATGATCTTCATAACAACCCTGTGAGATGGGTACTAGTATTACCTCCATTTTACAGATGAGGAAACAGAGGCAAACAGGGTTAAGTGACTTATCCAAGGTCATACAGCTGGTAAGTTCCTAAGGTTGGATTTGAACACAGGACAGCATTTACCTTTCAGGTTCAGGATGTGGTAGGCAAGAAATATGAAAATATCCCCTGATGATCCTTCTCCTCCTCTTTCTTCTTCATTGGTGGATCTGAGACGTGTCAGTGGACACCATTTGCTTCTTCCAAGTCTCAAGGTAAAGGGGTTGAATTAGATGTCTTTGTTGGTGCCTTCCAACTTTAAATATTTCACCCTATGGAATGTATGGCATGTTCAGAGGGGACTAGCACCTTTGGTGAGAGAGTTCACAGAGCCCTTTTCAAAGCTATTCATCTACCTTTGGTTTCCATCTTTCACCCATTTGTCACCTGTGGTTCCAACCTTAGGAACTTACCACCTGTATGACCCCAGCAAAACTGTTTTGGCAGATGGACCAAACCAGGTTAAGGGTAACCAACAGGCCTCAAGCCTGTCAGTTAGTTGAGGATGGGGATGGTGGGGGTATCTACCTCATGCATGTGAAGACTTTCTTTGGTGGAATGGGCCAGTGAGAACAATTTGTTCCAACCACCATGCAGGTGCTGTAGAGCACATAGAGCTTGGTCAGACGTCAAAGATGCCAAGGCATCTGTATCCTGAGCCATTGCCAGTCATCCTGACTTTTGTCTTACCATTGGACTCCAGTGACTCAGGAAGAAAGAGCTAGATTGACGGATGAATTTATGCAACTCTGCTTCACTTAAATCCAATTCCCTCACAAGTCAAGATGATGGAGATGCTTGGGTGCCTGCTCTTGAGCCCCAGTTTATAAAATCACATCTCTCCTAGCCTCAAATCTTCCTAGCCTCAGAGCATATCTTTGCCCACTTCTCCCTATGCCAGTACTCTGCCTAACAACCAATCATGATCAAGCCCTAGCCAAATGCTTATCTCTCCTTGGTACAATAACAAGCTGCACCTATGAATCCTTCACTAGATTATCTATAAGTAACTCCCTAGCTCATTATATACATCCTAACAAGCTGCACCTATAGAATTTGGTTGTTTGATCCAGTTGTGTACTGGCTGAATCATACCTATTGTATATATCCTAGACTCAGTCATATGTATACTCCCTAGCTCATTATATACATCCTGAATCCCTTGTTAGCTTAGGATAAACTAAACTGCCATCATCCATCTTGTCAAACATGACATTGATGGGTGGCAGCTTGGTCAGCCCTGGCCGCTAGCTGACTTAGTGACGTTTCAAGTCTAAAACCACATCTCCATGCAGCCCCTCCTTGGGCCATTTCCCAGTGAATTCTGGATATTATGCCTGCATAGTAGATATTAAAAGTGCATGTTTCTTTAAGCACTAACCACTCCTTAACTCCTCCCTAATCTTGCCCTGACTCACCTAGTTAGCATAATTGGCTCAAGTTCTACTTTAGATTATCCTATATAGACTTTAATTGTACCTCTCTAAGGTTGCAGGTTCCCTAAGAACTCTTGCCGGCTGTGTAGCATAACAATAAATCTTTGCCAACTGGACTTAGAGAGTGCTTGAGTCCGTGAATTCATTTCAGACTGCTATCTAAGGGCTCTGATTACTGGGGTTCCTGGACTCCCTGAACTCCTTGATCCCCGCATCAAAGACATCGTCCCATGATGTCATTGGTCTTTTTAGAAATGAAGAGACAAACAACATTTGATCCCATGATAGTGAATACAGGACAGTGATTATGTTATTTTATTTTATTTTTTAAAATTATTTATTTACTTTTAGTTTGAAACATTCAGTTCCACAATCCCTTGAGTTTCAAATTTTCTCCCCTACCCCTTCTCTCCCATGGCAGCATGCATTCAAATATAGTTTCTACAAATACCTTCACATTAAACATTAGTCAGGTTGTAAAGAAAGATTATAACCAATGGAGTGAACAACAAGAAAGAAGGAACGAAACAAAATAAAACAAAAAAGAGAGAGAGCATTTACTTCAATTTGCATTCAGACTCCATAGTTTCTCTGGATGTGGATATACTCTCCATCATGAGTCTTTTGGAGTTGTCTTATAGCCTTGCATTGCTGAGAGGAGCCCAGTTTATCAAAGTTAGATACTTTGATATGAAGTGTCTGTAACTGTGTACAAAGTTCTGATTCTGCTCTCCTTACTCAGCATCAGTTTATATAAATCTCTCCAGGTTATTATGTTGTTTTATTTTTTGAAAAGTAGTTAATTGTTTATTTTATTTGACTAAAATACTAGTTAAGAAAATATGTGCATAGATTATTATATAAAAAGTATGGCAAAACAAGACACTTTTTTTTAAGAGGGCGACCTTATAACTTAAAGTTTGGAATTCACTACTCTGAGTGAAGATCAGAGGGCAAGTTCATCTAGAAAGGGCCTGGCCTCATGTATTTTGTATCAGAAGCTAACATAACTGTATTTTCTGACCACTGAACTTTTCCTAGAACCTCTAAAGAAGGGAGGGAATAAGATTTGTAGAGCTCCTACTATGTGCCAAACACTGTGCTAAGTACTTTACAAGTATTTCATTTGAGCCTCACAGCAACCTTAGGAAGTATGTATGGATGACCATAACATTTTTCTATCATATCTGCTCGTCCCAGGCAGTCAACTTCCGAACTACCTTTCCCTTCATGTGAAACTATTTCAACAGATTCACTTAAATTTAATTCAGTTTGACAAAGGCACCTATTATGTGCATGGCCCTGTATTAGGTGCTG
This sequence comes from Pseudochirops corinnae, assembly GCA_028646515.1. Lineage (NCBI taxonomy): Eukaryota > Metazoa > Chordata > Mammalia > Diprotodontia > Pseudocheiridae > Pseudochirops > Pseudochirops corinnae. Next base: position 155,797,051 of record CM053590.1, on the reverse strand, counting down.
GAGATCTTAAAACAAGCAAAGAAAAAAAAATGAAAGAGCTCCCTCCCTCAAGGTGCTTGCTGTCTCCTGGGCAGATAGAATATGTGTGTAGAGGACTGAGGACAAAGTAGAGATAAATAATTTCAATTTCAACACCTGAAAGAATCAGGAAAGGTTTCATGTAAGAAGTGGAAGGTAACCTGGTCTCTGAGCTGAAGAAGGACTGCATTTCAGGTACAGAACTTCAGCAAAGGCTGTAGACATAGTTTTCAACCTAGGGCCTCCAGCTTCCTAATATTTCTTCCTATCCCAGGAGATTCATGGAACTGTTTTGTTGGGCTCCCAAAAGGAAAGCACAAGCTGCCCATATGCTGGCCATGATCTGTTACCAGGGCAAGGCAAGGCTGAACTGAACCTTCTTAGAAGAAAAGTAAGGGACTTAAGCTTCTTTTTTGCAGCTTACAAATTGCAATTTGTTGCTAAGAGACCATATAAATGGATGCCCATTAGAAACCATCAGAATCCACATGTGGTTACATAATACTGAGGGCTTTTTATCAAAATGCAAATGAAGCATGTGCAAATATGCCTGCAATATGTTCAGAGTGTGATAAGTGGATTACTAGTCCTGCCCTCAAGGGAGTTCTATCTTGAGGGGAGGGAGAGAAAAAGAGAAAGGGGAAGACAGACACCAATAATTGCCTTAAGTCCTTTGGTTCCCTTTCCAAATCATCTGAAGATTAATTAACATGCAAACCGATCCCCACTTCACAACAACTGGATTTTGCACATTTAGCACCCAGACTAATTAACTTAATGAGCCTGTTGTGTTATTTTAAGTGTTTTGGTTTATTTTTCCTGGCATTTCAGAATTAGTGGCCCAGAGAACATTTATTTTATCACGGCAAATATCGTAAAAATACTGACACTTCCCAATACTTTTAGTGTCTTTTTGATTTCTGAAAGAATATTCAAAGATGATTAATTTTCTGTACTTGGCCTGTCAAACAATTCCACTGAGAGGATTGTCAAGGTAAATCATATTGGGTTGAAGCTCTCTGCAGCATCAACTCAGACCTAGCAATTTCAGCACTTCCTTTCCATTTACATCCAGATTCAGAGTTCCTTGACATGGAAGGAAAGAAAGATGAAGATAATCCCTCATGCAACCACCAGTGGGGCTTTGGGCACACTGTCTCACAACCTTTCTGATCCTCATTTTCTTCATCTGCAAAATGAGTGGATTAGAGGATCCTATGAACCAAAAGTTCACATTAGACAACTGGATCACTTGCCATTGCTCATAGCTACCCCAGCTCTTCCCTAATGCCTTTGCTCATTTTGTGTCTGCCCACCTCTGAATGTGCCACTCTTTAACCCCATCTAGTAAATACTGTAGGTGGGATCTGAACCCAGGTGTTCCTGACTCCAAACAGAGCGCTTTTTCTACTCTTATATTGCAAACACTTCAATTGAGCCATGATGTCATGAATATGGTTACTCTCCTCCCTGCCCCCTTGATTCAAATTACAACTCATTTATTCCTTCACTTCCCCTGCTATTCATGTACAAGTTCTCTCGTAAACCTCCAGAAGATCTGCCCAAAGTACTTAGTAGGCCTTCCTCTAGTTGTTTCTATCATTATTGTTGTTTATTAACATCTTGTTAATCCCACCATACTTCATAGGATGTCTTTCTATTATCTCGTGTTTCTCAGTATATGACTAGCCTGCCTCCTTTTCCAATAATGTATTTCCTGGATAAAATTATTTATGCCACTTCTTCTATACATTAATAATATACCACACCCAACATTGCCTTTTATGTCACTTACAATTGACATGATCTTCTCCATATTTAGCTAGAGCAATCCTTGGACAGTAGATAAAGACTGGGGTCACACTTGGAGTCTTTCCAGCTTGGTGGAACCTCCCAAAATGTGCTTTCCACTGGCATAGCCTTTCAGAACTCTGTGTCATTTCCATACCATAAGATAAAAAGATGCAGCTTTTGTGGAGGAAAGGAACCAATGACACTCCTATATCTGGCTTCTACTGGGTGCTTTTAAATTCATTCTGCAACAGGACAAGAGTAGTCTGGCCTGAAGGTCCAATAAACTAATCCAGCTACAGCAAATCAACAGTGGAATTTTAACTCAGTTATTTTGTGAAAATGGTATAGTTGAAGGAACTCTAGATCTAGTATCAGAGGCCCCAGATTTGAATCCTGCCTCTGATGCTTATTACTTATATCATCTTGGGTAAGTTATTAAACTTTTTAGGGACTCAGTTTCTCTATCTGTGAAAGCAATGAATTGTAAAATCAGCTTCCTTCTTGAAATTCCATGATCTACGGTTGAGTTGAGAAAAATATTCCAGTCATGATTAGACCTGCCATGGTTCAGATGGGTTTAAAACCCTGGAGTTATAGTTGATTCTTTCCATTCTTTCAAGTCTTTTATCTAGTAAATCACCATGTCTGTCATTTTTTCCCCTTGAAAAGTCTCTTAGATTCTCCCTTTCTTCTCCATTCCCACCATCTTCAAAGCTGTTTGCCTCTACAATGTTGTTGTTATTGTATAAATTGGTCTCTTGGTTCTGCACATTTCATTCTGCATCAGTTTGTACAGATCTTTCCAGATTTTTCTGAAACCATCCCTTTTGTCATTTCTTATGGTACAAAACTATTCCGCTACATTTATGTGCCATAATTTATTCAGCTACACCTCAAATGATGGTCACTTTTCCCCTACCCCCTGAGTTCTAGTTCTTTGCTGCCAAAAAGAGATGCTGTAAATAGTTTTGTCCCTATAGGTCCTTTTCCTCTTTCTTTGTGCAGAACTCATGGAGCAGAAGCAAGCTCACATGTTTTTGTCTTAGGGTTTGGCTGTTGGAATAACTTTTACTCTGAAAACTCTCCTACTCCATCCCATTCCTATACACTCCACTGCTGTACTTCAATAATCCTACAAAAAACAGTAGACTCTGCTTCTACCCATGCATGCTCAGTAAATGAGTGAATCAAGGGCCAAAATATGAGCAAGAGTTTCAGGTTTGAAAGAAAAGGGACTAGAAACCTAAATGAGCCTCCCCGTACTACCCCACATTACTTGGAGTAAGGACTTCAGCTGATGAACCTCCAGCTAGAGGAGGCTGAGAGCACAGAGCCTCAGAGATCTGTGTAAAAGGAGAATGAGGAGAGAAGGCAGAGTGAATATTACTCAAATGTAATGATAGAGAATACAAGAAAGACTGAAAGATCAAGGGAAAAAACTTGAATAAAAACTTGGCCCACAAAGAGATAAATTATCATAAAGATAAAACTGAATAGATCAAAGTTCAGTGTGGGGTAGACCCTGAATATATAGAAGATACATGTAGAGGAGAAGCAGAAGTATGGCAACCTTCTAAGCCGGTGGTTCTCAACCTTCCTAATGCCATGACCCTTTAATATGGTTCCTCATGTTGTGGTGACTCCCAACCATAAAATTATTTTTGTTACTACTTCATAACTGTAATTTTGCTACTGTTATGAATTGTAATGTAAATATCTGATATGTAGGATGTATTTGCATTGTTACAAATTGAACATAACCCACACATTGAGAGCTACTGTTCTAAGGGCTATTCCAATGGTCAAAGGAATTGGGTTTGGTTGTGTTAAAGTAAACATGGTAGCAAAATGATTCTAGGTGTACATAGTTCTTCATATAGTGGGATCTTTATTGAGGTTCCTAAGATTCATGGGAGTTTCATAGTTTCAAGGAGAATTCAAAAACAAAAGTAGTAAACTAATTGGGGTTTATCCCATTTCAGGGTATTCAAGGGCCCATACTATAACACTGCTAGGAGACTGTCCCATGATGTTTACTCTTGACAGGGTTTAGGTAGAGGTTGCTAAATGAAACAGGCCTTTGAATTTTCCAGCTGAATGCTCCAAACGCTAGATAGGAGCTTGGGACTTCCAGTGCAAACCTCCAATCAAATCCAGATATTGGCATTATAGCTGATGGGAAACCAAGACAGAAATAGCACATTCTGCTGGCAATTTTAGCCAAGGAGTTTGAATTTGTCATCTTCTGGAAAATCCATGACAGTATTTGCTGCAAAAGTAAGAATCCAAGAAAAGATGCTAAAATGGTAATTCTAACTACCACAAAAGTGAACCCTTCCATACTTCTAAGCTGTATATATCTGTAACTAATAGATGTGGATGTGAACTGAAGAACCCTAAGCACAAATTTCTTGATCACATGTCTGCCAGGGTGTTGGGGAGTGTATGGGGGTAGAGAAAGAGTTGTCAAAGTAAAGCATGTGTCATGAAACATGAAGGATGTTATGGAGATAGAAATGAAAAGACAGAAGAGGAAAGATTAGTCCACAATATAGTTACATATATGTATATGTGTGTATGTATGTGTGTTTGTGTGTATAATTTATTTATTTATTACAGCATTTAGACACTACATACTTTAGCTTGTCTGTCTACTAACGGACAAATCAACTCTGCCCAAGTGTGAAGAAACATCCGAACCATTAAGATCTTTGGTTGAATTCTGAAATAAGAAGGGTAAAGGAAAACTTGCTTGACTGGGAAACAGTTATGTGTCTCTCTCCGCCTACTAACTTATGGAATCCAACTTCTCAAAGCTTGAGCAGTTCACAAATACCTTCTATTACACATTCATTGTTTTCTTCATTGTGTTTATTCCTAAATGCAGGAAGTTTTCCATTGACATTATTAATCTTTACTCTTTCAAAACTTGTTTTTACATGTAATTGAGAAGGAAAAAAATATGAGAAAAGTGAGGAAAAAAAAATCTATCCTATCACAAACAATTTTTAAGATTCATTTTTAAAAAATTTTGAATTCCAAATTCTCTCCTTCCCTTCTTTCCTCTCCTTTATTTTTCTTGAAAAGGCAAGCAATTTGATATAGATTATACATGTTCCATCATGCAAAACATATTTCCATATTAGCCATGTTGCAAAAGAAAATACAGAACTAAAAACAAAACAAAACAAGAAAAATGAAGTTTAAAAAAGCATGCTTCAATCTGCATTCAGACTTCATCAGTTCTTTCTCCAGGGGTGGATAGCATTTTTTGTCATTAAGTCCTTCAGAACTGTTTTGGATTGTTGTATAGCTAAGAATAGCGAAGTCATTCATAATTAAGCATTGTATAACATTGCTGTTTCTGTATACAATGTTTTCCTGCCTCTGTTTACTTCACTTTATCAGTCCATGTAAGTCTTTTCTCTGAAACCATCCTGCTGCCTGGTCAGGGAACCACAAAAATGAAGAGGTTATCCACAAAGAGGGTTAGGGTTGCTCTGGAGACCCCAAAATACCAACACACAGGGTCCGGTGGAAAGAATTCCAGCCAAAGAAAAGTAAAGTTTATTAATAATTCACCATATGGGGTAGACTTTTAAGGAGCCAGTTTATGCTAGGTCATTCTATGGTGCTCTCACACAGACAAGTCTGTGCCAAGCCATTCTATGGTGCTCTCATACCACGTGGAGGGAAGATGGGGTCCTTATGTACAGGGGAATCTAAAGGTGGTCTAGAGGAGGTGTTTGGGGAGGGTCTTCAGGAGGAGTTAATGAGGTGAGACTCCAGTAATGAGTTTGGGGGGAGTCTTCAGGAGGAGTTAATGAGGTCAATGCAAGAGTGGATTGATATTTTGATAGGCTTAAGGGTGGGAAGTGGATGAACATTGGAGGACTAGGCTAGTAACAGAGGTTTGGGCCCAGCCACAATGAAATACTTATGGCCTCTGCAAATGCCTCATCAAGTGGGAAGATTTAATCAGACTTCAAGGTTTTCCAGAGCCTGTACCTCAAAGATTCAAGGAGAGTTCAAGGGGGCTCCCAGAGCCTGCACCTCATTACTGCTCATCATTTCTTAAAGCACAGTAGTATTCCATCGCTACCATATGCCACAACTTTTTCAGTCATTCCCCAATTGATTGGCATCCCCTCAATTTCTAATTTTTTGCCATCACAAAAAGTTGCTTTAATTATTTTTTACACCTATAGGTTTTGTCCTTTTTCTTTGATCTCTTTGGGATAGCCCTATTAGTGGAATTGCTGGGTTAAATAGACACAGTTGTATAGTCCTTTAGGCATACTTCTAAGTTGCTTTCCAGAATGGATGGATCAATTCACTACTCCACCAAAAGTGTCCCAATTTTTCCACATCCCCTCTAACATTTGTCCTTTTTCTTTCCTGACATATTAACTAATCTGATGGATGTTGCTTAAGACAAACTGAGACCTGGAAAGACTTTAGCTTAAAGAGGCCAGGGTTTCCCACTGCATCTGGAGCCATTTTCAGTCATCTTGATCTATGTCTTGCCACTGTGATGGGATGATAGGACTGGGACTCAGCATTTTCCCATAAATTTCAACAACCCAGTCCCTGGCATCTTGCCTAAGGCATGTGGCCCACCCCAGACTATCTTGATTACTTAATGAGTTTATTTAATGCTCCTTAATCCCATCTAAACCCTTTCAGTGTTCGGTCTGGGCCTTCCTAGGCTATTTACCACTTCTTAATCTCATCCAGATCTTCTCACAGTCTTTTCTCATATATAATTACCAATTTTATCCCCATTAAATTACAGATTCTCTAGGAATCTTACCTGCTCTATTGGCCTTACAAATAAACCTTGCTACTCTGACTGAAGAAGGCTTTAGTTGTTGAATTCTTTAGAGGCTGACCCCTTGTATCCTGCCCCCAGCACTCCAAACTGTATCAACTGAACCTGGAGTGAGGCTGGTGAGTTTGCAATGCCCTGACTCACTTAAATCCAATTCACTTGCAAGTTAAGACATCACCTTCCTGATGTCATTAGTCCTCTTCAAGAACTAAGGACAAATAACAATCTGTGAGTAGTAGCAACTCCCCCACCAGGGACAGTTCTAGTTGAACCAACCAATCTACCTTCCTTCCTTCCCTCCTTCCTTCCCTCCTTCCTTCCCTCCTTCCTCCCCTCCTTCCCTCCTTCCTTCCCTCCCTCCTTCCCTCCTTCCTTCCTTTCCTTCTTTTCCTTCCTTTCCTTCCTTTCCTTCCTTTCCTTCCTTTCCTTCCTTCCTTCTTATCTTCCTTCCTTTCTTCCTTCCTTCCTTCCTTCCTTCTTTCCTTCCTTCCAGGGAGTGAAAACTTCTCAGGCAGTTTTGATTGTTAACTTCCCTTTTCCCCCTCCATTGCTGGTGTCAATAAGCAGCAAGCCCTTTCAGGAATCTTTTGACCTCCACTCTTCTTTACTACTGCCCTGTTGATTTTTTCTCCCTCCCCCTCCCTTGCTTTGAGACCCTTCCCTCTTTCCCTTGCTGTCAGTCAGCATCCTTGTTCTTTGTAAGCCTGTTTCCCAGCCACTGAGAGACAGTGGTGGGTTTCCCTGTTACTTGCCATTGGGGAAGACCTGAGTCCACATCTCAGCCAATGGGATAAGGGACAGTCGGGGAAAGGGGGCCTGACTGCGTTAGGGTTTAAAAACTCTGTTCACCCCACATTGCATGCCCCCATCTCATGGTCACTCATAGGGAGGACTGTCCTATTCTCCCGGGGGAAGAGAATAAATTCCTGTTCTTGTCCTGAGAAATCTCCATGTTCTTGATTAAATTTTGGATGGGCTTTTTCATCCCACACACTTCCTTCCTTCCTTCCTTTCTTCCTTCCTTCCTTCTCTCCCTCCTTCCTTCCTTCCCTCTTTCCTTCTCCCATTCCTTCCTCCCTTCTTCTGCTTCCTTTTCTTTCTTCATCTCTTCCTCCCTCTTTCCTTCCTCCCTTCTTTTCCTCCCTTCTTCCCTCCACATGAGGAATCATACCTTTATATATGGGTGCTCTGCCCAAAGGAATATAAATTTCTTGAAATTGAGCTCTGTTAAACCAGGCTTTAATAAAGCCTATTCAGATTCAAGTGGAGCTACTTCCCTATGCCTTAAACCCAAATTGTTCTGACTCTCATTGATTGGCCAATAATAAGTCCCAACCCAAGCCTGTGTTGGTCATTGTTTGGGTTTTGATGAGTCAGAGTGTGTGTAAATAGCAATTCTTTCTGTTCTGGCCAGAAACCCTGAGGTCTTCCCCTCCCAAATTGATTTTTTTTTTTTTAATAGGCAAACAAGGCCACCTTTTGCTTCATTTCTTACCCAACCTTAAATCACTGAATGGGTGTTGCCTCAAACTGAGACCTGGGAAAGACCTTAGTTTATATAGGCCAAGGTTTCCCATTGCATCTGGGGCCATCTACAGTCATCCTGATCTCTGTCTTGCCACTGGACCCAGATGGCTCTGGAAGAGAGTATGAAGCTGGCAACTTTGCACAGCACTGACTCACTTAAATCCAATTCACTTGCAAGTCAAGACATCACTCTCCTAATGTCATTCTCTGTTCTCTTTGAGAGCATAGGACCAAAAAGAACCAATCTGATAGTTATGAGGTAGTACATTAGAATTGTTTTAATTTGCATTTCCCTAATCAATAGTGATTTAGAGCATTTTTTCATATGACTATAGATAGCTTTAATTTCTTCATCTCCAGGGCCTCTCTATTGCCTGTTCATGTCCTTTGACCATTTATCAATTAAAGAATGACTCATATTCTTATAAATTTGACTCAGATCTCTATGTATTTGAGAAATGAGGCTTATACCAGAGAAATTTGCCATTAAAAGGTTTTCCCCCAGTTTCCTGATTTCCTTCTAATCTTAGCAACATTGACTTTGTTTGTGCAAACTCTTTTTAATTTAATACAATAAAAATGATCCATTTTACATCCTGTGATATTCTCTGTTTCTTATTTGGGCATAAATTCTTCCCTTATCTATAAATCTGACAAGTAAAAGTTTCCATGCTCCCCTAATTTGTTTATAATATCACCCTTTATGTCTAAATTGCATGCCTATTTTGACCTTATATTGGTATATGGTGTAAGATATTGGTCAATACCTAGCTTCTGCCAAACTGAAAGGAGAGTTTTAATGTGTTTTTATTTTTTCCATCTGAGCATAACATACAAGCTGATTCCATACATGAACCATGATAGATATATCTCAGATTTCTAAGTCTCAGACCTGTGCTCATGTCTAACAGACTTGCTAGATATTAGGAAATTAACATTAATTAAATTAATTATATTAACATTAATATCAGCAGATATCATGGCAGAGAGGCCACAGACATCTTCCTGAAAAGAGTTAACCCATTTTATTTGGCTCCAGACTTACTCCAGCAATTTCTGTTGGATGCATACTTCCAAGGAGGCAGATATTCCAGAGTTCAAGGCCATTCAGCGTTGAACTGAGCATTGGCACTGTGGATCAGAATGATGCAGTGACAGCTGTGAATTGGTTCTTTTGGCTGTTCAAAAGGGAAGATCTAAGCAGGGCTCCAGGCACTAGTTTATTTGTCCTAAGTTGTTGTAGGAAGTGGTTCCACGGTCCTAAAGATTATGATGGTTTATTTTAGTTTTTTGGAGAGCCTGCCTCAGCAAAATACTTCTGTTGAGTCTGTGGAGGGATGTTGTCTATCTAGATTCATATATATTTTTTCCTAATTCATAATTCTTTCTAGGAAGATATAAGCTGTTCCTTTCCTAATGTGCAGAAATCATCAGTGATGACATAGAAGGGGCATAAAGTCAGTTGTCTGGCTCTTTCTTCTAGCTATAATCCCTTTTATGCTATTGGAATGAAGGAAACAAATCCTGACTTCTCAAGGTTCTGCTTGTTATTTAGTCATTCAGTCATGATCCCACTTTTCTGAGGATTATGTGCAATATTTATTTGTTGATTAGTGCTTTCAGTTGTGTTTGACTCTTCATGATCCCATTTGGGGTTTTCTTGGCAGAAATACTGGAGTATTTGTCATTTCTATCTTTAGCTCATTTCACAGATGAGGAACTGAGACAAAGTTAAGTGATTGCCTAGGGTCACACAACTAATAAATAACTGAGGCCATATTTGTATTCAGTAAGATGAGTTTTCTTAACTTCAGGTCTGGCACTCTATCCAATGTGCCACCTCACTGCCAAGGTGTACTAAATAGACTCCTGTACTAAACAGACTCAGAGATTAAAAGGATCATTTCCCTATTGGACAGACCATCTCTCTGGACCCAATGAATTCCCTACAGATAGAACCAGACACAAGCTCTTGTCAGTACCCCAGGATCTCTCAAATCATTTCAAGAAGCATTTATTAAGCAATCTATTAGGTCTATACAAGATGCTATAGCAAATACTGAGGCTATAGAACTATATATAACATGACATAGATCTCAAGATATTTATAATCTAATATGTATGTTTTGGAGGAACAGGTAAAGAGATAACTATGATGCAAAGACAGTGTGATTAGTGCAAAGAGAGATCCAGACAAAGTACTACAAAAAATTGGAAGTGGGGGAGACCATTATTACCTGGTGGAATCAAAAAAGGCTTCTTAAAGGTGGTACCTAAGCTGGACCTTGAAGAATAGAATGAACAGATACACAGGAACAGGCCAGATCTGCTGCATGAGCAAAGGGCATGGAGACAAGAAAGAGGAAGATGTGGATGAGGCACCAAAAGTAGTTCAGTTTAGCTTGATTATATTGTTCACAAAATAAATAGAATTAAACAAGGCAGGAAAACTAGATTAAAACTGGACTATAGAAAGTCTTGAATGCTATAAATGCATATTTACAGATACTTCAGGAGTTTAGATTTTATGTCATAGGCAACAGAAAGTCACTGAATGTTTCCAGATGAGGAATAATGTGATTAGAGAAGTCTGTAGGAAGATTATTTAAATAATAATTTGAAGGATGGATTATAGAGTAGAGAAGCCAGAGGAGAGATTTAACAACAGTCCAACCAAGACTGGGGAGTGGGGCTGAACCAAGACAGTTCTGGGGGGAACAGAAAAGAGGGGGCAAATGTGAAAGATATTGCTGAGGTTGAATTCATAGCACTTAGCACCTGATTAGATATGGGATGTGAGGAAGAGAACAGAGTCACAATCACTCTGAAGTTATGAGCCTGAGAGATGAAGAAGTGAGCAATACTACCAAGCAAAAGAGAAGTTACAAGAAGGAACAGGTTTGAGAGAAAAGATGAAGAGCCCAGTTTTAGACTGATTTACTGGGAGATATTGGGGCAATGTCCACTGGAGATCCAACAAGCAATTGAAAATATGCAATTAATAGAATTAATAGGAGAAGTAAAGGGTGGGATGGAAACGTAGAATTGGGAACCATCTGCTAAGAAGTAAAAACTTAAGATAGAAAAATGGATTAGATTACCAAGGGAGGGAATACCATAATAGCTAGTATTTATACAGCACTTTAAGTTTTACAAAGCGCTTTATAAATAGTATATCATTTATGCTCACAACAACCATGGCAGATAGGTACTTTTATTATCTCCATTTTGCAGATGAAGAAACTGAGGCAAATAGAGAGACTTGCCTAGGGCCACATAGCTGGTAAGTTTCTGAAGCAGGACTTGAATTCAGTACAGCATTTATCTTCCAGGTCCAATATTCTTTCTACTGTCCCACCTAGAAAGAAAAGAGATGAGAGTCAAAGACAAGAGATCAACCATGTTTAGGGAGCAAGAGGAGGGTGAGAAGCTAGTAGAGTAGACCAAGAAGGAATGGTCAGAGAGGCAGGAAAATTCATCAAGAAACATTTTTTTATTAGGGGTAGCTAAGTGAGGCAGTGAATAGAGCACTGGCTCTGGAGTCAGGAGGACCTGAGTTCAAATCTGATCTCAGACACTTGACACACTAACTAGATATGTGACCTTTGGCAAGTCACTTAACCCCAATTGCCTTGCCTTCTTTCCTCGAAGAAAAAAAAAAGAGAAACATTTATTAAATGGTTACTATTTGCCAGGCATTCTCCTAAACACTGAAGATACACAGAAAGACGAAAACAATCCCTGCCCTCGTGGAGCTTATATTCTAATGGGAAAAATAACAAGTAGATAAATAGAAGACTCAGTGCCTTAAGGGAGGACAAAATATCAAGAATGAAGGGGTGTATCACTGTGTCAGATTCTGTAAAGAGGTCAAGAAGGATGATAAAAGAAAAAAAAAAGAACTTCCTTTAGCAACAAGGAGGTTATTAATAACTTTGGCAAGAGATTTTATAGTGGAGTAGATTTTATAGTGGAGTATGAAAGCAAAATTACCAGGAATTGAAAAGGAATAGGAAATGAGGAAATAGAGACAGGAAGCATGGATTACTTTCCCAAAAAGCCTGACCATAAAGGAGAAGAGATAGATATAAGAATAGCTTGAGAAGATATTGTAATCCAAAGAAGGATTTCTATGAGATAGGGAATACGTTAGCAAGGTTTTAGGCTGAGAGGAAGGAGCCAATATGGAGGGAGGAATGAAATAAGCATGAGAGAGAAAGAGAGAGAGAGAGAGAGAGAGAGAGAGAGAGAGAGAGAGAGAGAGAGAGAGAGGAGGATTAATGGAGCAAAATCAGAGATAGGGTAGAATTTATAGGTTCTCCTATGCAAAGAGAATGATCAGTTCCCTTCCAAGAGTGAAGGAAAGGATGAAAGGATGGACAAGGATATTGAGAGGTTTAGAGAAATAGAGGAAGGGTGGTGATGTCTGATGATCTCCATCTTCCCAGAAAAGTAGAAATCAAAATCACCAGTGGAGATTGAGAGGATTTATAATAGAGTTGAGGGTATAAAAAGAGGAGATGTTTGAAAAACGTCTGGAAAATGTGACCACCAATAAGCAGCCATACATAAAGATCAACAAAAGTCATACATAATGCTTGAGAAACCCATGGTTCCCATGAGGCTTTAATGGATCCAATAGTGGGTCTAGTCTTCAAAAATGAAAATAAGGAACAATAAAGTTTCCTGAATGATGATGGCTCATCAAGGAATACCTCACAGAATGTGTTTAAGTGTCAAAGAAGTAGACTAAAACTTTCTTTGTGAATTCATTAAGAGTCATTGTCTTTAGGGCCCCATGAAGCCTAGACCAGGGGATACTTTATGCTACCACCATTTTGTCACTCATGGAATTGCAGGGTTATATATTGCCTTGGGACATGGAAACCTATACCATGAACTAACCCAAGCAGCTAAATTATCAATGACTCAGGATCTATTAAGCTCTTGCTGTTGGCAGAGCATCAAAAGAAATATCAAGTTATAACAACAATTTACATTTTTATAGCAATTTGTCTAGCAAAGTATTTTCTTTCCAAAAACCCTGTGAGGCAGCCAGTTAGAGGTTCATGGTATTGTTCAGATTAAGGAGGTGGCTTAGAGATCATATAATACAATTTTCTCCTTTTATGAGTGAAGAAACTGAGGCCCAGCTGGGTGAAGGAGATAGTACAAGAATTATTTTTCTAATTTTGTAACTGAAGAAACTGAGGTGAAGAGAGGTTGAGTGATTTTCTGAGGGCCAGAAAGCTAGTAATATAAGAGCTAGATTTGAATTCAGGTCGTCTGCCTCCAAGCCCAACTTGCTTCTACTATACCAGCATGTTCACAGAATAAATTGCCTGCAATAATCACTTGGATAGCATTGCCACTGTAGGAAGTGAATATGGAATAGGCTCAGCCCTGCTTTCAGAGGAAGAAGAACAATTTCTATGTCTTTTTGGACCTTGTTTTAAAGTAGAAACATCTCAGCAGGATGTCAACTTGGGTATCAGGTGTTCACTTGTGTTCCTTTCTGTAAATTCTCATGCTTTCTTATGGGTCTTTAGTCTTTAATTTCCTCTTACCCCCAGGACTTTTTGCTCCAGAATCCAGAGTCCAAATCCAATGCTCCCAGTTCTGAAGTAGGCTATTGGAGTTAGAAGAGACTTGGATAGGCCTCTTGCAGTATCTGACTGTCTGCAAACCTTAGCTTAAGTGATACTTCTTTGGGAGATCTTTTCTGATTCACTTCCACCCAACACAACCTTTCCCTATAATGTTTCCATTTATATTCTGTATGGATCTTGTATACCCCTATTTATTTAAATGTAATTTCCATCATTAGAATGTACATTCCTTTGGGGAAAGGATTGTTTTTTCATTTCTTCGGATCCCAAGTCCTTAGCTCAGGGCCTGGCACATAGAGGATACGTAGTAAATGTCTGTTGACTGACTATTGAAAGGATACAGTTGTCCTGGAATTCTCAGCTCCTTCCGGCCAGGTAATCTCCAACTGTGAAGCCTTTGATAAGCACCCTCTTTTGAACAGCAAGTCCTTGGCCAGGCTGGTATTGACTTGCTTAGCCTTTGGTGAAGGCAGCAATCATATTCACAGTGGGCCATGTTTTCTCTTCCGTCTGGAAGGCTAACAAAAAACCATATTGATCTGGAAGGAACAGAGTGGAATTATTTGATTAGCTGAAATATAATGATGATTATATATAGAAGTAACCATTCACAACTGGCTTTTATGGTGGCCCTAATGAGTAGCTGAATTTCTGGCCAAATGCATAGGCTAAGACAAATCCTATTGGCACTAACCCACATCTTTGAAAGATTCTGTACAACCTGAAAGATAGAAAGAAATGTGACCACAGAGACACCCAGGGCCTGTCAAGTCAGAGGATAAAAGATTCGCTTGCTTTTAAGTGTCCATTCAGGGGGTCAATGTAGCTCTCCTTGTTTTCTTTATCCCTAGTGAGAAAAATATACATAAGGAGTTCAGAAGAGCTGCCCAGAAGCTGTGGGCTAGTACCACAAGGTCTTCTTGGGGAGATAGCAGGAGGGGAGGAATGCAGTGGAATGAATTTTTCCCCCACTGAAAATATGCTTTTTATTATAAAACATCTACAAAATCAGAAAATCAAACGAATATGTAAAATAAGGAATAAAATCATACACAAACTCCTTAGCATATTATATTGTCCATTTTTAACAAACAATAACCAAGTAATAAAGGCAACATGGAGTGGTGGGTAGAGAACCAACTTTGGAGCTAGAAAAGCTTGGGTTCAGGTTTTTCCTCTGCCTAGGTCACCCTGAACACACCACTTGAGCTCTCAGTGCTCTAGGAAACTCTCTAAGACTATAAATTGAAGAGAAGGTGCTTCCTTTTTGTCATCTAGAAAATCTCTGTATGAATAAAATCATGGGCCTAGTCTCTATTCTAGAACCAAACAAATTAGCAAATGACAAGTAAGAAGTTGGATTTGCTCTTTGTGCCTTTCCAAGTTGGTCATCTTTGGTTCAGTTTTCTACCTTTCCTTTCTTTTTCCCATTGTCTAGCACACTCAATAAATGCCTATTCCCTTCCCCTCCCCTTTTAATATCCCCTTTCCTTTTTCCTAGGCTATCCTGATTCTGATGATCTGATCTTACGTATCATGTCACATATGCCTTTCCATATTCCTTCACGTTCTTCATATTTACCTCTTTGGGGGGTTATCCAAGCATCACATTATATTAATCTGCAATTGAAAATAATAATAGCCAACATTTATGTAACATTGTAAGGCATGCAAAAGACTATAAACATTGTCTCATTTGAACTTCACAATAATTCTGTGAGGTGGATACTGTTATCCCCAAAGATACTGAGGCTCAAAGGTTAAGGGATTTTTCCATGGTCAAATATTGATAAGATGCCAGAGGTGGGATTCGAACCCAACTCTTTTTCATCCTAAATCCAGTACTCCAATCTTTATGCTATACTAACTCAGACACATAAATCTGTGATGAATACTTTTTTTGTACAGATTTTATGATATATTTAGGATAAAATCCTAGCAACTAAATCATTGGGACAAAAGGCTTGCTTAGCTTTACAACTCTTTTTTTTTTTATGAATCGCCATTTCAATCCACATTCCACCCCCCAAATTTGCCTAAGGTTACAGTCCATCAATGAGCAAGAGAGTTAATGTTTTCCCACAGTTTGCTATATCCATATACAACTGGCCTTTGCATAAAGGAATTAAGTAGTAACATCCCCATATTTTTTTTTTTTTGAGGCAGCTAGGTGGCTCAGGGGATAGAGTGTTGGGTCTGGAGTCAGGAAGAACTGAGTTCAAATTTGGCATCAGATACTTACTAGCTGTGTGACCCTGGGCAAGTCATTTAATCCTGTTTGCCTCAGTTTCTTTATCTGTAAAATGAGTTAGAGAAGAAAATGCAAAACACTCCAGTATCTTTGTCAAGAAAACCCTAAATGGGGTCAAGAAGAGTCAGACATAGCTCAACAAATTCCCGTATTTTATCTTCTATCTACATCCTCTTTCCCACGAGTGCCTAACACCAAGTCCTCACCTTGCAACCTTATCTTGACCAAATACTAAACTATAGAATGTTAGAGATGGAAGAAGAAAAACTTTAGAGATCACCAAGTCAGACCCCTTTGTTTTACAAATAGAGGAAATGTTGGTCACAAAGGTGAAATGATTTGTCAAAGTTCACATGGCTAGTTAATGTCAGAGTCAACATTAAAATTCACAGTTTCCATCAAGAATTATCAAAGAATATTATAAACACCCAAATTAACTAGAAAAGACATGAGTGGAATACTGAAATAGTGAAGGCCCCTCAGTGTAGGATAAGACCTGACCTCTCCTGCTACTTACCCCCTCATAAGGAGTACAGAGTAAGGTCAGAATGTCCCAACAGCAAGATCCTGTTTACCCAGACTCTGTCCCACCTTGGACCCCCTCCCTGCTGGGGAGAAGTTCCTATATTTAGATTGTGAGCTCCAAAGCCCAGTCAATGGGAAGAGGAGTCAGTGGGTGGGTGTTCTGCATTAAGGTCTATATAAACTTACTTTGAACTGTACTTCCTTGCACTCCCTTGTCATTGCTATCTTGGGTGATCCTGGGTGTGTCCTTTCTCATGGAAAAGCAATAAAACTCCTTTTTGCCTTTCTTAAGAAAAGTCTCTAACCAATTATTTTAAAGGGATCACTAACACCCCACACCGACATATGAAAGCAGACGCTATCTGCATCCAGAGAAAGAACTGACAGATAGAAGTATTCATAGAATAATTTTACATATATATGTAATGTGTGTGTGGATCTAATGGTAGCCATCTCTAGGATGGGAAAGGCTAGGAAAAAAGGGGGAGAAAGAAATTTATATGATAACTTTATTATATATTTAGAAGGAATAGCAAGTAGTGCATGATAGATTTGCAATTTCTTGTGCAATCATTTTTTTTTTAATACAATGTTATGGAAATGCTTGTTTTACTCCATAAATTAAAAAGAAAATAAATAAAAATTTAAAAAGAAAAAAACTATCAAAGACTATACTAAGAAAGATACTCTTTCCCCTAACACTACATTTGTTGAATAGAATGGCATTGAATGTATCTTCTCTAGCTGGTAGAATAAAAAAATTAAGGCTTCCAGCTCCCAGTAGAGGATTTTTTATAACTAACTATAAAATCCACAGTGGCAAAATGCCTCTCAGGCACATGGGAGGTGATGGAAAAATGAATCTACACTGGTTCTGCAAAGTCAGAATGGTTACAAGGACCAACCCCTACTAGGAGCAGCAAGACTAAAGCCATTTACCAGGCTGCTCCAGGGAAACCCTCCACACAAAAACTGCCAGGTCCCCTCTGTCCAAGTGTGATACATGTAAGTGGTGGAACTCTATCTAGTCAGCCAGTTACCAAAGATTCATCTCTGGCTTTCAGCCTTAGCTGTTCCTATTGTTGAAATATTGCTTCTCCTCACATGGTACCCAAAAGCTTGCCAGGGCTCTATTTGGATGTCTCAGATACTTTCTGTCTTCTGCAAGGTCCCTGAGCATGAATATCAGCAGGTTGGGAAAATGAAAAAAAAAAAACACCACAGTACCTGTGCAGTGATTTCTGCCACAGCTGAGTGTTTTGTAATCAGTGAATCTGTAGAGAACTAAAAAACTGGAAAGCTTCAGGCATCACCCTTCTTGATGGCAGTTCCAAGTTTATTATCCTGAAGTAGCTTGCCATATTGTATTGTAACATTCTGGAGGAATGGGTCCAATGCTCATTCGTTAATTATTTGGCTCTGAGGGAAGCTGATTCCATTCCTTGGAGAAGCCAAAAGAAATGAAGGTTCCATGGATAGACCTAGAGTTTATGGGATGCTTTCTCTTCCTATCCTTTTCTAGAAACTTCTGTAGCCTATGCTTGTGCTCCCGATTTAATTCAACAGCAAAGTGGTGTCATAGATAGAGCTCCTTCTTGACTTAGAGTCAAGAAGACTTGAGTTTAAATCTGACCTCAGACCCTTACCAGCTGTGTGACCCTAGGCAAGTGATTTAATTTCTTTCAGCCTCAACTTCCCCATCTGCAAAATATGTGTGATAAAAGTAGCTCCTACCTCATATGGCTATTGGGAGAATAAAATAAGATAACATATATAAAGCTTTTTGCTTACTCTAAAAGTTCTATGTAACTATATATAAACTAGCCATTATGACTTTTTTTTCTTTTTTGGAGGAGGAATGCAGGGCAATTGGGGTTATGTCTGAGGCTGGATTTGAACTCAGGTCCTCCTGACTTCGGGGCCCATGCTCTATTCAGTGTTCCATCTGGCTGCCCCCATTATTACTTTTGAGTCACATCTCATACCTACACTCCCAAGATCCCTTTCCACTCTCCCCAGCCCTGCTTCACCCACCCCCCAAAGTGATCCCCTGTGTCTCACTTCCTATGACCTGAAAGATTAAAAAAAAAAAAGCAATCAAATGTGTCTTAGCAAGAGCCTTTCCCCTCCCTTTAAGATTGATTCTCAGTTAACTCAATGACTCATGTTATTGTCTAGGTGATAAGAACCCAGTCAAATATATGTCAAATATGAAGAGTGACAGAGCTTTTTGGGCCACTGTTTATTTTCCTTTCTTTTCTTGACATAGTCTAAGGGTTTTTGTACCTGAGATGCTAAGGAATGACCCTTCTACTGACTGAGACCCTGTGGCTCTATCTCTAACTCTCTCTGTAATGGTAATGGAATTTAAAGATCCCCCAGTATTGCCTTGGGTTTTGAGTTGAATATTGAAACTCAGAGCCTGTGAATCCCACTTGTGGGATGGACTTGTTGACATGAAGAGAGAGGGCTGAACTGGGAGGAGCTGGTGCTGTGGATTTGGAGAGGGGCACAAGCAGAGAGAAGGCCCAAGCAGAGAAGGCAAGAAGAACTTTTAGGGAACACTATCATGAAGGTAGAGAGAGAAGAGAATTGCCAGGGGCCAGAGTTGCTGAGAGAGAGACTGCTGAGGGCCAGTTGGAGCTGTCTAGGACTTTTGAGAACTACCACCCAGAGCTGTCAAGAACTGAGGAGGCATGCCTGTGATGCCGGTATTTTGTCTGTCTGTTTTGATGTTGTTTTGCCAGATTTGTCTGCTGGTGAAGGACAGTGCTGTTGTTGCAGAGGTCTTAGAATCTTGCTTTTGGTTCAGAAGCCCTGAAGAGGGATTTTCTTATTGTATGTGTGCAGAAATCCTGGAAAAGGGTCTTGCTGATGTTTTCAGGGGTTCTGGGACTGTTCTGCAGGCAGAGAGTGAATTGATGAAGACACTGGCAATGTATTAAGGTTTGTCTCCCCAGGAACAGAGATTGCTGAGAACTTGCCTCAGGTTAAGATGAAGAAAAGACCTCTCCTTGGATATTTAATGCTGTGATGATAACCTTGTTGTGGCTTGGGGTAGATGGCCTTTGTGCTCTTCACTGCCCCTTTGAGAAGGTGCTTGGCAGTAATGGATGGTATTGTAATTCAGTTGTGATCCAGGGGTGGGAAACTTTTAACTTTTTTTGCTCCCTGACTGACCAAATGAATGTACTTTGTTTATGATTGGAGACTAATCTCCATTTGAGAAGAGATACTTTGTAACTGACTAAATGACTATATTAGCCAGGGGTGGGATATTTTGACTCTATACTTTGTGATTAAATTAACAACTTGCTAAATGACTGAGTTACATTGTTATTTTTATTTTTTCTCTTCTGTGAATGTTTTGCCTTAATTTGTCACTGAATAAAATGAAGAGTTACTATGCTGGTATTCCCAACCTTGGAAGCTGCCTTTGCTTGACATTACAATCTCCATCTCCATCTCCATCTCCATCTCCCTCTCCATCTCCATCTCCATCTCCATCTCCCTCTCCATCTCCATCTCCATCTCCATCTCCATCTCCATCTCCATCTCCATCTCCATCTCCATCTCCATCTCTCTTCTCTCATTCTGCCTGCTTCTTCATGTCTCTACTCCTTAAGTGTTTTAGGCCTTGGGTCTTCCCTTTTGAGTTAAAAAGCATCATAATAAAGATACATTGTTTTATGTGTTACTGGTTTATCTTACTATTTTGTGAACCACTATTAAGGACTAAGACAAATTAGGTTCTATAAGTTAGGGGTTCTGCTTTGGAACATGAGGTTTTGGACCTCTGTCCATAATCCCCAAACAACCGGATCAAAGCAAAGACCAAACCAGTTTATTGTAGCTTGTCCATTTAAGGTCTTCTCATTCTCTCCAGCTAAATCAACTTCATAGGATTATTCTGAAGGTCATCAGCCAGGCATTGTGAAGTTGCAGTGATAGCCCAAGAGTTTAGAAAACTTTAGGTAGAAAAGGAAGATGCAGGCTGCTATTCTATCATTTCAGTCATGTCCAACTCTTCATGACCTCATTTCAGCTTTTCTCATCAAAGATACTAGAGTGCTTTTCTATTTCCTTCTCCAGCTTGAAGCTAAGTCAAATAACTTGCCCAGGGTCACACAGCTACTAAGTGTCTAAGGCCAGATTTGAACTCAGGAATATGAGTTTTCCTTACTCCAGGTTTAACTCTCTATCTACTGTACCACCTAGCAGCCTCAAGATGTAGGCTACAGTTAACACTAATTGTGTGTGATGTCAGCTACAAGGCAAAAGAAGTGACAGGTTGTGGGGAAGAAGCAGGAATACACAAGTCATTACTGTACCCTTAGTACACTGGATGTTCACTCTAACATTGCCCTTGGGGTCCATGCTGTGGGAATACTTTAGAGATGAGACTGCCTTATAATGAGGTCCTTTGGGAACTTCAACCACTAAACTTAAGTGCTGGATTTGGAGCCAGAGAAGCTGCATTAAAACTCCTGACCTATGACTTTTGGGGCAAATCATTTCCTCTCTCAGTTAACTTAGGTTAGCCCCCAAACCCCTCTGGGCCTTAATTTCCTCATCTTTAGGAGGAGGGCAGTAGATGTCTAGGCTATTTCCAGGTAAGAAGTCTTTCATCCAGTGTTCTTATACTCCCCCTGGAAAGTCCTCTTCTGCTATCTTTCTGACAAGTTGTTTCCCATTCCTATGATTGTTCTGTAAAACTTAGGGGAACCAGCCATGATAGAACATCAGGAGATTGGCTGGATGGATCAGAGGTGAAGGTTGGCTTTCATGTTGTTGCAGTTCTAGAATTTATAAGCCCAAGGTTTCCTTTTTTTTTTTTTTGTATCTATTGTAATGATGTCAAACTCAAGTAGAAACAGGGTGGGGAGGGGGCACTAAACCATAAGTGGGTCACATATTGATATAGAAAACCACAAATAAACATTGTCTACATTTTATTGTGGGGCAGTTAGGTGGTGCGGTGGACCGAATGCTGGGCCTGGAGTCAGAAAAGACCTGAGTTCAATCTGGCTTTAGACACTTGCTAGCTGTGTGATCCTGGGTAAGTCACCTGTTTGCCTCTGTTTCCTCATCTGTAAAATGAGCTGGAGAAGGAAATGGAAAACCGCTCCAGTATCTTTGCCAAGAAAAACCCTAAACGGGGTCATAAAGAATTGGACCCAACTGAAATGACTTAAGCAATAACAACAAATATTTGATAATATTTTTGATAATTTTGCTAAATATTTCCCAATTATATTTTAATCAGGTTCAGGTCATAGTAGGAAGACTTGACTCCTCTGGTCTATTGTATCTGATTCTCACTGAGTTACTTCATATTGGACTGACTTTAGTAAACTTCTGCAGATTTCATGTCTGACTGGCCTCTGTCTTGTGCCTATCTGATTCTGTTCTCTGCTTCTTCTTTACATGTGAATTCACATGCCCTCCATGATGCCTGAGGATTTAACCAGATACTGGACTAGGTTGTTAGGCCTGTGGCCATGGGGGAGCAGAGCGTTCTCATGACGTGGAAGCCTGCTTGCCTGTGGGTGTTGTGAAGAAAGAACATATTTATGAACAGGACTTCAAGGGGGAAGCTTGAACCATATGCACGTGGCTACCTTGATCTGTAAGTTACTAAGACTCCTTCTGATCTCCACAATATGCTAAGTAAGGCCTTGACTTAGATATGTAGTACTCTTTCTCTACCTTTTTTTTTTTAACAAAAATGAAGATTAAGAAATAATATCCAGCACATCAAGCTGAAAAAGTGGTTAAGATCAAATGAGACAGTTGATACGAGGGACTTTGGTGGTTTTTTTTGTCATTTCAGACTCTCTTAACCCTTTTTGGGGTTTTCTTGGCAAAGATGCTCAAGTAGTTTGCTATTTCCTTCTCCAGATCATCTCTCATAGGAGGAAACTGAGGAAAACAGGGGTGACTTGCCTGGGATTACACAGCTAGTAAATATCTGAGGCTGAATTTGAACTTAGGCAGATGCATCTTTCTGATTCCAGGCCCAGCAGTCTATCCATTGTGCCACTTAGTTGCCCTAGCATTAGTGAAAGTTAAGAGCACCAGCTCTGAAATCTGGAAGATCTAAGTTCAAATCTGGTCTTGGACACTTACTAGCTGTGTGACGCTGGGTAAATTGATTATTCCTGTTTGTCTCCTTTTCCTCATCTGTAAAATGAACTGGAAAAATAAATGGTAAACCATTCCGGTATCTTTGCTCAGAAAACTCCAAACATGGTCACAGAGGGTTGGACATGGATGGAATGACTCAACAATGACAAAACCTAATAAAAATAATCTGTGATCTAGGACAGATGATTTAACCTTCCTGGAGCTCAGTTTCCTCTTCAGCAAAAGGAGAAATTCGAATGTGATGAACCTTGAACATTTCTCCCAGCTCCAAACCCACGTCTATAATAATAAAATCCCTGGCACTTATATAGCATTTTAGGGTTTACAAAGCACTTTAAATACACTTTACATTTTTTTTTGTTTCTCATTTGATTCTCCTGATAGGTGCTGTAAGCATTATAATCCCTATTTGGCAGGTTAGAAAATGCTGCATAATACAAATCAAAGATTGCTATCATGGAAGATAGAGAAATTATTCCCATTATCACTCTTCATTAGCAAGGCCTCATGCATCTTCCTTATAAAATGTTTTCTTCCCAAAAAGTGAAAGAATTGGACAACAAAGACACTATGAACTATACTGGGGGAGGGGAAGCAATGGCAGGGGGAGAAATGTATATGTGCATGCTTTCACACACAGATCATTTTTAAGGAAGGAAATTGCATCTACTTAAAAACAAATAAGCTGGAATGTTTTTATTTCATTGGGCCTACCTACAGAGAAAGTTCCGGCCACATCAGAGATACATATAAAGTATTATGTCAATGTTTTATTGAGGTCTATTGAATTTTATTAGCAATTTTCTACTTTGTTAGCAATTTCACATTGTATATTAGCATTTGTTTTCATATCATATTAGCATTCATCATAAAAAGCTAATCCTATTAGCACTTTTCACATTGTATTAGAGAAAACAAATAAAGATGCAGAGCCAATTCTCTGTGCACTGATGTTCTTTTCGTCTGTGTGGTCTTTGGTATTAGAAACACGCCATGTGGTATTCTCCTAGGGGCATTTGAAGGTGTGGTAAAACCTCAGTCTTTTGGGTCCCATTGATTCAAAGTTTGGATTAATTTGGACAGAGATTGGGTTGAAATTTTCCCTAAAACTGGTTGGACTTGAGGAATGCCACTTTAGAGAACCATTTTACTAAGCAGATTAATAATAGTGGAAATATTTTAGGAGGGATATTAAAACACACTTATTTTATACTTTTTAAAAGGACTCCTTTACAGCAAGCAATTTATGAGCTGAGAGTCATTGTGGTGTAGTAGATAGAGAGCTAGTCTTAGAGATAGGAAGTCACGAGTTCAAAGTCATGCCCCCAACCATACTGCCTGGATAAGTCACTTAGCTTTTCCATACCCCAGGAGCTCTCTAGGTTATAAGTGGCCAAGTAGATGCTAATTTATATTGTTAGAAGGAAACTGGTTGGTTGGAAATCTCCTAAATCAATGAAATCATAGATTAATTCTGATTCACAGGCAAATTATTTAATTTAAGAATCATATAAGAAGTGCCTACTATGTGTCAAATACCATACTAGGTGTTAGGGATAAAAATAAAAAACAAAAATGGGCCCTTCTTACCTTCAAGGAGCTTAATTCTACTTGGGAGAGGGAGTAACATGTGCACAGAATATGCACACATTACAAGTCAATACATGTGCATGAACATAGGGAGAATCAAGTGGGAAGAAGGGAGGGAATAAGTATCTATGAAATGCCTACTGTGTGCCAGGCATTGTGCTAAGTGCTTTAAAAAAAAAAAATTTCATTTTATCCTCACAGTAACCTTGCAAAGTAAATGCTATTGTCTGCATTTGACAGAAAAATGGGGGCAGCTAGGTGGTACAGTGAATAGAATGCTGGGCCTGTAGTCTGGAAGACTCATCTTTGTGAGTTTGAATTTGGCTTCTAGGCTCTTAGATACTTACTGGTTGTGTGACCTTGGTAAAGTCATTTAACCATGTTTGCCTCAATTTCCTCATTTGTAAAATGAGTTAAAGAAGGAAATGGCAGGCCACTCTAGTATGTTTGCCAAGAAAACCCCAAATGGGGTCATAAAAAGTCAGACACAGCTGAAAAATGATGAACAACAACAGAAGAGGAAACTGAGATGAATTACCTTATCCAGAGTCACACAGCTAGTAAGAGTCTGAAGCTGGATTTGAACTCAGGTCTTACAACTCTGGGTCCAGCACTCTATTCCCTGTGCTACCTAGAAGAATAGATGATTTAGAGTTTCATTTACAAGGCATCTGCAAAGTAACATCTTCTAAAAATCCCAACTTTGGGGTCTAGGGTCCATCTACACACAATGACCTTCAAGCTCCATACCTGGAAATATCCCCAAATAAGGAAATTCAGGTGACCAGAGTTCTGAGTAACTCCACCCTGGCCAAAATCAGTCATTCATCAGTCAAACAACCAAGACTGATTGAGTATTTTTTCTGTGTCCAACCCTATGCTGTCTTCAAGCTATTAATTCTTCCAATCTATGGCTCCTAGGAGAGATATTATGGTGTAGTCATCCTTGAAGCACAAAGACCTGGGTTCAAGTTTCATGTCTTTCCCCATATATTGACTGGTGACCTAAGCAAGCTTCTAAAATTATATACTTTGCAGAGAGGGTGACAACTTATGTTGGTAGAGGGAGTGCCCTCATCTTTGAGTCCCCTGTACCAATGAAGTCATAGATAGAGTCCTTATTCTTATGGTCTATAGTTCACAAAGGAAGAGCAATTGTATCCACAGGGATTCCCTGTCCTGGATGATCAAAAGAGAATATTTTTTCTTAGCATGGAAGGACCAAACCTCAGGAATTGAAAATCAAAATGCCAAAATGAGTGAGAGGCACAGTAAATTAAAAACTCATATGGTAGATTTAAAAAAATCAACAACAAAAAAAGCTCACAGAGACCCAGAAATTTTGCTAGCAACAAATTTTGCTCTGCACACCCCCTTCTTTTTGTATTTTCTGTAAATTTCTATATGCTGTGTCTTCTTTCCCTAATTTATTTAATTCGTCCCAACTGTGTAAAACCCATGACCCTCAATGCCTTAAGGAGCTGACTTCACAGAACAAATCAGGGGTGGCTTTTTTGATACTCATAAGATGTGTAAGGAGCCAGACAAATATCGTCAGAGAATGGGGTGAATCTTTTAAGGAGGATTTCTAGAAAGATATGAAAGAGAATAGCACAGAATGAGAAGGTATAGATGGAATTGAGGAAATACCCACAATGCTGTTGACGATCATATTAAGAACTAGCACTTTTTATAGTACTCTGAGATTTGAAAAGTTCATAACAAATATTATCTCATAGTATTTGCATAGCAGCCTTAAGAGGGAGGTACTATTATGAGCCCTATTTTCCAGACGAGGAAACTGAGACAGACAGGAGTTAAGTGCCCTGGGTCTCACAGCCAGTAAGTACTTGAGGTTAGATTTGAACTCAACTTTTTCCTGACTTCTGATCTGGTATTCTACTATCTGGAGGCAAGTAACTTCTGAAGATCTGTGTCATTCACAGGACTTGGCGTGTTCCTGTGAACATTGTGACCAAGAATTCCCTCAAATCTCTACTTCATCGTGAGTGTAACCACTGTGGATCATTGTTATTATCAAGATAATACAGAGAGAGTGCTGTTTAAATCAACTTAAAGATACAAAAATCTTGCACATGATATATTTTCTGATCTGATGACTAGAAAAAATGTGAAAAGAAGAGTAGGGAAGTGGAGAATTGCAGCCATCCCCATCACCCAATGCCCAATGCAGGAAAGCAGTTAAAACAAAAAGCAAGACTTGCACTGATGTTCTGTTCCTCCTGCAAAGCCAAGTCAGCGGTCAAGATGCTAAACCAAAGGGAGAGTGAATTAGATAGTACAAATAAAGAAAGAGGGGAAACAGCAGAACAAACTGTGACATATGAATGTGATCGAATATTACTGCATCCTAAGAAATTATTAATACAAAGAATTCAGAGAAGAATGGAAAGATTTAAAAGAATGATGCAAAGCAAAGCAAAGTAAGGATAACCAGGAAAACAAAACAGAAAGTATCTGGAACAAAACAAATAAAAAGAACTTTTAAAATCCTATACTAAATGCTGTGTAATTACAATGATCAAGCTTGTCCCCAAAGAAAAGACAAGAAAATGCACCTCCCTCCCATCTTTACAGATGTGAGAAGCTTTGCAGAAGTATGGAGCACTGTACATACTGTCAGACTTGGTTGAATTGTTAATTTTGAGGAAATTTCTCTTTCTCTCTCTCTCTCTCTCTCTCTCTCTCTCTCTCTCTCTCTCTCTCTCTCT
>CM053590.1:155728968-155769527 GCA_028646515.1 Pseudochirops corinnae | reverse complement strand
CCTAGGCATGCTAGGGTGCTTGCTGTTACAACCATCTACATAGACTTCTCCAATGTAGCCTTCAGACTGTCTGAAATGTTCATTTTCCTCCTGTTTTATGGCTTCAGAATAAACTAGCTAAGGCACAAGTATCACAGCTTTGACATTTAAGCTGATTAGAAAAAAATTATTGAGGTGAAAAAAAGGCAACAGGTCATTATGGAAGGGTTCTTCCTGATTCCCTTCTATCTTCACTTACCCATTAAAATAATCTGATAGTTCACAGTCTTGTTTATAGATTTGGTCTTCTATTGATTCTATTGATTCTTCTATTGATTTCATAATGATAACTTCATCATCTTTTCATCTTACTATTACTCTACTCACGTATATCTTTCGAATGGTCACAGGAATGATACAATCTAGCTTCCTTCTAATATTCTTCAGACGATGTTTTATAGCCAGTACTTGAGGCAGTAATGGCAAGAGGGGAGGACAAACTTTGGGCAAATTGCTTCACCTCTGGGTTTCAGTTTCTCCATCTGTAAAAATCAATGTTGGAGTAAATAGTCTTAAGGAGCCCTTCCAACTCTACCATTTCTAGGAGTCTAAATTTCTATGGTCCTTCTTTCTCTGCATTTAATTCTACTTCCTCATTTCTGACTAAACCACTCTAGATAGACCCTCCCAAACAGTAGACAGAGGAACTTGATGAGAGATGAAGAAATCACTCCAGTTCATCTCCAATTTCCCTTGTACAAGACTGTATGTCGCTATGTGACCCCCTTTTCAGTAAAACAGCAAAAATAACAATAAACCCAATAACAACGAAAAAGAAGTGCCCATTTAGACTTGGGCAAAAACAAATTGTCATTATTAGATAAGTAGTATGCTGAGGTTAGAAAGGAGGCCTGTTTGAGCTAAAAGCCACGAAATAGAATTGAGACTTTTAGTATGAATTCTCTCACAGTAGTTTAGGGTGTCAGAAGGCAGTTGTCCAAAAAGTTAGCTTTATATTTACTCCTGCCTAATTGGTGAAAAGCTAGGTGCCCCTGTGGGTAGAGTACTGGGCCTGGAGTCAGGAGGACCTGAGTTCAAATCCAGTCTCAGATACTAGCTGTGTGACCTTGGTCAAGTCACTTAACTCTGTTTGCCTCAGTTTCCTCCTCTGTAAAATGAGCTGGAGAAAGAAATGGCAAATCATTCCAGTATCTTTGCCAAAAAAATCACAAATGGCATCGGACACAAGTGAAATGACTCAACAACAGTGAAGTAGGACATGGCCAAGAAAATCCACCACCAAATAAATATCCTTCATTTCCAGAGGCTTTGCTTGACACAGATTGAAAAGATCAAAAGATCAGAACTTAGAACTCTAAGGGATCTCCGAAGCTGTACTAGATGTACAACTCCATCATTTTACAGATGAGGAAACTAAGGACTCTTTGGGCTAAGTGACTTGCCCAGGGTCACAAATGTAGGAAGAAATTTGACTAGGAAAACACTTTGATGTCTTAGGACTCAACAGCTGAGGAGAGGTGTTGAGAAACAGTGCTGCTGATAAGAACAGGCAAGTCGATTAGTACCAATTATCCTATTTCCACTGATTCCTCTGTTTTCCCTACTCTTTCCACTTGATACACCTAGGATTTTCACCACAAGAATTGGCTTCTGCAGCAAATTCTCTTGTTGATGTCACTGTGATTTGTGCCCCTAATGGCTTCAGAAGTTCCATTTCCCACAGAACTGACAGATCATAAGTGCCAGTATTTAGAACATCAAGGCTCCTTTTGATCTGTAGTTTTGCAAGTGCATCCAGGAGTTACCCTGTCTGTGATGTTGTGAGAAAGATATTCTTCAGATGGACTTCAGATGTAATTCACCTTTTATAGGCTCTGTCCAGGGTTACTTGTCAATCATTGGCTCCACCCCATACTACCAAGAACTCCTCCTGCTAGATCCGACTATTATTTTAGTCATTTAAGTCAGTATTTATTAAGCACCTATTCCATGCCAAACACTGTACTAATCACTGGGAATACAAAAAGGAGGCAAAAGATAGTCTTGCCTTAAGGAGCTCACAGATCTAAGGGGAAGACTACAAGCAAACAAATGCATACAAACAAGCTATAGATGGGACAAATAATTCAAAAGGGGAAGTTATTAGAATTAGAATGAAAGGTTAGTTAATAGCTTAATTGAATTTGGGAAAATGCATGATAATGTATCTTTCTAACATCACAAATTTCAGCTTTCAAAGCAAAATTCCCTCACTTCATCCACTGGCGGTCCTTCCCTAGTGCTAACTTAGCACACTCTAGCAGGGGGTAGAAAGGGTTAAACTGGCTGTAGATACTGATCATAAGCAATTTGTCTCAAAACTAGGTCATTGATGTTACTCATCATGCAGATGCCTGAGAAATACCTCAGGACCTGAGGCTGCCTGCCCAAATTCTGGAAAGTCAAGAACCAACTTCTACAACCTTGGACAAGAGCCAGGCTCCATCTGAGAAAGCATTCTATATTTCCCAGGCACCAGCCCAAAGGATTCCTGCCAATACCAAGCCTCCAACATCAATTATCAAACTCTGTTCCACCAGAAGGAAAAGTAACACCTTCCTAATGATGTCTCCCAACCGTTCCCCAGCCCCAGTGAAGTCATCTAAAGGCATTGTCTAATTTAAGCTTCATAGGACTTGAAACAGAAGGAAAAGATGGGTCTTTCCAGTCCTGGCAGCCACTATGTAACAGAGGTGAATTAAAATCCTCCAAAAGAGATCACTTAAGAGGTGAGAGCTCTTTAATCTTACTCAATATGGCATTCAATATGAAATATCCCAGGGCTGCCATTTCTTCATTATATTTGTTCCTTATATCTTATTATATTCCTGCCTCCTTTCTCTCTCTCCTATACTGCCTAGTGCAGTTCCCATCACAATTAGTCCACAGATCAGTCAATCCAATCTAAGTATGTTTGAGAGAGTGTTTTCAATTCCATTACCTCATCTGGGTCTCCCTTGGGTGGAGGAGTGTCCCTGTTCTGGGCACACATGTAGACATGGCACCTCTATACAAGAACCCTGAGAAGGCATTACCTTTCCCATTGGAAGAATAAAGCTAAGGACTGGGTGTACCAAAATTAAGAGATGATGAGAGCAGTTTTGAGCTCCAGGCAGTTATGATTTTCTGGATAGACTTCAGTTCAAGATCTAGGTGTGGCAGGAAGTGAGGGTAGGGAGAAGTGGAGGGGAGGAGGAATTCTCACTTCATACAAAAAACTCAGAATGAGGCCTGAGAAGGGCCTTGGAACCTTGTAGGGAAAGAAAGTAGTCTATATTGCATGACCTTGGACAAGTCATTTATAGGTCTATTTCCTCCTCTCTAAAATGGTGGAAAGAAATGGATTAGAGATCTTTATAGTCTCTTCTGTGTTTGAGATTCTAGGTATACAGTTGATAGGGTGCTAGGCCTTCAGTCAGGAAGACTTGAGCTAAAATCTGGCCTTTGATACTTACTAGTTGTGTGACCACAGGCAAGTCACTTAGGTGCTCTCTACCTCAGCTTCCTCAATTGTAAAATTGAGATAATAAATAGCACTTACCTCCCAGGGTTGTTGTAAGGATAATATGAGAAAATTTATAACAAATAAAAACCATTCCCCAATTGATAAATAGTCAAAGGATGTGAACAGGTAGCTATTTATAGTCATATAAAAAACACCCTCTAAATCACTATTGATTAGAAAAATACAAATTAAAACAACTCTGAGGTACTATTTCAGACAAATGACAAATGCTGAAGAGGATAAGGAGAAAATAAGTACACTAATAAACTGCTGGTAGAGTAGTGAACTGGTCCAACTGTTCTGGAAAACAATTTGGAACTATGTCCAAAGGACTATAAAACTTCACATACCCTTTGACCCAACAAAACCACTACTAGGTCTGTATCGCAAAGAAATCAAAAGAAAAAGAAAAGGACTAATGTGACCAAAAATATTTATAGCAGCTCTTCTTGTGGTGGCAAAGAATCAGAGGGGGATGCCCATCAGCTGGGGAATGGCTGAACAAGCTCTGTCATATGATTGTGATGGAATACTACTGTGCTATAAGAAATGACAAGGGGGTAGTTTCAGAAAAACATGGTAAGACTTATGTGAACATGGAAAGCTATGTAAAGTGAAGTGAACAGAACCAGGGCATCACTGTGCACAATACCAGCAATGTTGTAGACAGTTGCAAAGGATTCATGATGAAAAATGCTATCCACCTCCAGAGAGAGAACTAATGAACTCTGACTGAAAATTGATGTATAATTTTCTCACTTTATTTTTCTTGTTTTTCTTCTGAAATATGTATAACATGGAAATGTTTTGATTGATTTCATATGTATAATTGATATTATTTGGTTTCCCTTCTCAGTGGGTGAGAGTGGGTTGGGAGGGAGGAAGGCAGAGCGTTTGGAACTCAAAATTTAAAAAGGAAAGAATGTTTGAAATAATTTTTTTTAAAGACTAAAATTTGTTTTTAAAAAGGATATGAAATCTTATTTGTAAAATGCTTAGCACAGTGACTGGCACGTAGTTAAGTACCATATAAATGCTAAATGTTATTTTTATTATTATTTATTATCATCCTGAGAAACAACCCAAATCCTAATATTCTTGAAATGATCCCCCACAACTTGGCGTTAGCCACTTTATATCTGTCTGCTATGATTTTCACAGACTAAAGGCATTGGGGAGGATTTTAACAAGCAAATATCTTGAGATATTCTAGTAGATTAGCATCTACTAGAAAGAGATTTCTAGTCTAATATATGCTATTGCTCTCCCACTACAGTGTCACAAGTTATCAACATGAATTTGACTGAATTCTTTTTTTTTTTTTTTTTTTGGCTTTTTGGAGGGCAGTTGGGGTTAAGTGACTTGCCCAAGGTCACACAGCTAGTTTTTTTTTGTGTTAAGTGTCTGAGGCCAGATTTGAACTCAGGTCCTCCTGACTCCAGGGCCGGGACTCTATTCACTGTGCCACCTAGCCGCCCCCGATTGAATTCTTATTAAAATCAATTCTAGACCTCGTTTTTTTCTTAAACATCTCCCTCTGATTCCTGTTAAGTATTTGATGAACCCAACTTGCTGCTGCTCTAATTTTGTCAAAAAAAAAAGGAGGATTCAATTTATCCCCCAATTAGTAACTCAAAATAGTGGAGATTCTTATATTATGAGGTTGTTTTAAAATATTTTTTGTTGAAATTATTATTACTGGTTTCTTTTGTAGGCTCAGACAATGCTTTAAGTCTTATCCTTTTTCATTTCACCTCTGCTTGGAACAGAACTACTAAGCATGATCCAGCAGTCCTGCCCTCTTATTTTATGCCATATTACAACAGAGGGAGCATGGCACCTGAGCACACTTTTGACTTTTAAGTTCTCGTGATATATTTGTGTACTACACATGTTAAATTGGAAATCCATTTGTCTCTCACAGATAATGTTTAAAATAGCTCTTCCTGAATGAATCATCTTTGTCTAGAGTTGTTATACTTATGAATATGCATGAGCCTAGAAAGAAAGAAACTTATACAACCTGTTTCAAGGTCCACTCTCTGATTCTGGGGCCCAAGGGCTTGAATTAGAGTTTTATATGACCAATCCTGAACTCTGACCCTTGATAGAGTTCTTATCCTTGTTACTAATGGCCCAGTGGCAAAAGACATCCACCCAGCTGGGAAAATTCCGAGATATGGTCATTGGGAAAAGACACAAGCACTGCCCTGGGGAGAATGGATCCAAGGTGCTCCAACATAAATGTAACCTCCTAATGCCCTTTGGATATTTCTGTAAGAGAAATGAAATATCCTACAGAGATGGACAGATTGGCTTGGCTTTGCCCTCAAGGAAGATGGAACAAGAAACAAAGAGCAGAGATGGCTTTTGTTTTTTTTAAGAGAGCATTAAAACTATTTTGGCCATAACTATGATAAGCAAAGAAAGCAATTTCTCATGGTTTTGTCTCTGCTAAAAATCAAAGAATTGAGCTAGTAAAAGCCTTGTAACATAGATGATGTTAATAAAGAGTCAGGGTGGAATAGTGAAAATTGGACTTAAAATCAAAAGGACTTGGGTTTGAATCCTACCTCTAATGTGACAATTAGTTGACACAGTAGATAAACTGCTAGATCTGGAGTCAGGAAGACTTGAGTTCAAATATGACCTCAGATAGATACATACATACATTTTATATATATATATACACACACATATATATGCATACATACACATATGACCTCAGATACTTATTAACAAGCTACTTAATTACTGCCTACATTGATTTCATCATCTGTATGAATGAAGATAATAATAACGTCTATCTACCAGGGTCATTGTGAGGTTAGAATGAGATAATACTTTGAAAGAACTTTGCAAAAATGATAATGTAATGTAAATATTGTCATCACCATCATTACCTATGAGCTGTGTGACCATGGACAATTCACTAATTCTCTGTGCATCTAAGTTTCCTCCTCCCTTAAGCCTGGGTAGTAATAGTACTGGTCACACAGGATTGTTTAGAGGACCAAACGATCATGGATACAAAGTGCTTTGTGAACCTTAGATCTATGTTATATAAATGTTGACTATTGCTATATCATTGCATTGTGTGGCTTTCCTGAGACCTGGGGTTCAGACCTGAGGGCTGACATTGGCTGAAGATAATCAGCACACTGGGGATCCTTTCAGCTCTTCTTGGGAGGTTTTCCTATTAGAAGTCTAGCTAGGTGGAAAAGGAAAAAATGGCTGACCTGGGTAACCTCCTTCAATGGAGATTCTGGGAGGAGCTCTCCTCCTTCTCTTCAGAGAGAAGGACTTTGTACTAAACACTGGGGATAAAGACAAAAGTGAGTCAGACTTTGGAGTTTATTTTAGAGATGTTGCCACCAGAACTGAGTTGTTCAGAGTTGTAGTAGCCACTCCTCCCCAATATAATTGCCATAAGGCTTCATTCTTTATTCCCACAGTTTAATGGGCACAGATTTCAGAACATGAAAAGGCAACTCTGTCACGTATGTCCTGGGACAAAGAGCCTGGAGGTTTTGAGGCCTTGGAAAACCCATTAGGATACCACAGGAAGCAGCTGAAAGCAGGCTAGCTTGCTTCTCCACAGTGTTTCCTGAATCTGAAATTTGAAATAACAGAGGAACCCTTGCCATGACATAATCAAATTAAGATTACCCTGAGGCTCCACTGTTTATGGAAATCAGATTTTCCTCTAAATCAAGTCTTGTAAAGTATTTAAAATAAAACTATAAAAGCTTGGAAACCCTATCAGCTGAGGAAAGCTACATAGCAAGGAAAGGGGGACCATAATGAGAGAGAGAGAGAGAGAGAAAGAGAAGACAGAAAGAGAGAACAGTGTGGGGAGACAGACAGAAAGAGACAGGAAAGGGAGAGGAAGGGAGAGGAGAGAGAACAGAGAGAGAAAGAACAGAAAGAAAGAAAAAGGAGAGAGACAGAGAGAGAGAGAGAGAAGGGGGAAGGAGGTGTAGAAGAGAGAGTAGGGAGAGAAGGGGGGGAGACAGAAACAGAAACAAGGGTGGAGGAAGGGAGAGGAGAGAGAGAATGGAGAAAGAATAGGAAGAGGGAAAATGGAGATAGAGAGAGAAAGAGAGAGTGAGTGAGAGAGAGCGAGCGAGAGAGAGAGAGAGAGAGAGAGAGAGATAAAGGGAGAGACTCTGCTTTTTCAGCTTGACTATCATTAATGCGACACAGAGCTCCTCAAAAAGGCTAGCTTATTCGGTGAACTAAATCCAAGCATTTTTGGCCTCTATTTATTTATGTGTAAAATGCAAGGGTGGTGAGGGGAACCTCAGAGGTCCTTTCCAGCACTATGATAGTAAGTAACAGAGAAGTCTTGGATAATGGGATCATTAGATCACAGACTCAGAACTTGGAGGGTATCTAGTCCAACCATCTCATTTTATATGAGTAAATAAAAGGTCAGAGAAGTCAAATGATTTGCCCAGAGTCATTTAGGAAATATCTGAGATATGATTTGAACCCAGAGTCTCCAGGCTCAAAATCCAGTGTTTTAAGGGTGGGATAACAGAAGAAAGCTCTTTGAGAGGTGATCTGCCAATTTTAAATATCAGACAGTGGTAGCAGTTGAACTCACGTCCTCTGGCTTGAGTCAGTGTGCTTGCCATTGCACCATGCAGAATATCTCCATTTAGAAGGAGAGGGGCACCTACTTCTTTACGTCTCAGGCAGAGTAACTAAATAACAGACCACATTTCTAAAAGCAAAAATGAAAGCCTAGAATTTGTGGAAGTTGCAGGAATAAACACCTGTACACAGCATAACTGAAGCCAAAAAGACTTCAGAGGGGTGAGATAAGAGCTATTTTCATACCAATGATATTCTTTATATGTACCAATTTAAAAAATATTTTATGTTTTCTATCTTTATATTTACTAAATATACCATTTGGGGGTGTATTCACCTTGGCATATCTTGGTATCTTGGACCATAATGATAGCTGACATTTGATAGAACACTTGAAGATTATCCTCACAATATACATTTTGCCATCAGGGAAGCTGAGGCTTAAATAAATTTGGTGGCCAGGGTCACGTAGTAAGTGTCTAAAGTGGGATATGAACAGAGTTCTTCCAGTCTCCAAGTCCATTGTTCCATTTGTCACACCACACTACAGCAGCTAGATGGTGCAGCGGATTGAATGCTGGACCTGAAGTGAGAAAGACCTAAGTTCAAATCCAGCCTCAGACACTTACTAGCTGTGCACCCCTGAATAAGCCACTTACCTTCTGTCTTCCTTAATTTCTCGAATGTAAAATGGGAATAGTAATGGCTAATACTTACATAGTACTTACTATGTGACAAGGACACAAATAATAATATTTCCCTCACTGAATTATGGCTAGAATAAAATGAGATAATATTTGTAAGGCACTTTGCAGACTTAAAGTATTTATTATTAACCCTATGGATAAGTTAGCAAGATGGAGGGAAGATTTTTTACAAGTGTTCACACAATGCCAATGGTGAAATCCCCATGTTTGCCTATGAAAATTATTAAACATACACTGAGTGCCTACTATGTCCAAGGTGCTGTATGAATATAATCAATTGACATCAAGAACTCCTTATCTGAATCTATTGTACTATAAGAAATGATGGCAAGATGGTTTCAGAAAAACCTGGCAAGACTTACATGAACTGATGCAAAGTGAAGTGAGCAAAAACCGGAAAACAAAGTAAGTGATGGAGTCTGAATGCAGATCCAATTTTAACTTTATTTTTCTTGGGTTGTTGGTTGTTTTGTTTTGTTTTGGTCTGTGTTTTCTTTTTTTCTTTTTAAAATTTATTTATTTATTTCTAGCTTACAGTATTCAGTTCCACCAGCCTTTGAGTTCCAAATTTTCTTCCTCTTCTTCTCTTCTCCATCCCCCAAACATGCAGTCTGATGAAGACTCTACATATACATTCACATTAAATATATTTTCACATTAGTCATATTGCAAAGAAGAATTATAACCAATGGAATGAACTGCAAGAAAGAAGAAACAAAACTAAACAAAAAAGAGAGAGGGCAAATAGTATGATTTTATCTGCATTTAGACTCCGTAATTCTTTCTCTGGAAATGGATAGCATTTTCCATCATGAGCCTTTTGGAGTTGTCCTAGAACCTTGCATTGCTGAGAAGAGCCAAGTTTATCAAAGTTAGTCATTGCAAAATGTGGCT
Organism: Pseudochirops corinnae; assembly: GCA_028646515.1. Taxonomy (NCBI): domain Eukaryota; kingdom Metazoa; phylum Chordata; class Mammalia; order Diprotodontia; family Pseudocheiridae; genus Pseudochirops; species Pseudochirops corinnae. The sequence goes on along the minus strand of CM053590.1, from coordinate 155,759,783 downwards.
GTAATTGTGTACAATGTTCTCCTGGTTCTGCTCCTCTCACTCAGCATCAGTTCATATAAGTTTTTCCAGGTTTTTCTGTTGTCTGCCTGCTCATCATTTCTTATAACACAATAGTATTCCATTACATTTATATACTACAATTTGTTCAGTCATTCCCCAACTGACAGGCATCCCCTCAATTTCTAGTTCTTGGCCATCACAAAAAGAGCTGCTATGAATATTTTTGTACATGCAGGTTCTTTCCTCATTAGTATGATCTCTTTGGAATACAGCTCTAGAAGCAGTATTGCAGAGTCAAAGAGTATGTACATTTTTATAGTCCTTTTGGCATACATAATTCCAAATTGCTCTCCAAAATGGTTGGATCAGTTCACAACTCCACCAACAATGAATTAGTGTCCCAACTTTCCCACATCTTCTCCAGCTTTTATGATTTTCCTGTTTTGTCATGTCAGCCAATTTGACAGGTTTGATGTGTGTGACCTAAGAGTCATTTTGATTTGCATTTCTCTAATCAATAGTGATTTAGGGCATTTTTTTATATTACTATACATATCTTTAATTTCTTCCTCTGAAAACTGCTTGTTCATATCCTTTGACCATTTATCAATAGTGGAATGACTTTTAATGGGTTTTCTTTTCTAACATGGCTAATATGGAAATGTTTTGCATGAGTGCACATGTATAATCTGTATTAAATTGCTTGCTATCTCAAGGAGGAGGGAAAGAATTTGGAACTCGAATTTTTAAAAACAAATGTTAAAATTGTTTTTATGTATAATTTAGAAAAAAAATTTAAAAAGTAACTCCACATATATGTGTGCAGATATAGGGGAATCAAAGAGGAAAGAGAAAGGGGCAAATGTAGAGACCCAGAGAACCAAATAGTCCATATGGTGCTACTTTCCATCACAGGTGAGATTTCTAGAGTACATGACTGGGGACCTTTATGAGGGCAATGATCCACAAAAAATTGCTCATAGTTCTGGAACTTACACCATTGACAATAATAGGGAAGTTAGGAAGAAGAAAGGTTGAGGAGAGGGAAGGGAATAGGGAAAATTTTGAGTTTAAGATGTTGGCCAGATATGCAGTTTGAGATGTCTAACAGGAAGTTGGAGACGTGATAGTGGAGGTCAGTAGAGAGGTTAGGGATAAATAGATGTGAGACTCACCAGCATAGAGATAAGAACAGAATTTATGGAAGCTGATAAGATCACCAAATGAAATGATAGAGGAAAAAGAGAAGAAAGCCTAGGGAAGAGCCTTATAGGATAGAAGGTTAGTGGGTATGACTTGGATGAAGATCTAGCAAAGAACGATGAGCAGGGGTGGTCAAATACGTTGGAAAAGAATCAAGAGGGAACTGGTGACCTGAAAACCTAGAGAGGAGAGAGTAAAAAGGAGAAGAGGGTGATCAATAATGTCAAAGGCTGTAGAGAGGTCAACAGGCATGAAGACTGAGGAAAGGCCATTAGATTTGGCAATTTAGAGACCATTAGTAACTTCAGCAAGACTATTTTCATTTGAATTGTTTGGAAGCCTGATTGTAGGGCTAAGAAAAGAGTAATATGGCCTTCCCAAGTAGGAGGGAAGGTAGATAAGTGCAGGCATCTTAGAGGTCATGACTTGAAGAAGATATACAATTCATAATCAAAATTCCAGGCTTGTGTACATCTTCGGGGTATCTAGATGAGGTATTGGATAGAGCACCAGTCCTGGAGTCAGGAAGACCCGAGTCCAAATATGTCTTCAGACACTAATAAACTGTGTGACCTTGGGCATATTACTTAACCCTGATTGCCAAAAAAGGAAGAAAGTCAGAAGCAAGAAAGCAAGAAAGAAAGAAAAAAAGGAAGGAAAGAAGGAAGGAAGGGAGGAAGAAAGGAAGGGGAGGAAGAAAGGAAGGGAAGGAAGGAAGGAAGGAAAGAAGGAAGAAAAGAAGAAATGAAGAAAAGAAGAAAAGAAGGGAGAAAGGAAATCATGGTCAATATCTAGCCTGGAGACAGGAGCCCCACATTTAGGTGTGATTTGGCCCATGTACGATTCTTTTCTTTGAGCTAAGGATCAATACTTTAGGAAAGGTCAGAAGACATAAACCTTGCTTTGCCAAAGCCAACACAAATTTTTCACTTAGCCGTCTATACAAATTAGATCCCAACCTAGATGCTCAGAACAAATGGAAAAAATAGACTTGCTTCACTCTCCCCATTTTTTTTCTTATGCTGTGCATACATATTTATAGAAACGCATTTATGTAATTATGGTATAAAGACAAAATGTTGGCTAGTATCACCAGGTAGAGACAATTAGTAAATCCATTATTTAGGGTCCTATTTGTACTTTTGTTATCAAAGATCATGCTTTCATTACCTTAAATTAAATTCATTAATGTTTATTAGTAAATGAGAGGAATTGTCAATATTTTCCTAAACTTAAGCTTTCATGCACAACATTTTTCTTCTCAGAACAAATGACTACCCTTCATAATAGAAGTATAAATAGAATTATAATTAATGAATTTACTAATTGATCTTCCTGTTTCATAGATTATCCAATGTGTGATTTTTGACCTCAATATACATATACATAGGAATAGGGATAGAGACTGGACCTTTGATTGGGAATTTCTGGGTGAAGAAACTCTACTAGAGCAGGTCAGTTCCTTCTCTTCAACTTATGGTTTTAGGGAGTTGTCTGAAGCAATGAGAGCTTAAGTGACTTGCCCAAAGTCCCCTAGTATGTGTCAAATATATAATACACTCCCATAAGTGCTTTAAACTATACTTTATTTTCTTAATCTCTAGTTTCTTAGTACTGACTTGCTCAGAAAACTTCTGTTTTCTTTCATTTTGCTTTAGTAAAACTAATTACCATTTGTCCTCTATAATTTGCCGATTTCCATTTTCCACTTCAAATCTACCATGCAACTCTTCTATGACAAGAAGAGATAGCAGTAAATACAGTGAGTATATCTATTCCATCTGCAGTCATCTATTCACCTGAGTGGCTGGAAGAAGTATTACAGACTGGTAATTTAGGTTTCCTGGTTTCATGTCGTTCAGTTTCTATAAAACTTACTTGCCTCTGTGCCAAGAATCAAGAATACCATCTCTCCCCTCCGCACCCCCAGCAACAAGCCTCAGCTAGCTCACTGCAGTATATGGAGGCTGAAGTTTCTGAGCAGAGGTAGAAAATTATGAATGTAGATTTCTAGCACTTGGCTCTGAATGCTGTCAGTGGAATTTCTAAGATCAGGGTATCTGGCACATCAGGGTGTTTCATTACCCAATGACTTTTCTTTTGTCCATTCCTAAGCTTTATTCTCTCTTCTCCTAGGCTACCAAATACTAGTCATGTGCCTTTTCTATTGTCCGAGTCTGTCTGGATAGTAGTCAATGGTTTCTTGGATTCATCTGACTAACTTACATGGCTCTTCAAGTGGGGTTTATGGATTCCTGATGACCCTGCCCATAGCCTAGTTCACATTGCCAGGACTGATGGTTTTTGCAGACTGGGTGAGGTTTGCAATCAGCGCATGAATGAAAATGATTCCTCTAAGTAACTTTAATAGCTAACATTTTACTGCCAGGCACTGTGCTAAGAGCTTTACAGAGCTAAGAGCTTCATTATCTCACTTGGTCCTCACAGCAGTCCTGGGAGGTGGGTGCTATTATCCCATTTTACAGATAAGAAAATTGAGACAAACCCAAATAACAACAACTGACATTTATATAGTACTTACTCTGTGCCAGGCACTGTGCTAAGCACTTTACAATCATTATCTCATTTGATCCCCATAACAACCTGGGGGTTAGTTCAGTTCCCTTTCTTTTTTTTTTTTTTTTCTTTTAGAATTGGAGTGCCATGGGCAGGAAATAGCTAGTATTTTATTTTTTTTTTTGCTTTTTTGGAGCGGGGAAGGCAGGGTAGTTGGGATTAAGTGACTTGCCCAAGGTCACATGGCTAGTAAGTATGTCAAGTGTCTGAGGCTGGATTTGAACTCAGGTCCTCCTGACTCCAGGGCCAGTGCTGTATTCACTGCACCACCTAGCCACCCCTCAGTTCCCTTTCCATTCAATTATTGGTCTAGTTACAAGACCTGGTCCTTAGAGACCCTCAACTAAGTACCTAGATTATGCTGACCCAGAAACCAAGTCAGACCCAAAGATTGATGCAAGAAGTTTTTGCAGAATTATACATCTCCTATGTCTTATACGAAAACCGATCCTGTATTGGTCAGTTGGTTACTGTTTCCATGTTCCTTTGTGGGAATATAGATACTTACATGTGAGTGAGACATCTCTTTTTCCTATTTCAGGGAATTGTACCTGTTTGCTCTTCCCCTCCCACTTCGGAAAGTCCCTAATCTTTTCTCCAATCAGAAATCATATTATCTAATTTTGTTCCTGCTAAATTTCTATCTTTTAATTAATTGGTCTTATTGAATTAACTGTTTTTAATACATAAAACTCTGTTACACTCTTTTCATGGTCTTTGAACTGACTCGGGAATCCATTGACCCATTATTATTCCTGTTTTGCTAATGAATTATATAGCTTGGATTGTTTCCTCAGTTATCATTCCACCACAATATTATTATTATCTTCAATTTATGGATGAGGAAATTGAGACAAACAGAAGGTAAATGACTTGGCCAGGGTCACATAGCTGGTAAATGACTGAGGAAGGATTTGAACTCAGGTCTTCCTGAATCCAGGTTCAATGCTCTATCCACCAGGCCACCTAGCTGCCCAACCACCTCTTTACTACTAAAAAATGGAGATCAGTCAGTCTCTGGTATTCCTTTCTCTTCTACCATCCCAGCCTCCTCTCCTCTCTACACCCTGAAGTTCCTTTCAACCTATATATTTGTATCTCAGGAAAATACTAGTTGTATGTCGATGAACAAGTCATGAATTCTCCCAAAGCTTCAGGTTCTTCTGAGCTAGGCAGAACAGTGGATAGAGACCTGGATATAGTCAGAAGACCAGAATTCAAATCTGGACTTGGACACTTGCTAGCTGTATGACCCAAGATGAGTCACTTACATAGTCTACCTCAGTTTACTTTTTTGTAAAATGGGGGTAAAATAGCACCATCTGTCCCCCAGTATTGTCATGAGAATAAAATAATATTTGTAAAGCATTTTGAAAACCTTAAGCACTATATAAATGCTAGCTCTTGCATTACTATTCTTCTTCTTCTCATATAATAGGGATAATATACTAGTTAAATCATTGGATTAGAAAGTATTTTGCCAAAACCACATAAATTACTATTAGAATAACAATAATGATAATATAGAAAACTAAGGTCCAGAGAGAGAGAACTACTAGGTTTCATAGGATCACTTACACATGGACCTTTAGCAAATGAGTCACAATCTTCTATTTGTAAAGCAACTGATGTCGAGAAAGCAACTTCCCCGGAGCAGCTACATGGTGAATAGAGCTCTAGCCTGTTATGGGAATCTGAAGATCTTCCCTACCCCTAGGCCCTTTGCTAAAGTGGCTACGTGACTCTGAGAACCTTCCCAGATTTGAAAGTATGCTCTGTTCCCTAATAGGCTCAATGTGGTCACGTGGAGCCTGTGGTGCCAGGCTTGTTTTTCAGGAATGCCCGTGCCTTGTAGCTTTGTGATTGGGCAGTGGGTCCAGAGGGCTGTGACATTCTCCAAGCCAGGAGAAGGCTATATACATATACACGCCCTGATGTGAGGTTTTGGTTTGGGACTCACTTTGAGAAGAGTTGTGTGATTTGGCCAGAAGAGACTCTGGGCAGCCGTTGAGCCCCCTGGCTGTGAAAAAACCCAGATGTTGATGCTTCCCTCTCTGGTAACTGAATAGGTAACTGATGTAATGGTCAGACGCTGGAAACCATCTGCTGATCTGTTTTTCTGTTTGTTTGTAACTTTTGTTTGTAGTCTCTGAAGTTCAGGGTTCTGACTTTTCCCCCTGAACTAGGTAAATAATATGTTTGATTAAAGTAAGATTGTTAACCCATTTTGAGTTGCTTTCCTTTAGAAAAGCAGATCTAAGAACCTGTGCTAGTAGCCGCCCTGGGTATGCTAGGGTGCTTGCTGATACATAGCCCTGAAGTCAGGAGGACCTGAGTTCAAATAAGCCTCAGGCACTTGACACTTAACTAGCTTTGTGACCTTGGGCAAGTCACTTAACTCCAATTGCCTTCCCTACCTCCAAAAAAAAAAGCAATTTCCCAAAGTGATCCAAGTAGTAAATAGCAAAATCAGATTCAAACCCAGTTCTTTTGATCCCAAATCTAATTAATCTTCCACTGATTTGGTAACGTATAGCTCTCAAATCCTATCATATATATATATATATATATATATATATATATATATATATATATACATATACATATATATTATTCATAATATGTAGTATGTGTTAAATAAGTATGCACATCACATGTATTATGTAGATGTGTAATATATGCAAATTGTTTTGTATGTTTACAAGTAAGATAATGTTTGTAAAATACTTAGCACAGTGCCTTGTACATAATAGGTACCTAATAAATGTTTATTCCCTTCCCTACTTTCCTTCCCCATTATATGTATTATTAATGTATTCTATCTGTATGTACACACGTGTTTATTTATGTCTGCATACATATTTATACATGTGCACATGTATGGACATATTAAAATATTGTGCATATATACTAAGTATACACTCTTATAACTCTCCTCTTCCTTTCACCACAAGATCTTTTTTATCCACAAAGACCCCTGTTTTCACTATGTTCTCCAAGATATAAACCAATAAATATTTATTAAGCACCTACTGTATTCTGGGTGGTATTCTAGACCCTGGAGATACCAGCCACCAAAATGAAACAGTCCCTTCTTGCAATGGGCTTGCATTCGAAGGGTAGCTTGCATTCTAAAAGGCTAGTAGTACCTGGTATCTATCAGAGTTGGACTAGTGGGAACAGAATGAGTGAACTTACCGAGGAAAAAGTAAGCAAAGAAAGTATTCACACTTTATAAGTAGATCAGTTACTGTAGTGGATTTTAATCCCTCTTATCTCACAGTTATAAATGGTAACTTAATTAAAAGTGTAGCATAGCTCAAAGGAGTTTGATGGATATTAAGAGATAAAGAGAGAGAGAGAGAGAGAGAGAGAAAGACACTTTTAAAATATCATTGGCTTTGGCTTAATGATATTTCAGAGCAATGTTTCATTTAGTTTCCAAACACTCAAATTGAGAGTCAATCAACATACATTTATTAAGCCCTTTCTGTGTTCCAGAAATTGTGCTAAAAATACAAAGAAATGCAAAAACTTGGTTCCTGCCCTCAAGAAGCTCACATCTTTAATTAATTAATTAATTAGCTGATTTTTGGTTTTCAGCATTCACTTTTGTAAGATTTTTATTTCTAAATTTCTCTCCTCCTTCCTGTCCCCCTTCCCCAAGACAGCATGCAATTTGATATAGGCTATATATGTACAATCATACTGAACATATTTCCATATTAGTCATATTATGAAAGAAGAATCAGAAAAAAGAGAAAAACCACAAGAAAGAAAAAACAAAAAAAGAGAAAATAGTATGCTTTGATCTGCATTCGGACTCCATAGTTCTTTCTCTGGATGCGGATAGCATTTTCCATCATGTGTCTTTGGACTTGTCTTAAATGATTGCATTGCCGAGAAGAGCGAAGTATATCAAAGTTGTTATTGCACAAGGTTGCTGCTCCTGTGTGCAATGTTCTCCTGGTTCTGCTCAGTACACTCAGCATCAATTCATGCAAGTCTTTCCAGGTTTTTATGAAATCTGTCTGCTCATCATTTCTTATGGAAATTATATCCCTTTGGATATCGTTCCAAATTGCTCTCCAGAATGGTTGGATCACTTCATCACTCATTAGTGAAAAAACTCACATTGTAAAAAAAGGTGGCAACATGTAAATAATTAGGTGTATCTAAGATATATATAGAGTGTTGATATTCAATCATGTACAATTCTTTGTGACCTTCTTTGGGGTTTTCTTGGCAAAGATACTGGAGTGATTTGTCATTTCCTTCTCCAGCTCATTTTACAAATGAGTAAACTGAGGTAAACAGTCACACATCTAGTATCTGAAATCAGATTTGAACTCACAAAGAACTAACTCCAAACCCACTACTCTAAACACTGTGCAACCTAGCTGTCCTATATTTAGAGTAGATGGAAGGTAATATGAGATAGGAAGACATTAGTGGCTGGAGGACCAGGAAAGACCCACTGCAGGTGGGAATTTGATTTGGATTTTAAAGAAAGCCTAAGAAACTAAGAAATGAAGGGACAGAGCATTACTGATTTGGGAGACAGTCAGTACAAATACATGGAGGCAAGTACTATTGGAAGACAGTAGTAGAAATGCCTGGCATTCGTGTAGAGCTTTAAGGTTTACATAGCCCTTCACACAAAATAGTTCATTTGAACCTCACAATAGCCACATGAGTTGGGTATTCCTATTTTACAGATAAGGAAACAAACTCAGGGAAGATAAATGGTGATCACACAACCAGTAAGAATCTGGAATAGGTTTTGAACCCAGCTTTTCATGAGTTCCAAGTCAATTAGCAACCACTTATTAAGTGCCTATTATATGCCAGGCATGAAGTTTGCATAGTCCCTCCCTTCAAGGGGCTTCCCTCTATCTTCTACCCTCCTAGTAGGGAGCATGATAGAAAAAATGCTAAGTGTCTAAGTTTCCAATGAAAAGGAAGGATTTCTATGCCAAGATTCCCCATCAAGGCCAAGGCCTCATTGGAATAGTCTGGGTGTTAAATCTTAGTCCCTAACATCTTTTTAGAGCTTAGACAAAGGAGACTGCCAGACCTCAGCTCTTCTAAAAGAAGAGTCTTATGTTTAGTCCTTTACAAATGCATAATACATTATCCAAATATAAATTGATATTATGATGAAAATTCAAAAGGAAAAGGATATCTCATTCAAATTATATCACAAGATGAAAGGAGAATAGTGTAGAGAAGACAGGGTTGTGGTTGGTGTCAGGAAGAACTAGAAGTAAACCTCACTTCTTGGCCAATAGACCCATGGGTAAATCACTCAACATCTCTGAGTGTCATCTCTAAAAAGGATTGTAGTATTCATACTACCCACCTTGAAGTGTTGTTTTGAAGAAAGTATAATCTAATCTTGAGACTTTATTGAAGAGAATGGAAGAAGTAAAGAAGAGCCATTGGGAAAAGTATTTAATAACTTGCTTATTCAGCCATTTTTTCATTCCTTTGTTTATCAGACCTGTGATGTCATCATTCTTGAATATCAATGCAAATCAGATCCTTTTCCACAATTTATGGCCTTACAGAGATACCTAGGGCCCTGGGAGAGGTTACATTTCTGCCCAATGTCACTCAGTCAGTATGTTAGAAGTGGGACTTGAACCCAGACCTTCTCTGGCATCAGCTGGAGAATCAGTCCTTGTAGAAATGTGACCTGCTGGCAATTGCTCCTGTAGGTTCCACAGCCTCATCTCTTCAGTAGGAATAGCTAGTAAAAACCTGGAAAACAAAGTTCTCGCCATTAAAATCTTTGACCTCATCCAACAGTTAACACCAGAAATGAATGAGCTGTTGCTGTTCATCCTTCATTTATTGTTGTATTTTTTTAAAATAGTATTTTTTTCAATGACAAAGAAAATTTTTAATTAATTTTAAAAAATTGAGTTCCAAATTTTTCTTCCTCCACTCTCTCCTGCCTAAAAGCAGTAAGCAATTTGATATGTTATATATGTTCAATTGTGTAAAACATTTGCATATTTTTCATTTTGTGAATCATCTTTTGTTTCCAAAGAGGACCAATGACATCACAGGGTGATGTTCTGACTTGCGTGAGAATTGAATTTAAGTGAGGCAGAGCTGCATGGAGTTGTCAGCCACATTCTGTCCTCCAGAGTCATCAAAGTCCAGGGGCAAGATGAAAGTCAAGATGAGTGGAGATGGCCTGGGAAATAATGACTTTGGCCTTTCTAAACTAAGGTCTTTCCTAAGTCTCAGTTCGTCTAAGGCCACAACCAGTTTTATCAGTGGAAATTACATTAAAGTAGATGCATTACTAAATGCTTCACTGCTTCACAAGAACCATGGGGCCTTTCCAAATGACTCAAAAGCTGAACCCTCCTATTGTCATCCTTCCTTCATGAGAATGTGAACTCCCTGAGATCAAGGACTGTCTTGCTCTTCTATTTGTCTCTTATGTTGTTTTATTTCTATTTCTATAAAAACACTTAGTGAGGTCTAGGGCAGTAACTGCAAGAAAGACCCCTGCAAAAAAGGAGACCTCCTACTAAACACAAGGGACAAAGAAAAGGAAGAATTTGTTATTCACTCCAGAATCCCAGTTTGGAAAGTGCCAGCTCAGCCAACAGGATCTGGAGAGCCTCAGTGAAGGAAGGAAGAAGGGTAGAGTCATCAGCTGTAAATGAAGACTGTGGAATTTCTTCAGTTCTAATCTTCAAAGCAGCTCCCCAGGTAAACCTGAAATGTCAGGAACTATGCAAATAAGGCTTTAAAAAAAATCGACAACTGGTAGTATCTGCTAATAAAAGTGCCAAGACCATAGGAGAAAAGAAGATGGTGATAAACAGAAAATGAGCTCAGGAGGATCATTTTAATGAAGTTTCTCTGCCTCATATTTGCAAGACTAAGATCTAAGAGCCAAAGACAGTCCAAATGCAAAGGATGATTATCAATGAGATAGGAAGAAGTGCTAATGAACCAATTAGGGCCCAGGATCTAGTTTAGTGATAATTGCTCTGCTTTTGGATATTGTGTGCTAGAGGAATGGAGATGAAAAAAAAAAAACCCTAAAATGTTGTGTTTTATTTTGTTTTCTTCATTTTAAAAAATTGTGGAAATGACTCTATATCAATTCTTAGAAGCTTGTTGTGCTAGGAAGATTTTAAGAAAGGAAAACACTACTCCTGTCTCTTTGCCAGGTGCCTTGCTTAATAATTCCCTAAGGCCCTTGTACTCACAAGGTTGGGTTGGTTTCCACACTCCCTTTTTGTGCCTATTGGGTCCAAAGGCTCACACATTTTACATGGTTTATATTTTCGTCAGGGAGGCCCCACTTTCTGATTGTTTCCAGTTTTAGCATAACAGAAATATTCAACTAAGAGTTTTCCTCCCCTGTGAGTAAAGATATGATTGAAACTAACATAGTCATTGTTATTATCATTGCCTGTCATAAAGCAGGTGTGTCATAACTGGATATTTAAATTTACCCAGAAGCCAACTGTTCTCACTACCACAGAGCTGCAAGGAGCCATTCAAGTGGAGAATTGGCTAAAATATGAGAATCATCATAGAAACTGGAGACATTAAGTCCAGATGCTTATAATGCTTGGAGCAATGATAATTAGACATCATTAGTGCATTCACGGAATGATATCCCTTCCTCTAGCAGGAGAGGAAAGAGCCCTCTCTCCAGAGATGCACAAGCAATATCTGGAAGGTAATAATTGATCAAGGCCCGGGGAAAAGTTCTTATTGTCCCAGCAACTTCATCCCCAGGTATAAAAATGCTGCTCTGCTCTGGTAGAAGAAACTTGACTGATAGAAAATTACTGTCTCTAGAGTAATAGAAATATGTGGTATTCTTGCCAGGACTGATGGTTGAAGACGATTTCTCAATTAAAAATAAAGAGTGTCAGCTTGTGAATGTGAAAATTATTTGCAAAACATATCTCACCTGAAGCACTCCTGCAGTATGGGAAGAATCGTGAAACTCTGAGCTTAGAGGAATCGCTTCTATGGAATCTCTGCTTAGACATCCAAGGGCAGAATATAGGTATTCCTTATTCCAGGCAGGATCAATATATAGAACTTTGAATTTATAGCATTGAAAAAGTAGGGAACCATTTCCTTTTACACAATCTAATGCTGTGTGCTTGAGTGGTTTTCTGGGTGAAATACACAATGGTTAAATTGAACCTTTTGATGAAATTAAGCCTTTCGATGAAGTCTGATAGTGTATTTAGTCAGCTAGGAAATTTTATGCTTGGGGTAAGTACCACAAACCACACCTTCCATTCAGGAGTGTGTGTGTGTGTGTGTGTGTGTGTGTGTGTGTGTGTGTGTGTGTGTATGAGAGAGAGAGAGACAGAGACAGAGACAGAGAGACAGAGAGAGAGAGAGACAGAGAGTGAACAGAGACACTGTGCCATGAAGGAAGAAAGATACCTTAGAACACTGGTGTGAAGCTAGTGCAAAGGACTGATTTCCATAAATAAACACAGTAATTAATTAGAATAAAATCCCCGAATTATAAAAAAAAAAACTAGGGAGTAAAATGGGGGAGGGGAATAGGGTGGCAAGAAAGGAACAGAAATGGAGCTTAGCCCAACCTGTCATCTAGTAGCTTCATATTTTAACTAATTATTCTTGCTCCCTAAGTGCTAAGTTCTATTGTCTCTAGAGAGTAGCAGAAGATGTCAATGATTTAGCACTTTGGTCAAAGCTCTAGCCACCACTGTATGTCTCCAAATGTAGTGCTTAGAACTCAGACTCAGTAAATGCTCAGACTAAAGGAGAAGTATGAGAAGAAGTATCTAGGACTTCCAAGTGTAAAGTAAAAGGAATTTATAGAAAGGAGAATTAACCCTCTGATGTGTTCATGAGAGATAACTGAAGAGGGAGAGAAAAGCAAAGAAAAAGAAAGAAAATTCTTATAGATACAGAATTAGTAAAATTCTGTCATGTCTAACAGAATTCAAACACCCTGGAAAAAGAAGCCATTTAATTGTTATCTTTATTAAAGCCACAAACACAATGCTATCATGTTTGTTATTGTTCAATCATGTAACTTTTCATGACCCTATCGACCATATTGTCCATGGGATTTTCTTGGCAAAGATACTGGAGTGGTTTGCTATTTCCTTCTCTAGCGGAATAAGGAAAACAGAGGAAAAGTGACTTGCCCAGGGTCACACAGGTAATAAGTATCTAAGGTTCAAATTTGAACTCAGGACTTCCTGACTCTAGGTCCAGTAGTCTTTCCACTGAGTCATTTGCTGCATTAGATAAAAGTTGAATTGAATCTAATGTTTGATGTTATTCAGTTGTATTACATTCTTCATGACCCTATTTGGGATTTTCTTGGCAAAGATACAGGAGTGCTTTCCCATATTCTTTTCTTTTTTTTTTAAATTAAAAATTTTTTGTTTATTTTTAGTTTTCAACATTCATTTCCACAATATTTTGAGTTACAATTTTTTCTCCCCATCTTTCCCCTATCCACCACTCCAACATAGCAATCCTACTGAATACCCCTTGCCCCAGTCTGCTCTCCCTTATATCCTCCCCCATTCCTCCTCTGACTTTCTAGTAGGGAAAGATGGATTTCTGTACCCTAGTGCCTGTATATCTTATTTCCCAGTTGCAGTTAATATATATATATTAACATTTGATTTTAAAACTTTGATTTCCAGATTCTTTCCCTTCTTCCCTCCTCACCGACCCCTACTGGGAAGATAAGCAGTTCAACATAGGTTGTACATGTGTAGTTACACAAAACATTTCCTTAGTAGATATATTGTGAAAGACTGACTATATTATCCTCCATCCTATCCCACCCCCCCCACTTATTCTATTTTCTACTTTGACTGTGTCCCTTTTCAAAAGTGTGTGCTTCTAACTACCCTCCCTCTCAATCTGCCCTCGCTTCTATCTTCCCCCCTCTTATCCCCTTCCACCCTAATTTCCTTTAGGGTAAGATACCCAATTTAGTGTGTATGCTATTCCCTCCTTAAGCCAAATTCAATGAGAGTAAGGTTGACACATTCTCTTTTGCCTTCCTGTTCTTCCCCTCCATTATAACAGTTTTCTCTTGCCTCTTTTATATGAGATAATTTACCCTATTCTGTCTCTCCCTATCTCCTCTCATTATATTCCTCTCTCACTTCTTTATTTTTTAGATATCATGCCTTACTATTCAACTGATCCTGTGCCCTCTGTCTATGTATACATATAACACATATATACACACACTCACATATGTATTTATATGCACATATGCCTTCCTATATAAACATATATATGTATGTATACATATATATTCCCTTCAACTATCCTCATATTGAGAAAAGTCTTAGGAGTTATAATTATTGTTTTTCCATGTAGTAATGTAAATAGTTCAATTTTAATAAGTTCCTTATGATTTCTTTTCCCTGTTTACCTTCTCATGCTTCTTGTATTTGAATGTCAAATTTTCTATTCAACTCTGATTTTTTCATCAAGAATTCTTGAAAATCCTCTATTTCATTGAATGACCATATTTTTCCCTGAAACATTTTATTCAGTTTTGCTGGGTAGGTGAATCTTGGTTTTAATCCTAGCTCCTTTGACCTGCAGAATATCATATTCTAAACCCTTTGATCCCTTAGTGTAGAAGCTGCTAGGTCTTGTGTTATCCTGGTTGTGTTTCCACAATATTCAAATTGTTTCTTCCTGGCTGCTTGTAATATTTTCTCCTTGACCAGGGAACTCTGGAATTTGGCTATAATATTCCTAGGAGTTTTCTTTTTAGGATTTTCTTCAAGAGGTGATCAGTGAATTCTTTCAAGTTCTATTTTTCCCCTGGTTCTAAAATATCAGGGCAATTTTGCTTGATAATTTCTTGAAAGATGATGTCTAGGCTCTTTTTTTGATCATGGCTTTCAGGTAGTCCAATAATTTTTAAATTGTCCCTTCTGATATTTTCTATTTTCCAGGTCAGTGATTTTTCCAATGAGGTATTTCACATTGCCTTCTATTTTTTCACTCGTTTGGATCTGTTTTGTAGTATCTTGATTTCTCATAAAGTCATTAGCTTCCATTTGCTCCAGTCTAATTCTGAAGGAATTATTCTCTTCAGTGAGTTTTGAAATTCTTTTCTATCTGGCAAATTTGGCTTTTTAAGGCATTCTTCTCCTCATTGGCTTTTTGGTCCTTTTTTGGTATTTGAGTTAGTCTATTTTTTAAAGTGTTACTTTCTACGTTCAGGTTGTTGACTTGCTTTTCATGATTTTCTTGTATCATTCTCATTTCTCTTCCCAATTTTTCCTCCACTTCTCTTACTTAATCTTCAAAATCCTTTTTGAGCTACTCCATGGCCTGCAATCAGTTCATATTTTTCTTGCAAGCTTTTGATGCAGGAGTTTTGACTTCATTGTCTTCCTTCTGTTCCATGCTTTGATCTTTTTTTCCCCAAAAAGGAATCCAAGGTTTGATTGCTCTGCTTCCTCTGCTTGTTGTCAATCACTTGACTTTTGAACTCTTTGCCATGGTAGAACTCTGCTTCCAGAGAGGAGAGCTTTGTTCCAAATCACTGCGGTTTTTGCAGCTGTCTGAGGTATTAGGAGGGTTCTCTCGCTGCAGCCCCCACAAGCTCTGGCCCACTCACCCCAGGACCTCCACCCAAGACAGTGATCCAGATCCAAGCATGTTAGAGCAAGAGCAATTACCCTCTGAATGGTCGCTTGGTCTCCCTATGATCTGCAGGCCAGGAGCTATGGAGGCAGCTATTTGAGGCAGCTGCTGCAACTCTGCCACCCCTCGCCTGAAGGCAAGGGCCAGACTGCACCCTTCCTTTCCAATAGAGTCTTTGACATTTATGGGTTGAGAAGTCTGGAAACCACCACAGCTGCTGGTTATTCACTCTCCTGAAATCTGCTCTGGCTGCCTCTGGTCAGGGCCACTCTGAGGCTAAAAACTTGTGGCTCATGCAGATCTGTGTAGTGCTCCCAGTGGCCTTCCTATCGGCCTGTCAGGCTGCCTTCAGTGGGAGGTTTGTTTCTTCCTCTCACTTTGTGGGTTCTGTAGCTCTAAAATTTGTTTAGAATCATATTTTATAGTTATTTGAGGTGGTTGTTGGGGGAGGTCACGGAATTTCCTGCTTCTATGCCACCATCTTGACTTGGCCCCCCCCATTTTCTTTTTCAGTTCATTTTACAGATGAGGAAACTCAGGCAATGTAGTGTCAAAGCAATGTTCACAACACCTACGGTGACTATGAATATGCTGGCACAGTTCCGAATTGTAAAATATTACAGACTCTCCACATAGAAGACAGAAGCAAGACATTTATTCAGATACCAGAAAGCCAAATCTCAACAACACTAGAAATTTGAATCCATCATAGCAACAAAGAAGTTAATAAACTATAACACAGGAGGGAGCCACACCATCCTTTAGCCTTCCCACAAACACTTAAAAATCTAACTATCTCTGGCTACATCCTTTCCTCCCTCTAGCTCTAACTATTCTGACTCCCAGATTACTGTGGGCTCTGCTACACCCTTTAGAAAGCTTCTCCCACCACAGGCTCCATGTGGTTACATTCAACCTATTAGGGGGCAGGGAAGATTTTCAAAGCAGGGAAGATCTTCAAATTCCTTTAGGCCTATTTAAGGGGCAGGGAAGATCTTCAAATTCTCATTACCATTACAGACAGAGTTAAGTGACTTGCCCAGGGTCACACAGTTACTAAGGGTCTGAGACCAGATTTTATTTCAGGAAGATAAGTCTTCCTGACTCTAGGTGCAGTGCTCTATTCACTGTGCCACCTAGCTGCTGTAAGAGTGAATGTTTAGTACACCATCTAGCTGACTCCCATCTTTCCTTCCTTTACACAGAACCTAATATAGCTAAAAAAGAAAGAAGAGGTTTTAATAAAGCCTAATTGATTACAATAGTGGTAATAATGAGTTCATTTGTTTTCAATTGTTTAATAAGTTACATATATCCTTTTTTCCTTATAAATGTAGAAGAAATGTCTGTGTAATGAAGTAATACAATGATCAGTTGTGTGTGAGCTATATAAACACTGACTGAAATCCTTCCCTCCTGAAGACAAACACAGATTTCACATATCTGAATGGGTGTTGACTGAGACTATCTTGGATTCAAATTCATTTCCAAACCTCAGAAACATTTCCTTTACCAATTGTCACAAATCATCTTAGTCAGGGCAAAAATATGACTTAAAACAAACAAATGATAATAAGAGTATTTGTATGCAGATTGAGAAAATGTCAGTGAATATGAGTTTGCTAATTGTTTTTTTTCTTTTTCTGCAGACATTCATTAGCATTCAAGTCTTTAAATTGTGACTTAGGCATATGGATGTATATATACTAGTTTAAATCCTGCCTCAGATACTTATAGCTGTATGGCTCTGGGCATCGTATTCAGCCTTTAATGGGGATAATAATAGTGCCAAACTTTCAGGATTGTTATGAGGATCAAATCAGCTAATATATGTAAATTACTTTGCAAAGCAGAGCTCTAAACATTTGAGTGATTATATATAAATATGCATATAGTGTGAGGTCACCATGGAGGAATGGATTAAGAACTGAACTCAGAGTCACAGAGACCTGGGTTCAGTCACTGCCTCTGATACTTATTGACTGTATGACCTTGGGTAGATCACTTAGGCTGTCAGCCAGTGCTCTTGATGACTAACTAAGTGGATCTGCTATAAAACTGGTAATGACCTGCCTTGTTGGAGGGAGTTTCTTCCTTGGATTTTTCTTATATGAAAGATAACAGCTCCAACCCAAAAAGTAAAATGTATAGAGATACGGATAACAATAGTGATAATCTAGCATTTACTAGCATTTTTAAGATTTACAAAGCACTTTACAAAGTTGTCATTTTATCCTCACAACAACTCTGGGAGGTAGGTGTTACTATTAACCACAATTTGTGAATGAGGAAACTGAATCAAAAGGAGTTAAATTACTTGCCCAGGGTCACACAGCTAATAAGTATCTGAGATGGGATTTGAACTCAGGTGTGCCAGACAGCAGGAAGAGAATTCTCCATCTGCTTCACCACCTAACCACCTCTATATATGCATGATAGGGAAATGGACCCATTTGCTTTTCATCAATAAATGAATTGATCTCGGAGAGAAGAAACATGAATAACCATTCAAAGCCATTAAAATGACTGGCTCAGAATCCAGGTAAGCAGACTTGCCCAGCTAGGTCCTAGCTTTGCTTTCCTTCTCTGCCTTTTGAACTCATCAAAACCAAGTTCTCAAAATAGAAAACCTCCAATCTGTCTCTTGGGTTGTTTTCTTCATTGTTCTTATTATAAGTTGGGATAACTTCTCATTTGTGTGACTAATAGTTGTCACTCTGGCTAATGGTCTAGTATGGGCTTCCAGATACCCCCACAACCTGTCAGTGAGACATTTCAGATAAGAGCTGTGCAGGTAGATTTATTAAATGCACCTAGAGGACGGCATATTGCTTTTCCTGTGTCAGTTGGATTCACGCCATGCCTTCAGTAAACATTGATGGCAGTGACAACCTTGCCTGCTGTTCTAATCACTTTCAGTTGGTCACTGTGATTTCAGCCCATTCCTGAGCACTGAAATAGGCTGGCTCAATCAGTTTCATCTTGTCAAGCCACCTGAAGCCTGAATGACATCAATCAGTCAGCTAGCTTCCCTGTTGTTGAAGACATTATCCTTTGGAAAAGCTAATAAATAATAATTAATAGTCAATAAATCAATTGATTGGCAAGTATTTTATTCTGTGTCTAATATTGTGTGCCAGGCAGTATTCTAGGGACTTAGAATACAAGTACAAAGATTGAAAGAATCCCTAATTGCAGAGTTTATATGCAGCTTGGTGGGGCAGAATCTATTATGCTTCAACTGAAGTAAAAATGGCAGGGGGTAACAATCATGATCTCAGGCAAGGCAAAAGCAAAAGCAGATCTAATTGAAAGAGATAACTGGGGAAACTCTGTTTTGCTGAAAGGTACCATAGACGATGAAGTAATATCAAAATAAATTTTACGAGTTTCTCTGATAAAGGTGTCATTTCTTAAATATACAGGGAACTGAGTCAAATTTATCAAAATAACCATTTTCCAAGAGATAAATGATCCAAGATATGAATGAGCAGTTTTCAGAAGAAGAAATCAAAGCTACCTATAGTTATATGAAAAAATACTCTAAACCACTGTTGATTAGAGAAAGACAAATCAAAATATTTCTGGGGGTACCACCTCACATTTATCAGAAATGGCAACTGCTGAAGGGAATGAGGGAAAATAGGTACATTTATAAATTGTTGGTGATGTAGTGAACTGGGCCAAACCATTTTGGAGAACAATGGGAAGCTATGTCCAAAGGGTTACAAAACTTTGCATACCCTCCGATCCAGCAATACCGCTTAATCAGTCTATGCCCCAAAGAGATCAAAGAACAAGGAAAAGGACCTATATGTACAAAAACATTTATAGCAAGTCTTTTTTTGTGGTGGCAAAGAATTGGAAATTGAAGGGATGCTCATCAATTAATATATGATTGTGATGGAACTCTATTGTGTTATAAGAAGTGGTGAGGGGGGTGATTTCAGAAAAAAGCATGGCAATACCCATGTGAATTAATGATATAAAGTGAAATGAGAAGAGCCAGGAGATCATTGTGCACAGTAGCAGAAATTTTGTAATGATGATCAACTGTAAAAGATGTGTCTATTCTGATCAATATAATGATACCAGACAATTCCAAAGGATTCATGATGGAAAAATACTATCCACCTCCAGAGAGAGAACTGATGAGCTCTGAGTGCAAAATGAAGTATAATTTTCTTGCTTTACTTTTTTTTATACGTTTTACATTATTTCACATGTATAAGTGATATGTTATTTGCCTTCTCAGTAGGAGGGTTAGGAAAAGAATATGGAATTCAAAATTTAAAAAGAAAAGAATGTTAGAAGTAAAGCAGTTTTAAAAAAGAAAAAATATTTTGAAAAATATTAGATGGGTACCATGTGCATCAATATGTCTGTGTATACTATATGTGTTCGTATAAGTGTCACAGATGCTTCCTATTGATGGAAAAAGAGTAGAGAAAGAAGAAATGGGGGATGAGTGGAATAAGAGTCTAGAAATGAGGTCATAGACTGAAGCTAAGTCAATTATGATACAGCTCCAGACGTGAATTCAGTTCTGGAGTTTCTGGAGACTGCACACAGCTCGCTGGGCTTCCTTCTCAATCTTATCTTTCCTGCATGCAGCCTTGTACTTTCCCTCTTTTGTCTTTGCTCATGATATGTGTCACCAAACCCAACAATTAATCACCTGTCCACAAATCAACCTTCTTCATCCACCCAAATCCTAAACATTTTTCAAAGCCCTAGCCAAATGCCACCTATTTCATGAAGCCTTCCCATGTTGCTTCAGTCAAAAGGAATTCAACATGTCCAAAATAAAACTCATTATCTTCCTCCCCACCTCCTGGGAAACCCACCCCTCTTCCAAACTTCCATCTTTCTATGAAGGGAACCCAAGTTTGCAAGTGCGGAGTCATTCCCAACTCCATACTCTCCACTAACCCACATACCTAATAATTTATCTCTTCCAATCAAACACAGCATTTACTCTTTTATTTTGTTTATATTTACGACTCTTTTGGCATTCCTCCTATATGGAATCATAGAATGTGAGGGCTGGAAAGGGTCTGAAAAAGGTCATTTGTTTCAGCTCTTTCATTTAACAGGTGAGGAAACTGAGGCCCAAAGTGGTGCTTTTTGTTTTTCAGAAAGATAGATTCACAACCATGTATCAAGTCCCCACTATGTACCAGGCACCATGGTAGCTGCTAGACATAAAAAGACAAAATATAAAACATTGCCTTTCCTCAAGGAGATTAGAGCCTGCTAGAGAAATGCATTTACACACATATGTGTGAGACAACTTAAAGATGGAAATAATTCTAACAGTTAGAAGGATCTGACAGGGACTGAGCACTTGGGTTGAGCTCTCACAAAAGCTGAGGAGTCTAAGAGGCAGAAATGAGGAGATGGTACATTGGAGCTGATGTGGATACAAAGGTGCTGTAAGGGTTAAAAATAATATTAAGGGGGTGGCTAGGTGCTGCAGTGAATAGAGCACAGGCCCAGGAGTCAGGAAGACCTGAGTTCAAATCTGGCCTCAGACACTTAACACAAAAAAACTAGCCATGTGACCTTGGGCAAGTCACTTAACCCTAATTGCCCTCCAAAAAGCAATAATAATAATATTAAGAATTGCTTTTCCAGTACTTTATGAAGTCCCTAATTCTCTAACCTGAAGGTGCCCTAAAGTATCTTCCCTTATCTCGAAATACAATAAAACTTGCTCCTTGTCCTGGACCTTGGAAGTCCTTTTCTCCCCCCATCCTGGGTCATAAAATTTCCCTGTCTCCCTTATCTTGTGTCATCTATCTTCCTCATTCTGTGCCTAAATCGTCAACCCCCATTAGAAACCCTAAAATTACACCACTATCCTATAGGCTGTGTAGCTTTCTGGCTATATAAGTCTGGTCCTTTTCCTATATCAGCGCCTTTGTTTAGCTCCTTGCTGAATCTCAGGTCCGTATGCTTTTATGTCAATAAAGCTCCTATTGGTTAGAGAGAAGGTCTGATTGAATTCTTTCAAACCTGAACCAGCTTTCCCAAGACTGGCTCAGCAGAGCCATTGGGAACATCCTATACAGAGGTGGGAGATGGAATATCAGTTACAAGATGCAGTAAGTAGGCCAGTTTGACTGGGACGTAGAGAGAACAAGGGAGATGAATGTAATGGCCAGCTGACATCCCTTTAGAAAAAGACTAGGTAATGATTGGTGCAGGGATTATGTCACCACAGAAAAATATTTCCATGTTCCTGTCTGGGATTTCAGAGCAGTTAGAATTTTTATGAGGATATTCTTCGTTGAAAGGAATGGTGAATTGTCAGTAGGCAGCCTGGTAGACCCAAAATACGCCATCTGCTTTTCTCTGTAACCATTGACCAACATAATAATAATAGCTAAAGTTTACGTAGCACTGTTTATGGGCCAGGCCAATGTCAACTGTAATTATCATCTCATTAGATCTTCACAACAATACTGGGAGACAGGTGCTAGTATCCTTATTTTATAGATGAGAAAACTGAGGCAAAAAAAAAAAGAGGTTAAGTGACTTACCTAAATGACTTAACATATCGCTAATAAATGTTTGAGGCCATTTTTGAACTCAGATTTTCCTGACTCTAGGTCCTTGTGTCACTGAAGTGCCCAATATGTGGAAGGCAATATGGAGGAAGATGAAAAGCAGAGGCTGGAAGACAGAGAGCAGTATCATTGCAATGCCTGTGTCTTCCACAGACTGGAATAAGCCTGAGCTAGGAATCGTATGTCTTCTTAAAACTATTGAATATCGTTTGTTGTTGTTCAGTCATTTCAGTCGTATCTGACTCTGTTACTCCATTTGGGATTTTCCTGGCAAAGATACGAGAGTGGTTTACCATTTCTTTCTCCAGCTCATTTTGGAGAAAGAAATGGTAAACCACTCTCGTATCTTTGCCAGGAAAGGATAGGGAGGGAGGGAGAACTTTGTACTCTATGCCCTTAAGGATAAGGAAACTGAGGTAAGTAGGGTTCAGTGACTTGCCCAGGGTCACACAGCTAGTTTGAGGCCAAGTTTATACTCACAAAGATGAGTATTTCTGATTCCAGGCCTGTTGCTCCATTCACTGGACCACCTAGTTGCCTGTTGATTGAAAATCATGAGTTTTAAATTCCAGGCTCAAAAGGAAGTTGTTTGTAGACCACAGATCCTATGAAGGTCTGAGGCCATCTGTCCTGGAGGCTTTATCTGTCATGGAAATTGGCACCAGATGGACGATTTAGTTTTCTGGGCTTCTTTATCTGTAGCTGTCCCTGGTTGCTATAATTCCCCTAGGTCTGCATATGTTGATGGAGAGTTCTCAATGACAGTTGCTGACATTTATATTATATACAGTGCCTTAGACATAATAAGCATGTAGTGAATGTTAGCTGAATTGAATCAACATCATTTGCATGGATAAATGGGGATTTCATATGTAACCACCATTGACATTGTCAGGTCACTCCTAAAATATTTTTCCTTTCCTCTAAAACAAAGATAATACAGTGTGGTGCTGGTTTTGGAGACTGGAACATGACTTCAAATCCCACCTCACGTTACTAGTTGAACAAGTCATTTAACCTCACTGAGCCTCAGTTTCCTCAACCATAAAATAAGGATGATAAAAGTCCCTATCTTACGTGGTTGTTGTGAGGTTCAAATACAAAAAAAATGTGAAATGCCTCTCTATGCTTTAATTTTCTCATTTTAAAAAATTAGAGGAATAAGCTGACCTACGTACATTAGACAGACTTTGAGAGAATCAAATAAGGCAGCACAATGTAGTGGAAGATGCACTGGGGTTTGTGACACAAGACTTGAGTTCAAAGCTCAGCATGATCTGAGTCAAATCTCATAACAGGCCTGAGCCTCAGTTTACTTATCTATAAAATGAAGAGGTTGTAAAAGACAACCCATAAGTTCCCTCCTCAGCTTCAATCTATGAACCTATGAACTATGTGACCAATCACTTAATCTCTGGGGTACAGCTTGTTCATCTGTAAAATGATAGGGTTTTGCTAGATGACCACTAAAACCTTTGCTAACTCTGATTCCCTTGAATTCCTACCAATAAAGCATTTGAAGTTCCATTAATGGTTTAAAGTTATTAAATACTAAATTCAATGTGACTTTTTTTTTTTCAGAGAGTCAAATTAGGAATATGGAGATGAAATTGGCCAGGGTATGTGCTTGAGACAATGTAATGAGAGAGACTAGCAGACACTCATTAGAATAACCTCTTGCACAGTCTTGGGGCTCCCTCTTCATAGGTTAATATTTGAACTAGGCAGCAGCTGTATTATAATTCATGAGTCAGTATATGCTAACCTAGTGTAAAGCCACGCACGAGCAGCTCTCCAGAGGACTGCTGCTATGAATGGCTTTAAGGTTCTGATCACATTTTAAGTGAACTCTCTATTTATTCAGCAGTAAACTAAAGCAAAACATTCACAGAAACCAAAGTACAGCATTCACAATAATATAACATAACAACTTATCACTAATGTGCTCACATAGTTTTCACTGAAAGTAGCTACATAGTTTTAAACAAAAAATATCATTCAGTAACCTCTGAATGGTTAACCTCCTTAAGGCACACAAAGTACAAATTGGGTCTAAGTTTTCCCACCCCTACATCACATTGTCCTAATCTCTCAGTCAAAAAGTCTTCTTTCTTCTTGATTGGAGATTAGTTTCCAATAGTCCTTAAGGGCATAGAGTACAAAGTTCTCCCTCCCCTAGATCACAGTAAATCATGATCTTGTCAGTCAGCACTAAGTACCCCAGGAAAGGTTTTTTCATCTTGACTGGAAGCTGGCTCCCGAATTCCATGGTTCTTCTTCCATGGGGTCCAGCTCCCTGGATCTACCTGACTGTCAACTAGATTCACAGGCAGGCAGCTCTCAGCTCCTTGTCCAGCTCCCGTTTCATATTGAAGCTCACAGTATCCAGTCCACTTCAGGTCTTTCACAGTTTCTGTTTCTGGGAAGACAAAGCTTGACAGAGCCACAATAACATTCATATACATTGTGGGCGCCATCATCAATTTACTTTCTACCTGTGAAATCAACATAGACTCAAAAACAAGGTCTGAGAAATCATCAGTGTAGTCACAGGATCTCTGAAAACATCAGTAAAACCCTTCTCCATGACTAACAGAAAACAAGAAAATCCTCTTTCAGGGCTTCTGAACCAGTAGTAAGGTCTCAGGGCTTCTGTAACAACAGCAATGTCCTCTACCAGCAGATGGATCTGACAGTTACATCAAAACAGACAAAGTGCCAACACCACAGCCATGCTTCCTCCCTGTTCTGTTGTATCCCAGCCTGTGCTTATACTTTTATATGGTCATTAGTCCCTCCCTGTTCTGCCCCTTCCTCCCACTATGGGATTCACAGGTTCTGTTTCTTAACAAAGACTTGATATAATCAGAGCAAGGCTCATAGACACTTGAACTGAAACAAGGTGCTAAATACTTCTTTGCTTGCCATTACACCTAGAAGTCATTTTCTTCAATTGCTGGCTCAGTTAACTGAGAAACACACACACATATGTGCATGCATGCACACACACACACACACCCACACACCCACACACCCACACACCCCTCTTACTTTGACTATAGCAGAAAAATTGCTAATTGTCTTCCATTCTCTTTGAATTTTTTAAGCCATCTGATGGGCAACTAGGTGGTACAGTGGATAAAGTGTCAGGAAGATTCTTCTTGCTCAGTTCAAATCTGGCCTCAGACACCTACTAGTTATGTGACCCTGGGCAAGTCACTTAACTTTGCCTCAGTTTCTCATCTGTAAAATGAGCTGGAAGAGGAAATAGCAAATCACTCCAGTATCTCTGCAAAGAAAACAAAGTTTGGGACATGACTGACCAAAACTACTCAACAACAACAACAAAAGCCATTCGGACACATGAAGTTTGGGACTGGGGGTTATGGTGTAGAAGAAAATAAATTCACTCAGTTTAATATAGTAAAAGAGGTATGGTGCAGAGAGCATTTAGATTGTTACAAGACCTGGGTTCTGACCCCAACTCTGCTGCTAATTAACTATGTGACTTTGGATAAGTCACTTATTGTTGAGAAATATGAGACCTCTGAATCTCAGAAAGAACTACATCAAAGTGAAGGTCTGGGACTAGATGGTATTTAAGATCCTACTCAATTCTGACCTGACATTGAAGTATTTAGGTGTTAGAACACCTGAGTTCAAATCTGGCCTCAGACACACTTATTAGCTGTGTAACCCTGGGTAACTCAGTCACTTCTGTTTGCTTCATTCTTCTCAGCTATAAAATGGTGATGATAATAACAACTTTAGTTCAAGGCTGTTTTTAGAATCAAATTAGATAATAGAGTCAACCCTCAACTTTCAAGGAGGAAATGTACCTAAAAATGTTATGAAAGTAAAAAATACAAATGTTGATATGTAGGAAAGAGAGGGCTAGGTTGCCATGACCACCAAAAACTGTAACCTTTTATACAAGATTCTTGAAATACATTTTTCTGCATATAATCCTTTATAAAAAATTTTCATCACATGCACTTTTCTTAACACACAAAGAATGAAAAAACCCATAAAATGCAATACACAAAATAAAATTGGTAACATGCAAAACATTTTTGTTCTAGTAATTCCCTAGAATTTTGTGACCTTTTGTGCTAACATCTCAATTAAAAAAAAAAATTCAGACAATACTTACTTTTCATAACACATGAAACCTACAGTATCATAAATACTGTCCAGCAAATAAAATTCTTAAAACTAAAACATTTTTAACCTGAATTTTTCCTTTCATTGTGTGAAGCATTGTATCAATATAAACTTCTCTACCTTGGCCACCCTCTGAAAATCAAGGGAGAGGATTCTGGGACTTTAGACACTGCTGTCTGAAGACTCTCAGACTGGGGAAGTCTTGGCATTATCTCCAACACTGTCTTTCATGACTGGTAGATGGTGTTGGAGATCATGAAATTATCTGTCAGTTAGATCTGCTTCATGTACTTCTTGAGATCCTTAAGGGTCTCAGCATATGGAAGCATAGCAAAGGCATGTTGACATATAACCTTGAGGCTGTGATTGATGATGAGATTGGCAGCCTCAACTTCTCTAGCAAGCTGTTTAAATATAGAGACAGAGGCTGCTGATATTCTGGCACAGAGTTTATCTAACACGTTTATTTTCTCACTAAGCTGCATCACTGACTTTGCATGCTTGACCTTAGATCCCAAAGGACTTAGCACTGGGGGCATAATTGCAATACAAAACTTCAGTGTCAAAGGCAAACAATGAAAATATGCAAGAATTCTTTATAACTGTAGGGTAAATAAAACCAGGGAAGTGCCTAGTATTGGGTGCAGTGGCCTTGAGGCCACATGAGGCCACAGGTTCCCCAGTCCTGGCCTAGTAATTGCTGTACTAACTTGCCCATCTCATCTTTCACTTTTTTCTCAACAGCCAAGAATGTGCATGGTTGCCAATCAAAAGTAAAAATAGGATTACTGATAAAATCATGCAAATGCTTGAAGTCCTGAAAGTTAAACTAACTAATAATGTTGAGGATTGATTGAATTTGCAAAACACCTAGCACATGTTAGCACTATATCAATGCTTTTTTCCTTCTATTCCCCTGATATTCTCTTCCACCCTCATTTAAAATTCATAGTTAGACTACAGCAAGGTGCCAGTGAAGTTGTCACATCATTTGAATTTGAACTAAGTACTTCCATTGGACTGGAACCAATTATATTTTACATAAATATAGCTTTGAAAAGTGCAAATTCAATTTGCATGGAACTACTTTAAGGTATTAATATTTCCACTGATGTATACCATTCAATGAAGCTTACCTTTGAACTAAGTTGGCTGAGTGAATTAATAGTGTAACCAAATCTGAAGAGTAATGTTTAGCTTAGTTAGGTAGTCAAGTCCTTATCCTCCACCACATAAGATTCTCATGAACACTATGCCAAGTTCAAAGCACTCTTTGGGTGACCCTTTATTCAAAATCATAGTTTAGGAATCTCCAAGTATATTTCTTTGCCAGATCAGCCAGAGAAGAAGTGTCAAACATGCCTCTCTAGGCAATGAACCAGCAACATTAACATTGAAAATGTTAACAAAATAAATAAGAACACAATAGAATATAGATAATGTTAATATGTGGTTTTCTAACAACAGTGCAGATCATAACCTAGCCATGCCTTCATATCCTTGAAATTCTTACTTGTGTCCTCCCATAAAATGTCCATAGTGGGGTCCACCAAAGGTGCCTGGACATTTAACTAGTTCTCTTGACATTACATGTATGCTGATGGAACACACATAGGATTTCTAACTTGCTTGTATAACTGACCCACCTCCCTTTCAGGTCTCAAATCTCTTTGATGCCCTCAATGCTGTTCCTTGTGTCCAATTTTTCATTGTTAATATTCTATAGACCATTTAAATTAGCCATGTGTTTACCTCTTCACTGCCTTTTGGGTGGCCAGCAATTCTGATTCTTCAAAGATTAAGGAAATTCACAGGACCCCCTCCCCCCAAATAATATGACAGAAAGTAGTTTCAAATCTTTTTTTTGAAACTACTTATGAGGAACACAAAGTGACAGATGGAGACTTTGCTGCCCAAGTCATAATGAGAGAAATGAAAAGTCCAAAAATGTCCAAAAAGGCAGGCAACAAAAGTGGAAATTGGAAGAAGCAAAAGGCCTGAAATACTTTGGAAAAGAGACTATGTCTTGTAGCCAAGACCAAACTGGTGGCGGGAAAGCCAACATATATATACAAATGTGGAAGACTGCACGGATGTACCTATAAGGTCCAAAGCAAGGATTGTTAACCCTTTTGTATATATTCTGGACCCCTTTGAAAGTCTCTGAAGTCTAATGACCCCTTCTCAGAATAATGCTTTTTAAATTTCAATTAGTGGAAATAAAGAAGTAATGTCCCACCTACTCATCCTTAGCTTACAAACTATACAAAAACCAATAGTGGAATGGATTTCACCTTTGGGCTATAGTTAGTCCAACAACTCTTTCCCATTTACAGATGTGTAAATTGAGGCCAAGAAAGGTTAAATGACTTACTTGAAGTCATATAATTAGTAATTATCAGAGTCAGAATTTGAACTTAGGTTTTCTGATTTCA
The DNA here is from genome assembly GCA_028646515.1 of Pseudochirops corinnae. Classification (NCBI taxonomy): domain Eukaryota; kingdom Metazoa; phylum Chordata; class Mammalia; order Diprotodontia; family Pseudocheiridae; genus Pseudochirops; species Pseudochirops corinnae. Next base: position 155,731,162 of record CM053590.1, on the reverse strand, counting down.
AATCCAACACTCTTTCCACTGTGGGCCATATAATTTAGGCAAAAACCTTATATCCCATTATGGAAGAGGAAAGAGCAAAGAGGCTGAGCCTGATTTCCTAAGTTAGTTTGTCTTCCCTTAAATGCATTAGGGATTTAGTTGTTTAAGTTGTCTTCTCCCTTCTTAAGAGCTCTTAAGAGCTAGTTTACGTGTCTTTTGTTTTATTGCCTGACAAAAATTATATGTGACAAGTGTATTAATTCTTTTTAAATTTATTTAATTTATTAATTACCTATCTATATGTGTGTGTATATATATATTTATTTACAAAATCTTGATAAAGTATAGAATTAGATGCAATATAGAGTGGAATTAATAATTTATATATTCTTAGGTACATATAGAATAAATGCCATCGAATTGGGCAGTTATGTGATGCAGTGGATAGAGTGTTAGGCCTGGAGTCAGGAAAAATCTTCTTCCTCTTCAAAAATGGTCTCAGAAACATACTAGTTGTGTGACCTCAGAGAAATCACTTAACCTTGTTTGCCTCAGTTTCCTCACCTGTAAAATGAGCTGGAGAAGGAAATGGAAAAACATTTTGCCAAGAAAACCCCCAAACAGAGTGATGAATGGTGAGACATGACTAAAATGACTGAACAACAGCAACAAAAATGTCATAGAATCACAAGATTTAGAGGTGGGGACCTGAGGACTGTAGTGGATCAAGAGGCAAAGATGCTGCATTCAGATCTTGGCCATTTAGTATCTGTGTGACTCTAGAAAGCGCACAGTCTCTCTAAAGCGTCAGTTTCCTTGTCTTTAGAATGAGGTAATTGACAAAATGAATCTCTAGGGTACCTTCAAACTCTAATAAATGTGTCTAGAAACAAAGTTAGCTTGAGATAGGAATATAGGAACCCATAGGATTTATTCTCCTATATTCATCATACCCCGCCCTGCAAGACTACCAAGTCGAAGCTCTTAATTTTACTAATGAGGAAACTGACACTCAGGGGTATGAAACAATTTGCCCAAGATCACATAAACTGAATTTCCAAAGTGAGATTTGAACCCAGGTCCTTTGATAACCAATAAAATGTTCATTCTGCTCTGCCACAACATCACCTCCTGCTAAATCTTGGAGCTTAGAGAAGCACCCACCAACATACTCTCTCTGTTTCTCATATCTCATTGGTCCCCCAGCACCCCATTTAATTAGGAAAATAAGTAAATAAGTCAGTAATACTAAATACATTCACACACACAAATATATATACACACATTCTACATGAATACATATATGTAAAAAGTATATACACATAGTACCTATGTATACATATTCTAGATCAGGCCTGCCCAGGCATGGCCCTTGGACTACTAGTGGCCCCTGTGAAACATGTAGGCTTATTCCTCTGCACACTCTTTCCTGTTTGCCACGTGACCTGTCACAAACAACCATTGTGAGTATGTATCTGGTCTAACCTATGTGCCTCGCAAAGAAGTTCAGCCTATTTTAATTTTGGCCCCTAACTACTGCCAAGTTGTGCAGGTCTGCTCTAGATACGTATGTATAACAGACTATTTGTGTCTGATATGATAGAGCAGCAGTTCTCAACCTGTGAGTCATGACTCCTTTGGGGGTTGAACAACCCTTTCACAGGGGTCACAGGGGTCACCTAAGACCATCAGAAAACACATATTTCCAATGGTCTTAGAAACCGAGACATTGCTCCTCTATTGGTCTCCAGGTGGGTCAGCCCACATGCAGATACACCCACATACAAGTATTAAAAGGTTGTGGCATTAGGAAGGTTGAGAACCACTGTAATAGAGCCTTCTGATCAGCTGCAGTTGGACACACCGTACACTGACCTTAACAGTGATGTCATTTTGGTTCTCTTTGAGTACAAAGCACAACAACCAATATATGTATATGTATAAAATGTATATACATGTATGTGTATATATGTAGATATATGTGTATAATATAAATATGTATGTGTACACACATGTATAATGCATGTATTTGTTATATAATGTATGTATGGTAATATATATTTATAAATTAAATATATCTTGTACAAGGTATGTGTTGGCATATATCATGATATATTATGATATAATATATATTCGCCTATATCTTAATATAGTATAAAATGAAATTTATGTTTGCATGCTTTGTAATATAACATGTAACAGACATGTATTTTAT
>CM053590.1:155700476-155728468 GCA_028646515.1 Pseudochirops corinnae | reverse complement strand
ATATACATTATAGATATATACATGTACATAGGTATATTTTGTATGTGTATATCTATATACATCACACACATGTATGTTACACACATACATATATATATGAATATACACATGCATATATACATACATATACATATACACACAGAGTAGACAGAAGGTCGTCCTAGAGAGGAGGGCATACAAGCCTCTTGGAGGCTGCAAAAAGCAGCAGACAGCTTGAAACACTGGATTCAAATCTAACCTCAGATACTTACTAGTTGTGTGACTATGGGCAAGTTCCTTTACTCCTCTCAGCCTCAATTTATGCAACTGTAAAATGGGGATAATAATAGTTGCTACATAATGGAGTCCTTGTGAATATCCAGTGAGGCAGCATGTGGAAAGTGCTTTGAGAACCTTTAGGAGCAAACCAATATTATTATTATCATAATTATTGTTAAGAATCTTGTCTCAGGCTTGACACCGCAGAGGTGACAAGGCATATTTGCTATATATCTGACCTCCAAACTCTTATGCTAATTTGGAAGCTAAAGGAAACCCTCATGCAGTGGTCTACATATGTTATGTCTTTGATCCTCTCAACCATTTGAAAGTAGATGCTGTTTTTGCCCTGTCTTACAGATGAGGAAGCTGAGGTCTCACATTTAACAGGTATCTGAGCCAGGATTTCAACTCAGGTCTTCCTGACTCCTAGAACGGAGCTCTGCTTACTATGCTACCTAGCTGCCCTCCTATGGTTGCCCCGCTTTCAGTGTGGAAGTCTAAATGAATGTGGTATATTTAAGAGGCACAGTGAGGGGGCTAGCCTGACCAGAAGAGAGAAATTGAGCTTGTACACAGTGAAAGTTCGGGTTCAATAAGCCAGGATCAATGATGGAAAGCTAGGAAAGCCCTGAAAGCAAATCTGGGGAGTTTGGACTTAATTGTGGGTGCAACTGGGAGCCCCTGAAGGTGGAAGCTAGGGAGCAGTGTAATGATGATGACCTGGGGAAGATGAACCTGGCAATAGTATTCAGCAGAATTTGGAGGGAGAACAAGGAGGTGGCATTACTAGCTCAGTTGAAAGATTCAACTTAACATTTACTGAACCCCAGGAAGGCATGTATTTCTGAACAACTTGTTGTCATTTGAAAGGGAAGCATACAAAACACAACTCTTGGGACTACTGCATTTCTCCAGTTTCTGATTCCATAGCTTTCTCTTTGTAGTCCTGAATTTCTGGAGCAGATCAGTCTTCAGAATCTGGCTGCTGCTTCAGAACTCATCCAAGATGGAATATTCAGATGAAAAAATAATTGAGGGGCATCAGGGAGACTTTTTTTTCACTTAGAAGAATTAGTCTTGATATTTTATTATGTGTCTGTTGTGCCTTTGGGTAAACCAGCTGTGGTTTTCTGCAAACAGGGCTTCAAAGTTGTAAACACACTTATCAGTAAACTGCAGAACATGAAGTATCTAACGACGTTCAAGGTCACTGACAGGTGACATAGCAAATAAAGGAAGATTAAACACTGTGGCTTGTCTGACATGGTTCCATTTTAGCTTTGCCAGTGGCAGGTTACAGGATGCGACTTGTTCTCCATCAGAGTCACTGAAAATAAGTGGACTAATTTCTAGGAAGGTGAGGCCTCCCATTTTTCTCAAGGTAGATGGATAGATAGATAAAGAGATAAATGGAGAGATAGATAGAGACAGACAGAAAGACATGCAATCACCAAATATTTTTTAAGTGCCTATTCTGTTCCAGGCACTGTGGAGAGGCTGGGAATACAAAAACAAATACAGACAAGATAGAGAGATACAAAGAGAGATAGGAGAGATCAATATAGATAGATAGATAGATAGATAGATAGATAGCTAGATAGATAGAGATGATAGATAGAGATAGAGATAGATAGATAGATATAGATGATTGAATCAATAGATGATAGAGATGATAGATAGATAGAGAGAGAGATAGATAGATATAGATGATAGTTGGTAGATAGAGATATAGATAGATAGAGAGATAGAGATAGATGATTGATAGATAGATAGATGATAGATAGAGATAGAGATAGATAGATATAGATGATAGTTGGTAGATAGAGATATAGAGAGATAGAGAGATAGAGATAGATGATTGATAGATAGATGATAGAGATAGATGATTGATAGATGAGAGATGATAGATGATAGATAGATAGATGGATAGATAGATAGATGGATAGAAATAGATAAAGGTAGAGATAGATAGAGATAGACATAGAGACAGAGAGACAGAGAGATAGACAAGACATGAAATCCACAAATATTCGTTAAGCGCCTGCTGTGAGCCAGGTATTGTGCTAGAGACTGGGTATATGAATATAGACACGTTAGACAGACAGATGGATCAATGGATAGAGATAGATAGATAGAATAAAATTATAGGTAGCTCATTCTTCATGGGCTAAAGTCCTTCTTGATAACTTAACGGCATTTTCCCCCTGGGGTATAGAGGGTGGGATGTATCACTGAGCATGACAGACAGATGGTATGACTTCAAGGTAGCATGGAAAATTGGCACACTGAGTGCACCCTGAGAGGTGTGGTCCTTGAATATAACTTTCTCTATAGACAAGAAATAGGAAATGGTGCTGATGAGGTGTAGGGTACATAAAAATGTTGAGATAAAGGGTTTGGGGTGCACAAGACCCCAAAATACCAATATGCTGGATCGTGCCAAATGAATTAGACTCAAGCCTTCTTTCAGCCAAAGAAAAGCAAAATTTATTAAAGGTTTGCCATAATGGGTAGACTGTTAAGGAGACTCAGTATCTGTAACACTTGTACTGGACAAGCAGGCCAGAGTCATCTGACACAGACTGAGTGTGCACTAGATAATTCTCTGGCAAGAGAATTCATCGAGGCAAGATGGGGTCTTATATACAGAAAGGTTGTGGGAGGAATCTAGGGGAGGTCTAGAGGAGGAGTTTTGGGAGGGTCTTCAGGAGGAGTCAAATGAAATCAGACTCCAGTAAATGAAAGATTAAGGGTGGGAAGTAGCTGGATGCTACCTGGAGAGGACAGACAAAGGAGGAACAGATTTGGATATAGATATTTTGAGAGGATCAAGGTTGGGAAGCTGCTGGACAAAGGAAGGCTAGGCTAGTAACAGAGATATGGACTAAGCTATGATGAAAGGCTTATGGCCTCAGGCAAATGCCTCATGTGGGAAGATTCAAGGAGAGCTTAAGGGGGTTCCCAGAGTCTGTCCCTCATCAATGCAAGGAGGAGAGAAGAGAAGAACAAAATCAATCAGGCAGTTAGCACACATTTATGATGCACTTACTATGTGTCAAGTACAATGCTAAGTACTGGGGATACAAAGAAAAACAAAAACAGCATCTGCCCTCAGCTGGCTTACATTTTAATGGGAGGGAACAATGGAAGGAAATCTCAGAGAGGAAGGCAGTCAGGGGCACTGGAAAGTCTTCCTGAAAAAAGGTGGGATTTTAACTGAGCTTTGCAGGAAGTTAAAGGGCAGATTTGAGGAGAGAGAGCATTCTAGGAATAGGGAACAGCTAGTGCCAAGGAATGGCGACAAAAGATGAAGGACTTATGATACAGGTGTGTGTGATTTGTTCTTTGTTGTCAAAGAGGACCATGACATCAGGGAAATGATGACATAACTTGCAATTATGTGGGATATGGCAACCCCAAAAATCCTCTACCCCAAATTAAAAGCCAGAGGTGTCTCCAGGTAGGAACAGGAAGTTTTATTCAGTTCTCTCGAGAAGAGGGCATCCCTTTCACTAGCATGGGCTAGTGGAATGACAGCGTGTTATAGAGGACAAAGCAAAGTTTTATACCCTAACAGAGTCAAGCCACCTCCCACCACTAGCCCTTGCTCCCATTGGTCGGGAGGCAGGCTTACAATCTGAGCTCAAAATCTTCTTCAATGTCAAGGAAAAAAGAAGCCTGCCACTATTCCCTACTGGCTGGGAGGTGGGGTCACAGTCTTGGTGAGAAAAAGGCCAAGAACAGGGAGATGGTATTATTCATGTCCTTATTTGGCAAATACTAAAGCGAGAGAGAGGAAAAAGATCAAAAGGAAGGGGGGAGATTGAAAGACTCCTAAAGGGCTTAATTCTGATTGATAATAGTAAAGAAGGGGGAAGGGTGAAACTGAAACTCAGGCCCATTCCCACAAGAAACCTTACTAGATTTTAGAGTATGGTCTGAGAAGTTTTCACCTCTCCCACTCACAATTGACTGATTTGAGTGGGTGAGGGCAGTGCAAGGTCACCAGTCTCACTTTCTCCTTCAGAACCATTTGGGTCCAGTGGCCAAATATTGATCAGAATGACTGGAGATGGCCAAGGATGCAGTGGGAGACCTTGATCCTTCTAAGCTAAGGTTCATATTTTGAGTGAGGCAGCACCTATTCAGTGAATAGGCCTCTTCAGTGGTAGAGCTAGTAGGAATCTCCACATAGGATCATAACAGAGCTGAAAGTGATCTGAAATATTCTACTTCAACCCCCATATTTTACAGATGAAGAAACTGACATCCCTGTAGCTTAAATAACTTGCCTAAGTCACGTGACCTATAAGTGACAGGGGTAGGACTTGAATCCAGGTCCTTTGACTGCAGAGTTGGTGCTCTTTCCAACTTTGGAGAGAAATAGAAAGTTTGTGGGACAAAGACGACCCTTGCCCAAATAAAAATATGCATAAAAAAATTAAAATATCTCCAAGTAGATACAGGAAGGGTTTACTTAATTGTTTCTTCTTGCAAGAAGGGCCGTCTTGCTACTAGAGGCAATCTAGGAGGAGAGGCAAAATACAAAATGCAAAGCTTGGTTACGTGCCCAAAAGACCACTCCTTTCCCCCTCCCTTATTTTGTCCTGTTCCCATTAATTAGGAACCAAGACACACAATCTTAACCACAAAAATTTGCTGGTGTTGCAGGTAAAATGTCAGTAATATCAAAAAGCAGAAGATACATGTCTAGTGGACATGAAAACAGAAAAAATATGTCATCAGTATCAACTTAGATATGAAAGCACAAGATAAATGTTCTGACAATATCAATATAGACATCAAAGCAGACAATATTTTATGAATCATGGGGATTTTAGGACGTGGTGACCTTCCCGGAGTTCTGTAGCAGGATTTCCAATTTTATATTTGTACAGGTCAGAAGGTGGTCAGTGGAAACAAGTCTGGGACATCCAGGCCTGCAGTTAAATTTAAAAGGGTCTGTGTTTTCCCCTCCTATGCATTAGCTAAGCTCAGCAAAGACTTCAACTTATGACCAGGGAGGTAAGGCAAGGGTCCCAGGCCCCCAGCCCAGGTCGCTAAGTCTTTGGTACTTTATTGTAATTCTATTCAGATTTCTGGAACGTTGTCTGAGAAGTTTTCACTTTTATTCCATTCAAAAGTCTTACTTCTGACATTTGTTGTTCAATCATTTCTGACTCTTTGTGACTACATTTGGACTTTCTTTTCTTTCTTTCTTTTTTTTTTTTTTTGCTTTTTGGAGGGCAATTGGGGTTAAGTGACTTGCCCAAAGTAAGTGTATAAGTAAGTAAGTAGTAAGTGTGTCAAGCATTTGAGGCCGGATTTGAACTCAGGCCTTCCTGACTCCAGGGCCAGTGCTCTATTTATTCGGCCACCTAGTCACCCCTGGAAATTTTCTTGACAAAGATACTAGAGTTTTGACATTTCCTTCTGCAGGTCATTTTACAGATGAAGAAACTGAGTCAAACAGGATTAAGTGACTTGCCCAAGGTCACATAGCTACTAAGTGTCTGAAGCTAGATTTGAACTCAGGAAGAGGAGTCTTTCTGACTCCAGGTCTGGCACTCTATCCACTGCACCATCCAGCTGCCCATTTCTAGTACTTCAGATAATGGGCAGGTCACCAAACTTTGCCTTTTTCATTTTACAAATGAGGAAAGTAAGGTCTAGAGAGTTAAATGACATGTCAAAGATCAAAGGCACTGAAGTGTCAAAGTTTTGATTTAACCCAGTTTCCCTGATTCTAAGACTCATTCTCTTAGGGAGGGGCAAGAGGGAATGCTGTAGAAGTGATGGGAGTGAGTATGTGCAGACAGAAGTGATGAGGAACAAGCTCTGGGAACCCCCTTGAACTCTGATTGAATCTTCCCATTTAATTAGGCTTTAGCCTGAGGCCATAAGCCTTTCTTTGTGGCAAACCTCTGTAACTACCCTAGTCCTCCTTTGTCCAGCTAGCTCCCATCTTTGATCCTCCCAAACCCTCCACTGTCTCATCTCCAGGTAGCCTCCAGCTACTTCCTACCCTTAATCTCTCATCACCAGAGTCTGACCTCATTTGGAGACCCTCCCCAAACTCCTCCCCTAGACCCACAACCTTTCTGTATGTAAGACCTCATCTTGCCTCCATGAGGTGTGAGAGCACCTTAAGAATTCTCTAGTGCAGACTCCCTCTGTCAGACTGTTCTGGCCCACTTGTTCAATACAAGCGCCATAGATACCGAGGCTCCTTAAGAGTCTACCCAATATGGCGAATCTCTAATAAACTTTGCTTTCCTTTGGCTGAGAGAAGGCTTGAGTCGAATTCATTTGGCAGGATGCAGTATGTTGGTATTTTGGGGTCTCGCACACCCTGACCTTATACCTCAACATTTTATGGTGACCTCTTCAGAAGGAAGACTATTTTATTTTGTTCTGTTTTATTTTTTATAAATCAAATCACTTATTCTATGCACTAGGGGAACTTACTATTTAAAAGGACATGGTATGTCACTTGAATGTCCTTCAACTGTGGATAAGGGAAGAATTCAGGACCAAAGAAAATACAGAGAGAATTACAAAATGTGAAAAGAATAATTTTGATTATGTAACATTACAATGTGACAAAACTTTTGATAAAATGAACAATTATCTATTTTATTCTCTCTGTTATTGCTTTTCTATGTGAGGAAAAAGTGTGAATTTTTAGAATCACTTTTTCTTTTTATGAAGTGGATATATATTCTAGGAACAAACCAAACAAAATGTGGAAAAAATCAGACCCAGTTTCTTCCATTCTTGAATTATACTTTTTTAAAATAATTTTTGGAGGAGGGAACACAAGGTAATTGGGGTTAAGAGACTTGCCCAAGGTCACACAGGCAGTAGGGTATGTCTGAGGCCTGATTTGAACTCAGGTCCTCTTGACTCCAGGGCTTGTGTTTTATTTACTGCACCACCTAGCCGCTCCTTTTCTTGGATTATACAGTTATTTTGTGTTTTTAAATAATTTTAGCCAATGGCTTGAGCAATTGCAACTTGGCAAATATTACTTTCATTCATTAGTTAATTGTGAATGATCTTATTAATAACTTATCTCCATTCAGTTATTGCCAGAACAAAAAGAGATAGTTGATGTTTAACCAAAAATCCTCTCTGCAGAAACTGTTCCAACATTACCCACATGGAGTAATGAAGCAAGTATAATTTCACTTTATCATATAGATGAGATGGTTAATCTGTGTTACAGACCAGCTGAGTGGGCCTGAGAAAACACTTTGGATCTGTGGCTAGAATCTAGATTTTTTTTTGTTTCAGAAGTGGGGAGAAGGGACTCAGACACTGGGCCTGTTGGCCTAACATTGTACTCTGTAAAATGGATATAATAATAACTTGTAGCCATTGCAGAGCTGTTCCAAGGATGAAATAAGATAAGGTAAATGAGGCATTTTGCTAACTTGAAAGAACTCTAAATATATCAGTTGTTATCATTGGAGGTCCTGAGGTCCTAGGGGTCCATTGGCCCAACTCTGATCCTAGGGTTGGTCCATCTGTCCATTCAAACCCAATCAACATGCTGGACCCAGGGGCCATGACTGCATTAAACTTTTGGCTCACATGCCACCTGGGATTAGTATGTTTCTCTTTCTCCCTCTCAAACAGAGATGAATGGGGAAAGGCAGCCTCTGTCTTGGGCGTGGGTAATGAATTACATAGAATGGATGGGAGAGTAATTAACCTTCATTGCAGATATATCCAGCCTGTCACTACTTCCTTTAACACAGGGAATGTTCTCATCCTTCTTTGTCAGCTTGCCCTTCCTGGCAGAACAAGTGAATCTTCCACTTGCTAATGGAGAACCCAGAAGGGCTCTTGCTATCTTTCACAGGGCATGGGGTCCCAATTTAGTTTTCTTTCTACAAAAGGAAGGCTCTCAGACTGAATTTCTAGAGCAGTTGTCAGTTCTCAGCACACGTGCTACTATCAGAGGATTCAAAGGTGAATAAGATGAGGTCCAAGCCTCATGGAATTTGAGTCTAGGTTAGGAGGAAAGCCAAGTATATAAATGACCTTAATATAAAGGATACCTAATCAGTTCTAGACCTTGAAAAAAAATGTGAAATAGAAGAAGTTGTTAATAGAGTCAAATCAATTCAATAAACAGTTTATTTGCTATCTACTGTATGTGAAGTGCCTACATGAGAGGGAGCTTGGCACAGTGCATAGAAAGCCAGGAAGACCTGGTTTCATGTCCTGCCTCTGTCACATGAGGACATTAGGACCTTGGGCAGATCTTTTAACATCTTAGGGTGTCATGAAACTTTCTAAGATTATAAGTTGCAATGTAAGCACTGTTCTTAATGGTTAAAGGGAGTTTCCTCATTGGGCATTTCCTACATTACTATCAATAAAATCATAGGCCTGGTCCCTTCCCCTACCACTTACCGTCCCACCCAAACAACAACAACAGCCATGAGGTGCAAGGCTGGATAATAGGGTCTCAAAACAAAAACAAATCCATCCTTATTTTTTTTCTTCCAGTATCTCTGCTTTGGGAACTCCTTCCCCCCATCTTTACATCCTGAGTATTCTGTTTCTTCCTTGTCTATCATCTCAGGTAAGAATGACCTGATTCGCTTGTACTCTAAAATGTTTGAGGTTTCCTATGTTATGCTGTCTCAGGGTATTTGCATTTTTAAAAAATCCATGGGCAGAGAACAATGCTTAACTCAAAGGAATGATTTGATAATGATAGAGAGAGAGAGAGAGAAAGAGAGAGAGAGAGAGCAGTCACTGGGGGTGAAGTGTTTCTTTGTTTAGGGGGAAGGGGCTGGGAAATAGCATTTTAGAGTCCTTAAATCCCAACCCAATCTCCCCAGCAGATTAAATAAATGATGGTTTATCCTGATCCACAGTGAAGCTTCAGCATCCATGCATCTCATCCAGGGCCAGCCTAGCATCTAATCTCAGGGCTATGAGGTGTTAGACTTTCTCCCAACTGATCACAGGTGGCAATTTGCCTGTGCAGCTCAGACAGAACAAATGAAAGTCACAGGCGCAGGCTCCTCGGGCCTATCCAGTATCTTCCATCCCAATCACTAACTCAGCCATTGGCTGGGGAGGCAGGACTATTAATACGGCTTCAGGCCAGTTTCCTCTGGTTGCAGTCACACGGAGTAGGGAGTAGAGCTGCTTGTGAGGTTTTATTTTGCTCTGCCAATATGTAATTTTTGCCCTTTTGTCTTTCTCTCCTTCTCTCCCCCTCTCTTTTAATAGAGATCTATTTGCTAAAATAAATTGAAATGGGAGAAAGAATATAAGGCACAATTTATACTAGATATATCTGCAATTACCGAGTCTGAATTAAACATATCCCTTCATGAATAATGAAGTAGAAATAGGCCAGAGGAAAAAATGAGATAAGATCTTAAATCCATGTATTTTTAATTGCTTCATTATCTAAAATTTGGTATGAATAGAAGTGGATACAGTTTGCTGTTAATGCACAAAAAAGTAATGAGAATTTTCAGCCAAATCACAAAAGGCTATCAAAAATTAATTTTGTATGCTGTGATCATTGAAAATGTAAGTGATTTTGTAGCAGAATGACATAAAAATACCATTTATATGCTAATACAAAACAAGTAATTTTTTCATTTTGATGCAAAATAAATTTTACTTTCATTTTAATAAATTAATGAATTATAAGCTATTTCTTTTTGTTTTTTAATCTTTAGGTGTAAAGCTCAGGAAAGATGATGGGAAGTTGGTGGAGAAACCAGAACTGAGTGACAAAGGACTGGAATGTGGTCCTAGAATTTTATAGCAACTGGTTAGACTCAGTGGAAAATTTTGGAAATTCTGGTGCCTCCCAAACTTCCTAGAAGGAGTGATAAAGTCAGAGGCTGGCTTTCTCCAGGAATGACAAACTTTCCCATGAGCTCCCTGTGTAAGAAAATAAAAAGTCAGCTTATTTCATGAGATCTGAGAAACTCTATTTCTCTTTATCTCTGCCCAGCCAGAGCTTGGTCTTTCATGAGAGATACCCACCCAAGGGTTTCTTTTATTTGCACAGTCACATAAACATCACCCTCCAGAGTCTGATCTCCTTTGATGGAGAAGCTGTTTGCCCAGCTGCAGCTCAAATGGTTCAGTATTCTTTTTCTCTTCCCCAACTTATGTTCTCTTTCCCTGACATGGGCTACTGGGTTTAATTCCCTTTAACCCAGTTCCCTTTAAATGGAAGCCTCTGAGTTATGGTGCAATAATTCACACCCTCTGATCTGGTGGGCACAAGGCCACAGGCCAAGTACTGTTAAATGAGGAAGGCCTGAATTACTGTCCCATAACTCACCCCTTGGAAGTTTCTTATTGCAATTATGATATGTCCCGGGGCAGCTACTTAAAAAAAATACAGAGATCCTTTTTATACATATATATAGTCTAATGTAGTTTTCAGCGCCAAATAGTCCTGATTCTTAAAGTCATTAAAAATCAAATTAAATAGAAAGATGAAAGACATTAGTATCTTGCATTAGCAATGACACATGGCACTTAAACTCTCCTATTGCTTCCTCCTGTCAATGTAGCATCAAAGTTACGCTACATTATTTTAGAGCAAATTTCCTCTGGCTTCCCCTCCCTTCCCTGACTTTTTTTTCTTTCTAGTATTGCCAATGAACTTTGACTTTAGAAGTAAACAACTGAGCATAGCTTTCCCTAGAAGCTATATACTGATCAGATTCTATTGTTGAATATTCTATGGTGACAAAATCTCGGAATAAATCAGATTTCTGAGATCCTTAATCACTACCACTCTTGCAAACCTGTATCAATATATTATTCATTTGTTTCTGAGACTATGTGTCCCTATCTCACCAGGGTGGGAAGGGCAAGCTTTAACCTGCATCATTTTTCTAATTTGGGCAGATTCTCCCTGTCGTTAGGCAGCCAGGTGATCTTCTGCTCCCAGGAGTTCATCATATTGGCTCCAGACTTACTACTGACACCTTATCAGCTTTAGTCCTACTGCAACTCAGAACTCGCTGACCCAAGCAATTTACCAGCCTCAGCCTTTCCAGAAGCAAGGAGTACAGACGAGTGCCACTCCTTGCCTCCTAAATCAATCTAACCCAAGGATATGGACTATTTCATGGAGTCAGAATCACAAAATAATTACCCTGGGTCATTAGATCATACAGGGATGTTAGAGGTTGTTGTGTCCAGTCCCCTCACTTTACTGACTAGAGAACTGAGGCAAACAGAGGTTAAGTAACTTGGCCAAGGCCACTCAGCTATTAAGTGTATGGCATAGACCTCCAGCAAAAGGGAATATACTGCCTCTTGTGGTGGCCCATTACACTTCTGGACGGTTCTAATGGTTAGGAAATTTTTTCTTTCATCAAGTGGAAATATGCACAAACCTAGAATATCATTGTACTCTCTCCCTCAAAAAACTTTCATTTCCCTTCCTCACCTCTCTCTAAATCTCATCCATCCTTTTAGACCTTGTTCAAAGTCTACCTCCTCTATGAAGCCTTCCCTGACTAGCCTAACTCATAGGAATCTTTGAGACCATTTCCAGTCTATGACACACATTTAGTACTTGTTAGAACTCGGGCTTATCAGGATACTTTCTCTTACATTGCAGTCCCTTATGAAATTGTAAACTTATTATCGTGAGGGTATATCCCTGGGCACTTGTGTGAGTCCTTTGTCCATCCCAACAAACAGTGCCTAACATGAAACATATTAACCATCTGCTTCATAAAATGATGAGCTAATTTTATCCTCCTTGTTGTCCTAAAACTTGGAAAAGTCTTTTTAATTTTCAAATCACTTTTTAAAATGAAGTTATTCATTGTAGTAATTGTCTCAAATAATTTTAATTGACTATGATTCTTTAAGTATACCATCATATCATCTGCAAAAAGTGATCATTTTGTCTCTTCTTTGTCTACAGATAAATTTTTTTTTTTTATTTTTGTCTTTTTGCTATAGAAATGCTATGGAGTTTTTTTTCCCCTTTCTCACCAGATGTATTTTTCCTCTCGGTTCACCAGGCCACCACCCACCATAGCCTCCAACAATGGTCATTTAGCTAAGACATTGACCTGTGGCACAAGTCCATCACTCTACTTCCATTTTGTTCTTCTCCAGGGCAGTCATGAAGATTTGGAATTCATTAAAAATCATGTGTTTCATTTTCATGTAACATTTACAGATTCTTCCCACTGCGCGAGAGGTCTTTTATAACAAAGTAAACAAATAATACAGTGACTTTATCTGAAAGTGTATACAACATTCCATGTCTTCACCTAATTTTAAAAAATCAACAGAAATCCATATTCTTCCCCTTCCACCCCCATCACATTGGGGAAAAAAAGAAAAGAAAAACAAATTTCTTAAAACAAACATGCATGGCCAAGTAAAACAAATTCCCTTATTGGTTGCATGAAAATGTGTTTCAACTTTTTAAATTATCACTTCTCTATAATGGGTAGAATGTTTCATCTTCAATCCTCTGGCATCATGAATGGTACTTGTATGGATCATAGTTCTTAAAGCTTTCAAAGTTGTTTTTTTTTTTTAATGTAGTTTTTATTGTGTAAATTGTTCTCATGGTTCTGCTCCTTTCATTTTTCAGCAGTTTATCAAAGTCCTCAAAGTTGTTTGCTTTGTTCTTCTGTTCTGCTCACATCACTGCACTGGTTCACATAAGTCTTTTTATGGGTTTTTGAAAACATCCATTTTCTCATTTCTTTTTTAAAAAATAAATTATTTATTTATTTTTAGTTTTCAACATTCACTTCTGTAAGTTTTAAATTTTCTCTGCCTTCCCCAAGATGGCATGCAATCCAATATAGGTTCTACATATACATTGTTATTAAACATATTTTCACACTAGTCATATTGTATAGAAGAATTGGAATGAATGGGAGGACCCATGAGAAAGAAAAAACAAAATAAAACAAAGAGAACAAACAGTATGCTTTCGTCTGCATTCAGACTCCATAGTTCTTTCTCCAGATATGGGTAGCAATTTCCATCATGAGTCCCTTGGAGTTGTTTTAGGTTCTTGCATTGCTGAGAAGAGCTAAGTCTATCAAAATCAGTCATCACACAACGTGACTGTTACTGTGTACAATGCTGTCCTGGTTCTGCTCATTTCATTCAGCGTCAATTCATATAAGTCTTTCCAGGTTTTTCTAAAGTCCACCAGCTCATCATTTCTTGTAGCTCAATAGTATATTAATATGCTACAACTTGTTCAGCCATTCCTCAATTGATGGGTATCCCCTCAATTTCTAGTTCTTTGCCACAACAAAAAGAGCTGCTATAAATATTTTTGTACATGTGGGTCCTTTCCCCATTTTGTACATGTGGGATATAGACCTAGAAGTCATATTGCTGGGTCAACAAATATGCCCATTTTTTTTAGTCCTTTGGTGATAGTTCTAAATTGTTCTCCAGAATGGTTCACAACTCCATCAACAATGAATTAGTGTTCCAATTTTCCCATATCTTCTCCAGCATTTATAATTTTCCTGTTTTGTTACATTAGTCAATCTGATAGGTGTGATGTGGTACCTAAGAGTTGTTTTGATTTGCATTTCTCTAATCAATAGTGATTTAGAGCATTTTTCATATGACTATATAGTTTTAATTTCTTCCTCTGAAAACTGCCTGTTCATATCCTTTGACCATTTATCAATTGGATTTGTATTCTTATGAATTTAACTCAGTTCTCTATATATTTTAGAAAGGAGGCCTTTATCAGAGACACTGGTTGTAAAAATGTTTTTTTTCCCAATTTTCTTCTTCCCTCCTTCTCCTTCCCTCCATGGTTGCATTGGTTTTGCTTGTGTAAAACTTTTCAATTTAATGTAATCAAAATTACTCATTTTGCATCTCATAATGTTCTCTCTCTCCTTTGACCATAAATTCTTCCCTTCTTCATAAATCTGATATGCAAACTACTCCTTGCTCTTCTAATTTTCTTGTGGTATCAGTCTTCATAGTTAAATCATGCACCCATTTGGACTTTATTTTGATATATGATGTCAGACATTGGTCTATGCCCAGTTTCTGCCATGCTATTTTCCAGTTTTCCCAGCAGTTTTTGTCAAATAGTGAGTTCTTATTCCAGAAACTGCCTGCTGGGTCTTATTGGTATTATATAGAAATGCAGATAATTTGTGTAGATTTATTTTATGTCCTATAAATTTGCTGAAGTTATTAATTGTTTCAATTAATTTCAAGCCAATTCTTTAGGGTTCTTTATGTGTACCAAAATATCATCTGCAAAAAGTGATAATTTTATCTCTTCTTTGCCCATGGCTATTCCATTAATTTCTTCTTCTTGTCTTATTACTATAAATATAATTTCTAGTACTTTGTAAAATAGAAATGGTGGCAATGAAATCCTTGTTTCACTCTTGAATTTATGAGACATGATTTTAGTTTATATACCTTATAAATAATGGTAGCTCTTTGTGGGGAGCCCTGCCATTCCACAGCAGGGCTGAGAAAGTGTGGGGAGCCAGGCTGTTCAGCATCAGAGCTGAGAAAGGGTTTTCTACCCAGAGGCTTTGAGAGGGTACATAAAAGAGATGGAACTCCAGGAGTGGTGGTAAATAGAGCCCTAACTTTTTTGCCCCAATACAAGCCTTTATAGGATGCTTCCTAATTGTTTTTCCCTGAGGACATTGCATACTTCTTTATTCCCAGGCCAGGGGTGTAAGTCACACTTATCTTGAGGACATAATCCTCACACCTGTGTGTTTGAGCTCCTTGGGGGTGGAGGGGGACCAATCCAGGCCCAGTAGCAGGCTCTTTAGTTGAGAGGGCTTATTCAGCCATGGGTTCAGAGTTCCACTGGCCTGTGGTCCGCTAAAGCTCTTGGTTATGTATATATTATTTATTATATTAAATAAAGGTCCATTTATTCCTGTCTTTCAGTGTTTTAAATAGAAATGGGTTTTGTGTTTTGTCAAAACTTTTTCTGCTTCTGTTGATACAGTCCTATATTTTTGCTGATTTGTTCTAAATATAGTCAAATGTTTGTGGCATCTCTAATATTAAATCAATCCTGCATTCCTGGTATAAATCCAAGTGGTCATAATCATTGCAATATGTTGTTTTGGCCTCCTTGCTAATATTTCATTTAAAACTTTTACATCTATGTTCATTAGAGATATTAATCTCTAGTGGGTTTTTTTGTTCTGTTTTCCCTGAATTATGTATCAAGACCATATGTGTGTCAAGGAAGGAATTTGGTAGGATCCCTTCTTTTGCTCTTTTTGGAAACAATTTATGTAATGTTGGAATGAATCATTCTTTGAATATTTGATAGGATTGATTTATAAATCCAAGTGGTCCTAGATTTTTTTCCTTTGGAAGTTCATTTGTGGTTTGTTTAATTTCTTCCTCTGAAATTGGGCTATTTGTTAATTTTTTGACATATAGTTTGGAAAATTAGCTTCTAATACTATCCTTTATTTCTTCTTAATTAAAGTATATAATTAATGTGATTTATGTAAAATAAAGTATATAAAATGTGTAAGTATATAAATATAATGAAATTATATAATAAATAAATATAAATTCTTAATTTATTGTGAAAAAATGGTATGAAGATTTGATATCAAAATGGCTGTTAAAAACAGACATCAGACCCCACTGCAGAGAACCCAAGCAATGATGATGATGGTGATGATGCTGATATGAATAAACTCTTGCTCAAGCAAATCCAAAATATGTCTAATTGATTGATAACTATTTTAAAGGAACTACTAGATTCCAAGCACTGGGAAGACAGAAACAAAAAAGAAATAATCTCTGTTCTCGGGAAATTTACATTTGGACAAAGAAGACAAGAAGTGCATATATATAGTACATGTTACATCATTTTCAATAGCCTCTCCTACATAAATTATAAATTCTGTTGCCATGCCTTTAAGAGGATGTAGAATCTTGTAAGAGAAGCAGTTTAATTTAACCTTTCCTGAGACAATTGAATCTAACCATTAACCCATACAGAAGTTATCTTGAAGGGTACGCTTGAGATATTTCCAATGTTATCCTGAGAAATGAGTGGTGGGACCATGTTAAGCAGAAACCAGCAGTTGTAGCTGATGGATACAGGTGAGTTCATGTAATTTCTCAATCTGAGACATTTTTCTTCAATTCTATGCTATCAGAGTCACTCTTTCAATGTGCTTCTTTATATCCTAACATTAAATATTCAGCATATACAGTAATACAGGTTGAAATAAAAATTATGTATCAAATAAAGTAGTAAAATAGGTAAATTAATGTCATAAATAAGCGGCATTATTATTCAGTTTTAAGCTTCAATTAATTATATTAGATAATTACAAAAGAGAAAATACCTGTGAGACAAAAAATTCAAAAATTCCAGATTTAGCCCCAACCCCTACCTCATGTACCAAGACATAAAATGATCCCAGTATGTAGCCCAAAGGCATCAAACATTGTAGTTTGCAACATTTTCAAACATGGCCCAAACCAAATTAAAATATAATTGAGAAATATTTAACAAAATAAATAAAACACAATAGTACATAGATAATGTTAATATATGGTTTTCTAAGTCACTGTGTAGCCTTCAGGAATCCTTATGTACAGTTTAGTGGCTTCTGTTTCTATTTAAGTTTGACACCATTGATGTAGCCTAGCTGAAATTGAGACAACCGCGTTCTATGTTACACTAGTCAACAACCACACCAAACTTCCACCATTCATCTCCTTATTAATTCTGAATATCTTCAGATTGCTTAATATCTTCAGATTGCTCTTCAGAGTATCTGGTTGAAGAGCAATAAAGAAGTTTGGTCCTCATAAATTAAGAAAAATATGCAATCTCTCTCCTAATGAGTTATTTCTGAGTCCCTACCTCAGTTTAAATAAACTCAAAGAAATCTCTTTTCCTACAGGTTTTCTCTTTTCTTATTTCCGAAGGCTTATTTCCAAAGTCTTTAGTCTCATAGGTTAAAATAAAAATCAATGCTACTGGCTAGCAATTCATTAACAGCGTAATGATACCAATATATATTTAACTATTTCAATATTCTATCACAGTGAGAAAGATCTTTACCCCCACCCCCAATCCTATCCCAAGTTGCCACTAACCCTCAACTATAATTTCTAACTTCTCAACTCTGGAAAAGCAGTTCTACATTATTCGAGTTGGAAGGAATATATATATAGACAGAGGCCCAGGGTGAGTTGAATATGAAGGGATGATACCTAAAAAAGAAAACTGAGAAGTAGGAGAGGAATGTACTGGGAAAAGAGAAAGCGACAAGTAGAATGGGGTAAATTATCTCTCATAAAAGAGGCAAGAAAAAGCTTTTACAGTGGAGGGAAAGAGGGAGGTGAGGTGAGAGGTAATAAGTGAATCTTATTCTCATTGGATTTGACTTATGGAGGGAATAACATAAACATTCAATTGGGTATGGAAATCTATTTTACCGTATAGGAAAGTAGAGGGGAAGGGGATAAGGGGAAGGTTTATAGAAGGGAGGGCAGATTGGTGGGGGGGATAATCAGAAGGAAACCCTTTTCAGGAGGGACAGGGCCAAAGGAGAGAAGAGAATAAATTGGGGGGTGGGGGTAGGAAGGGGCTGGGATAGGATGGAGGGAAATATAATTAGTCTTTCACAACATGACTATTATGGAAGTGTTTTGCATGTCTACATATGTATAACCTATATAGAATTGGTTGCCTTCTCAATGTGGGTGGGAAGGGAGGAAGGGAGAGAATTTGGAACTCAAAGTTTTAAAAAACAATTGTTAAAAATTGTTTTTACATGAAACTGGGAAATAAGATACATAGGCAATGGGGTATATATAAATCTAGCTTTCCCTACAAGAAAATAGAAGGGGAAGGGGATAAGAGAAGGGGATGGTAATAGAAGGCAAAGCAGATTGGGGAAAGAGGTAATTAGAACGCACACTATCATGGGTTGGGGGAGGGAGAAAATTTGGAACTCATAATCCTGTGGAAGTTGAATGGAATAAAGTGAAAACTTTCAGGTAACATTCCAGAAATCTGAACAGAATTGTAATAAAGTACCAAAGACTTAGCAACCTGGGCTGGGAGCCTGGGACCCTTGTCTTACCTCCCTGGTCATAAGTTGAAGTCATTGCTGAGCTTAGCTAATGGATAGGAGGGGAAAAACACAGACCCTGTTAAATTTAACCGCAGGTCCGAATGTCCCAGACTTGTTTCCACTGACCACCTTCTGACCTGAACAAATATAAAATTGGAAATCCTGCTGCAGAACTCCGGGCAGGTCACCATGTCCTAAAATCCCCATGATTCATAAAATATTGTCTGCTTTCGTATTTATATATTTATATTGTTAGAACATTTATCTTCTGCTTTCATATCTAAGTCGATACTGATGACGTATTTTGTCTGTTATTATGTCTGCTAGACACATATCTTCTGCTTTTTGATATTACTGACATTTCACCTGCAACACCAGTAGATTTTTGCAGTTAAGATTGTGTGCTTCAGTTGTAGTTGAAGATGGTGTTACATAAGTATATTCAAAATAAATACATACAAAATAATTCAGGGTTGGGGAGGCAAAGCTACAGGGCGATCAGGACCAGCCTCATGTAGAAAGTGGTATTTAAGCTGAGCTTTGAGGGAAACTTAGAATTCTCCAAGAAATTACAGAATATTCTTTATAGAAATGAAATAAATACTTGGAAGGATAGCTGCTGCTCATTTTGGGGCCAGGTCAGTGTAATAAAAATGCTAGTACTATCCAGCGATCATCAGAAACTGTACTCTGTGCTGTTCCTGCTCCCTTTGTTAACTTTGGGGAAAAGTCCTGTGTTCAATCTGAGCAAGGAGAATAGTTTAAGACACAAAGAAAGACCCCAGTTTAAACTGATGTTACAGCAAACGTGGAAAGTAGAACTAGAAGCTAAAGTCTCACACCTTAACTCAGAGTTACTCAGGGATAATACTTTCTGACCTTCTGCCCTGGTACATTCCTTTAGGGCTTTTCGATGACATTTCTCCTTATCTCGCAGAGAACCAAGTATATGAAGGGTGGCAAAGGGTGGTGTTGGTCTATGGCAGGAGTGGGGAACCTCCAGCCTTCTGAGAAAGGTTCTTGGGTGGAGCCTTTTGACTGAATTCAAGTTTTACAGAATAAATTCTTTTATTAAGGGGATTAGTTCTGTGAAGTTTGGATTCAATCAAAAGGCCACACTTGAGGACCTAACAGGCCACATGTGGCCTTGAGGCTACAGGTTCCCCACCCCTGGTCTGTGGCCTACAGCTAGAAGGGAAAAGGAGGAAACACCTCAACTGTGAACAAAAAAACCCCAACCAACCAACCAACCAAAAAAAACCCCAATCCTATTGTTTTTTTCATTTGGGAATTAGCAAGAGTTTCTACAGGAAGCAATAGTGAAAAGGCAGTGAAAGAAACTGGAAACAAGGCCAGGAAACTTCTATATTTCATAAGAACTTTGTAAAACTAGGAAAGTCTCCTCTCTCTGGAGCAGTCTTTTCATTGGAAAGATTTCCCCAGTAATGGGACTTGACCTATGGAAAGGAACATTATCCTTTCAGATATTGGCCTTCTGGCAAAACATCAGGGCCAATCCTTGGCAAACTGGTTATATTCTCAAAGTTTGTCTCCCTTTTTTGTACACTTTCCTCTCCTATTAGTCCAGGACTTTTTTTTCTGACTTATCCCAGTCTGCCAAAGAAATAATCAGCTTCAAAAAATTCCAAGGAGTAGCTGGGTGGCCTAGTGGATAGAGTGCCTAGACTAGAGTCAGGAAGACTCCTCTTCCTGAATTCAAATCTGGCCTCAGACACTTACTAACTGTATGATCCTGGGCAAGTCACTTAACCCTATTTGTCTCGGTTTCCTCATCTGTAAAATGAGCTAGAGAAGGAAATGACAAATCACTCCAACATCTTTGCCAAGAAAACTCCAAATGGAGTCACAAAGTCACACAGAAATGAAATGACTGAAAAACAAAAAATTCCTGTTAATCTTAAATGACATGCAATAAACTTTATTAAATGCTTTCTATCTCTGCCATTTACATCTTTGGATTTCAGAGAAAATCCCATGTTCAAATGGATGAATTTCTATTCTTAGCCTATTTCACTCCTAACATGAAGAACTTGGCTACTCTCTGAGATCCCTCATTTATCTGGTTCATTTTTCTCCACCTGTCCACAGTTTCTTTGAGATTCCAAAACTCTACAGGGAGTTTTAAACTAAGCTAAATTTAAATGCTTAAAATTGTCCCAAGACTTTTGCAACATCCTGCATAGAAGCAAAAAGCTTCAATACCTGACACTCATAATATAGAGGAAAGAACATTTATTCTAGAGTCAGAAGACCTGAATTCAGATCTTGTCTGTGTTGCTTCTTATCTACGTGAATTTGGGCAAGTCATTTAGCTTTCCTAGGTCTGTTTCCTTAGCTATACAATGAGCAGGTTGAACTGGATGGACTCTGATAACCATTCTAGTTCAGCATTTATGATTCTATGACTCCCCTTTACAAGCAATCATGTTCATAAGTCTTCAAAACAGGACAGTTTTATTTATACAGTATACAAGACAAAAATGATTCCCACTGGAACCCAGAGAATAAATAGACCTCTGTCTTCTGGTAAGCTGATCTTTTTCCCAGACACCTATGTAATCCTTATGTTTTGCAATAGTCTTCCAGTAGAGCTCCCAAAAGGAGGAAGTGCACACTTATATCCATGCCACCTTGCTCTTTTACTGTGAAATACATGAAAGAATTTTAAAAATGTATTAAATGCTTACCATATGTTGACCTCTGTGCTAAGATTTGGGAATACAACTATAAAAGCAAAGAGATTTTCTGCCCTCGAAAAATGTTCTTATATCTGAATAAGGAAAAGCAACACATGTAGGAGAGTTGTGCCCAGGTGGGAGACTTGGGACCAGAAAGCTTCAGGTATGTTTAATAGAGTCATATGGGAGTACACTGATATACGCTTTTCAGGAGAAATTTTGTTCAGTCGTTTTTCAGTTGTAATTGACTCTTCGTGACCCCATTTGGGGTTTTCTTGGCAGAGATACTAGAGTGGTTTGCCATTTCCTGCTCCAGCTCATTTTATAGATGAGGAAACTGAGACAAACAGGGGTATGTGATTTTCCCAGGGGAGACCAGATTTGAACTCAGGAAGATGAATCTTCCTGACTCCAGACCTGGCACTCTACCCTCTGAGTCACCCAGTTGCCCTCAGGAAGGCTAGCAGAATTTATTCAGTTATGATGCCAGAATTGGAGAGAGAGTGAAGGCAAGGATGTGCATATGATGGCAAGACAGGTGGTAAATAGAGAATAAAACGAAGCATGGTTGGGGCCTGTCAGTACTCAACTACTCTATTGCCTCTATTCTCCATTCCCAGAAAGTATCATGAATACTTCTCATCATGGTTTCCCTCGCTCCAAGGGGACTTGGGACCTGACTCTGCTCACTGTTACCTGTACTTCAGCTCTTACTCAGCTGGTGGTGCTCATGACCTTCTCTCCAGGCATTAAGTCTCAAGCAGCTGGGCCATGGAGTAAATAAATTGTTTGGAGCCTTCACTGACAGGGTTAAAATTCTTTACCTCCCCTAGTGTGCCCAAGTACTGCAGGCCTATTTATGCTTTCTCTAGTGCAGTGATCCTCAAAGTGCATTCTGTGGATCCCTGGGGGTCCCCAAGACCCTTTCAACAATCTTCAAGGTCAAAATTATTTTCATAATAATACAAAGATATTTTAACCTGATAGATATGTCATATAGCTCTTTGGCCTCCTCAATAATTGTTTAAGAGTGTAAAGAGGTTCTGTGATACAAAAGTTTGAGAATGCTACTCCAGACTTATGCCTAGACACCACAGCCCCACCTTTGTGCTGAAGGACCTCTTTGGGCATCTGTGGGCACAATCTGAGACCACTGGAACCATTCCCAGAGTGAGGAAGGGCAGACACAGCAACTGCTTCTTGTCATTTATCCATGGAATTTTTAGCACTATGTCACCTTGATGGGAAGCCATTTTTGGTCATAAAGGTCTTTCAAGTGCCCCTCAAATCACACTATGTAAGCAAACTTTTTGCTCTCTCTACACATAGAGCCATAATGGCACAAAGAAACATTTATAATAATTCTGTAGTTCCAAAGATCTTAACATGAGGTTGTGTGAACTAGTTAAAAAAAAAAAAGCAGCAACAAATTGATAATGACATTTCAACATGACTGATTTCTTTTTTTTTTTTTAGTCCTATGTATTTTATTTTATTATGAACTGCTAGGTGGTGCAGTGGATAAAGTATCAGACCTGGAATCAGGAAAACTCTTTCTGAGTTCAAATATGGCCTCAGATATTTACTAGCTGTGTGACCCTGGGCAAGTCACTTAACCCTGTTTACTTCAGTTTCATCATCTGTAAAATCAGCTGGAGAATGAAATGGCAAACCACTCCAGTATCTTTGCCAAGAAAACCATGAATGGAGTCAGATACAATCAGAAGAATCATGTACAACTAAATGACAACAACTTTATTTTGTGCATTTAAAAATAGTACTATGAGAAAGAATCCATAGGCTTCATCAGACCCCCAACCAGTCCAGAACAGGTCAAAAACTCTTGCTCCACCCAGGTCTGAAGAACTCTTGCATCATGCAACATGATGGCCTACAAATTCCCTTTCAGTTCTAAATCTATGATTTTAAAGGAAAGACAAAGAGGGAACTTAATAATTAGGAAGGCTTAGACTGAAAAACTCACTTCAGTAACACAACAGTTTGAAATCAACCTGGTGGCACAGTAGATAGAACCTCCTTCATAGGATTGTTGTGATGATAAAATGAAATATTTCTGTAAAGTGCTTAGCACTTCTCCTTAAGAAATATGGGTTCCCTTCCTCTCCCTTCCCCCTTTTCTGGAAATTTTTTTTAGGGTAGAAACCAGTCTCTTTGCATGTTATGGACAATCATGCTTCACAAACATAGAACTTGTTAAAATAAGCAGGAGAGAATGTGTGTGCTGATTGGAATGTCAGGTGAAATTAGAAGGCTAAAGAATAAAACTCTTAGTATGTATTTTGTTCAGAAATGATGCCTTTAGAAGCAACTTTTCTATTTGTTGACTGAGCAGTTAGTTTAGCTTTAGCTCAGAGAATAGAGCTCTACCTCTTCAAATAAGTATTCCTTGAATCCTGCCCCACCCCCTTAGTCTTGCTTAGAAATCTTATTATTCTCCCCCTCCCACCACACCAGGTTGGTAAAATATAATAGGAAGAAAATAAATGGTACTTTGAACTCTAACATGACTAAAAGTGAGTATTTCAGACTGGTCCTGCCTGAAGTCAGGGAAACGGCCCAAATGATCTCGGACAACCAGTCTTCTGTTATGAGTCTATCTGTCACAGCCTGGAAGAAAATATTGAAACGTGGTTCATATTCTGAAGTATAAAGACAGGATTAAGGAGTGTGGGTAATGACACTTTTTGGAATATATCAATGGAAATATTCAGGCTTAGAAAAGCAAATTGTTCTTCTGAAAAGAATAAGGGAACAAGACTGGGCAGTTAGGGACTGAAGGACTGATAAGGCACAAGTCTATTGGATGAAAGTGTGAAGCCCGTGGAGATGAGATAAAGAAAGTACTGTATTTAAGCCTAATAAGATCATAATTGGGTGATTTCAATCTCCCTCATATGAACAGTGAAACTTTTATACCTAGGGTTATGATAGACATGGAAATGATGGCCGTGGGAAGTGATTACTTAATGAGGGAGAGAGTCAGGGATATGGAGAGAAATCATCAGTGCTAAGGTTTAACCCTGCCCTTTGGCTATGACTCAGTTAAAGAGAAGGGAAGGTCCCTACTGCACTATAGGGAGACAGGACAAGAGATTTAGAAATGGAAAAAACATTAAAGATTATCTAGTCCAGTTCTGTTATTATTATTATTATTATTATATATTTTTTTGGCAACCTGTGACCCAGTCCTGCCAGATTCTGGCCTTAACTGAGCTGGGTCTGATCTATTCCCTCCAAAATCACTAACTCATTGACTATCCCTTCTGCAGATTTTACAACACCTCCACATTCTCTGACCTTACCAAGACCAATGTTGATGTTCAGCCTTATGGTACTACCCTGAGGATTTGAAGTCTCTAAGGAAGAAAAAGGCTCTTAGGGTTTCTAAACCGGCAATCTCTTCTACCCCTTCTCATCAGACCCACACCATCCAAATGACTCACTGTAATAGTGAAGTATAAAATTCATCTCTTTTATTCCTCCATGGAGTGGCCTTAGGCCTTTGCTACCACTTCTTTCAACCCTGGGAGGCAAAGGTAAAAAGGTCTTTTCTGTTGAAGAGACACGCTATTCAGGAAGTTCTCCTCTTAACAGAAACCAGATCCTTGAATCATTGATTTTATTCTTTACCTGGATTGTTGTTGTTATTCTGTTGCTTCCCACTCTTTGTGACCTCATTTGGTTTTTGTTTGCTTGTTTTTTGGTGTGGTTTTTTTTTGGGGGCGAAAGACACTGGAGTTGTTTGCCATTTCTTTATCCAGAGCATTTTACAAATGAGGAAACTGAGGCAAACAGGGTTAAGTAACTTGCCCAGGGTCATCCAGCTAGTAAGTGCCTAAGATTAGAGTTGAACTCAGGAAGATGAGTTTTTTTTAACTCCTTGCCCAGTACTCTATCACTGTACCACCTGGCTGCCTGCCTTCTCTGGATAGAATGATGGATTCTAGAACTCTTGAATTCAGGGCTTCTAGAAAGAAAATTCAAAGGTACTCTGTTTGGCCTCATGGTTCTCCTCTTTTTTGGTGACCACATAAGCGAGAGGTTATGATACTGTCTATCCAGGGCTGAGAGCAGGCCACATAAAAACACATGTCTATCTCTGACATCTACCACCACCATCTTTGGAAACTCACTAGGATACTTCACAATTGCTCTAACTGCTACAGGTTCTTTTCAGGTGTCTGATCCCTGACCTGTGCTAAGAAAAAAGGAAGAAAAGAAATGCAAAAGGCAACCATGAACTAAAGGGTCAGGAATTCCCTTCTTGGAGAATTTGGTCTCAAGCACTGGTGGTTCACCATGTGCTTTGGTCACAAGGCAGCCATCAAGAACTTTTAAGGACACCCCACCCCCACCCCAGGGAGAAGCAGATCTAGAACAAAGATGGAAAAGGAATAAATAGGCCGGGTATCTCTCCTTTATAAAAAGGCACAACAAAGTGGTGCCTCTTTCCTAAAGAACTTTTCTTCCTAAGAAACTGAGCCAACCCCTTTTATTTGGCGGGGGGGGTGGGGGGGGGCATGAAACCTTCATCAATGAAACCCATATTCCAAGAGATAACAAAGGATCCTCCAAACCAGTCATTTCGTTTTAGGAGCATTCTCAGTCACTGATATTTAATTAGGACAAGTCTTCAGGCCTCTCAACAGGGTGCCACAGGGCATGAATATATTGTGTTTGCCATAGGAAGATACTTTAAAAAATCACACACAAAGGCTCCCAGCCTTGTAGACTCATGAAGTTGCTTGGCAAATTCCCTGTATCAACCTTCCTTCTACCTCCGTCTTCCCCTGCCAATATAGAGATGACATAACTGAGTCCCAGAGAAATTACATAACTTTTCCAAGGTCACATAGGTATTAAATGAGAGAGTTGGATTCAACCCCACAGCTTCTGACTCTAAATCCAGTGTTCTTTCCACTGAACTGCAGGCTTATTGTCAGATTTCCAAGTGTCTTTTATCTCCCCATTCTCAGAGGGAATAGTAATAATTAAGAACTGATGTCCTAGTAGTATGTTACCATTTTCATATCTTACATATGGAGAGAAAAAAAAATCCAAGATCAATTGGATAACAAACAGCCAGAGCTCCAAGAGAGAGGCTTTTCTAAACTGTAGACCTCACCCTCCCAAGATCTCTTTCCTACCTTGGAAGTGAGTCTCAAGCCAAGGAGACTGGTGTTGTGAATAAAAACAGTATTGCCAACTCTGCTTCTGGCAACTCCAGACTATAAGAGCACATTTTTCATTGATGGAGCCAATAGTTGATGAAATATAAGAAATCTTTCCACATTGAGAGAGAGAGATGTATGTACATATGTTTATGTATTTTCATTCATTTTCAGTCATATCTCTTTGTGACCCCATTTGAGATCTTCTTGGCAGAGATACTGGCATTGTTTCCTTCTCCAGCTGATTTTATAGATGCAGAAACTGAAGCAAACAGGGTTAAACAACTTACCTAGGGTCACACAGCTAGTAAGGGTCTAAGGTCAGATTTGAACTGATGATGAGTTTTCCTGATTCCAGGTCCTGCACTCTATCCACTGAGCCACCCAGCAGCCCATATGTCTGCATGCATGCATATGTGTATATTTGTGTGTAGGGTACACAGATATACATGTGTATGTACACATATATGTATATATAATTTTTAATATATGCCCTTGTACCATTTTCTAGGCCAAGGGCAAAGTAGAATAAAAATAGTTTATAGTTTTATAGCATTTTTGAGTTTACAAAATACTTTCATCTGCCTTCTATTATTTGGCTCTCAAAACAACACTGTGAGGTAAGTAGCCCCATTTTTCAAAGAGAAAACTAAGTCTCAGAGATTAAGCAACTTCCCCCAAAGTGACAACACTAGTAAGTACCAGAACCAGACTTATAATCTGTTTTTTCTTCTGAATTCCCATTCAGGACTTTTTGCATAACTTAATTTCAACTTACTTCATCTCCCTAACATATGGTACCAAAAAGATGTTAGTATCTCATCTCATGAAGACAGACTTGTCCAAACAAAATGACCATTGTAGGAGAAAAGACATCAAAGATGGTACAGCAATGGTAACACACACACACACACACACACACACACACACATGCATACACACACATGCACAGATTGGCTTTTTCTGTGGCATCAAAGCTCTGAACACCCTTCGGGATTTTTTAATTTTAGTCACTGTCTTAAACAATACTGAATGGAAATTACTTGGTTTTCATTTTGTCTTTAATCAAGGGAAACTGCACCATCATTTTGTTTAGTCATTAAAATTTTCTATAGCAAATCTAGTCAACAAGAGGCATTTAAAGAGTCTCAATCAGTCTCAGTCAATCTTGAACAAGGTAGAGTTACAACATTCTGAATGAGACAAATGGGATGACAGAACTCTTAAGACAGGCTGCTCGCAGCCTCCATCTGTTGAGACAAGAGCTGTTTCGCGGTCCCCACCCATTTTTTTCTTTACCATTGGTGACAGCAGGTCTTTCACCTTTTGTTCAGAATTGCTAGTTTTTGTGTTTATCTCTTCCCATACTGAATCTGAATCATAGCCCATTCATTTCAAAGATTCTTGGTACTTGAGGGGTCAGGGTGCGGAGATAAATCAAGGCAGGCATCATTTGGCTTAACAGACACTTGCCACTATGACAACCAACCAATTAAAAGCAAACATTTAGCAAGTACCTACCATATACCAGGCAGGGGAACAAGGGGCCACAGAGAACAAAGACAAAAATTAAACAGTCTTTTCCCTTAAGGTGGATAAAGTCTATCAAGAGAGACAGCACATATATATATATATATGTATGTGTGTGTATGTATATATATATATACACACACATATGTATTATATAAAACTATACTGTATACTAGAAAGATATATAGATATAT
>CM053590.1:155676245-155699976 GCA_028646515.1 Pseudochirops corinnae | reverse complement strand
ACCAGAACTGAAAAGAAAGTTTGACACTCCAACATAAGAAGCATGAGAAGACAAACACGGAAAAGAAATCATAAGCTACCTATCAAAGATGAACTATTTACATGACAACATGGAAAAGTGACAATTGTAGACATTCATTTGTAGACATAATCAATGTGTAGATTTGTTTCAGTTCTGCTTATGTGTTACAGGAAAAGGGTTTGGAGAAGTAAGGGCAGAATTTGGGGGGAGATGGAGAAGGAGTGGTGATAAAAATTTAAAAAACTTAAAGCTCAATGAGACATTTTAAAAATGCATAGAAGATGAGAGAAGGAAATTCAAAGGGAGATAATTAACATGCTGAATTTATTATACATATTTTTAAAAACCAACTCTAAGTGACAGAGATTCATGGTTTCACATACAATTCTTCATTTCTATTCTTTATATACAGAAATGTTTCTGTCTACTGGTATTTGACAAGTTCAGAAAAACAAAAAATTAAAATACTGAAAAGAACAGAAAAATGAGATTGTCACTGTTCTCAAAGAATTCGTATTTTAATTAAGAGAGAAAACATATAAAAGTTAGTTCTGCTCCATGATATGTGAAAAATACAAGCGATACTTAAAATCTGGCAGGCAAAGTAGTAGGGCAGATGGTTAGGCCCTATTGGACTTTGGAATGCAAGGATAATAGTGAAGAAGGCCTCTGGGTTACCTCAGGCAGATAAGAATTTTGGGGTCGTGGGGAGCAGGAGGAAGGGAAGGTGATCATTTGCATCTAGGTGAGAGTAGGCATCCAGAGCCTGGGGGGATATGGGAAGTGAGAGTCAGGAGAAAGGAAGAAAAGGCCTGTTTTTCTGGTTCATGGGGCACCCATTGGCAGATCCAAGTGGGCAAGATGGCAAGTTGGCAGGGTAAGCAAAGGGAAGGCTATTTCTGCTGGTCTACTGAAATGTCAAGAAATCAATTGAAATGCCCATGCGTATATAACTATAAAAGAAAAAAATAATGAACTGCCCCCCCAATATCATTTGTATCCACTTCTGGAGAATACAATATAGGTATCACAGAATGACAAAATCCTGGGGTCAAAAAGGATCTAAGAAGTCTCCTGATACAACCCCCTCATTTTAAATGGAAGTAAAAGGTAACGGTGAGCTCTAGGGGTCACATAGAGCACCCCCTTCAGTTGACTTACCATGAGGTAAACTGAAGTCATAGCCAACTAATGTCCTCTTCTGTAAGCATTATCTTTGTGGAGTGTGGGTTCCCATTCAGAGCCTTTGGGCACATAGTTTCTTTTTTCCTCTAAAATTTTTTTTTTGAGGGGAGAAGAAAAGGCAATTGGGCTTAAGTGACTTGCCTAAGGTCATACAGCTAGTAAGTGTGTCAAGTATCTGAGTCCAGATTTGAACTCAGGTCCTCTTGACTTCAGGGCTGGTGATCTATCTATTCACTATGCCACCTTGCTGCCTCCCCTCCTTTTAAAAATATTTTTATTTGCAAGTTCTATATCATGGCCTTTAGATCTATTGAATTTCCTAGCAAAGAAAAGACATATGAAACAGGAAAGGGAGAAAGTAAAAAAGGAAAGAGTGAGGTCGGAAAAGAAGGCAGGAAAAAGAGGGACAAGTATAAAATTTAATCTAATTCAACAAACATTTATTAAGTATTCACTATGCCGGGCAATGGGAATACAAAGACAGAAACTGTGGTCCCTGCCCTCAAGACACCTACATTCCCTTGGTTGGGAGGGAGGTGGGGAATAACATGTATTCAGATAAGAATGCACAAAATAGAGTAAATCAAAACTAATGTCAGCTATGTGAGAGGAGAGCACTAGGAACTCGGAGAATGGGGAGAGAGGGAAATATCTTCCATAGGTGGTTGTACCCCAGTTTCACTTTGAAGGAAACTAGGTATTGTAGAAGGTAGAGATGAAGAAGGAGAGGATTCCTGGCTTGGGGTATGGTCTCAGCAGGAAGAGAAGAAGGAAAGGAATATATATGTGTGTGTGTATATATGTATGTATATATATATGTGTGTGTGTGTATCTATCTATCTATCTATCTATCTATCTATCTATCTATCTATCTATCTATCCAAGCACACATATCCATTAATATCATATGGATTCCTTCCCATATCTCCTTGATACTTGAGGTTGCTTTAACATGAATCTTTCTTTCTACAATCAGAGATCAAACTTTAATGTTTACAAGTAAATACCCCTAAGAATGAGAACACAGTGACTCAAATTTACTGACAGTCAGGTGTAAAAAAAAAGTGTTTGTCAACACTAAGGTTCTGTGATTGCCTAGAATTCCTTCCTGCCCTCTTTATTATTCACAGTCATGAAGTCTATATGGCAGACAACTTTCTTGAATTACTCAATGCCAGTCAATTTTTGAACTGAAAGCTTGGTCATTTAAGACCTGTCTTATGACATTAAACAGTATTTCTCTTTGAGGTAAAAGAGGATATAAATACTATTTGAACTATGGAATAAATCCCTAGTTCTCCAGTGTCTTTGCCAAGAAAATCTCAAATGGGGTCACAAAGAGTCAGACATGACTGAATGCCAGGGTACACCTTAGACTGAGCTCCTATATGTCTGCTTTAGTCTCAGATCTAATTCTTTCAGAGCAAGATGAAGAACATTAGCAACCGCCACTATAATACGATATTATCCCTGCATAGGATTATTTTTGTCTGTTTAATTAACTATTTTCTTTCTGTCAAGGGTTTCATAATCCCTAAAATTTGTTTGCTTCAAAGCTGCTTCTAGGACTAGTGTTCTTGCAGGTAGGTGGCACAGTGGATAGCGGGTCAGGCCTGGAGTCAGGAAAACCTCATCTTTGTGAGTTCAAATTTGGCCTCAGACACTAGCTACATGACTCTGGGAAAGTCACTTAAACTTGTTTGCCTCAGTTTCTTCATCAGGAAAATGAGCTGGATAAGGAAATGGGAAACTCTAGTATCTTTGCCAAGAGAACCTGAAATAGAGTCATGAAGAGTCAGGCACCACTGAACAACAACCATAAATGGCAAGACCTAGGGGCAGTGTGTTTATATTTATCTTGCAGAATAATCCCAATCTGGTCAGGTGTCTAAATCCTTTGCAAAGCAAAAGGATAGAGCAGAGAGGTTCATGGGAGAACAGGTTTGTGTTTTCAAGGATTAGGAGAAAGAAAGACCTGTAAACCATTCCAAAACTCTAGTCATTGGAGAAAACTGAAATCAAAGAAAAACTAACAAATGGGGAGAAAGAGGAATATGTGGAGTTGCCTCCTTGGTGGATCTGATAGAATAACATAGCACCTGAAAGTAATTCATCTTTTCCAAGTAAACAAGTCAGTGAACTGACTTGTCTAGTTATATCACGCATTCTCTAAGCAGTTCACTTTCCTAATGAATGAGCTAAGAGTTTCTGTGTGATAAATGTAAAGTCCAACATGGGCTTGAAGTCACTCTGGTGAAAAAGATCTCAGGGTTTTAATGAACTACAGGTACAGTATAAACCTTCAGTATGACATGACATTCACAATGGCCAATGCTACGTTGTTGTTGTGGCTCTTCAGGCATTTCAGTCACGTCTGACTCTTTGTGGACCCTTTTGTGATTTTCTTGACAAAGACACTGGAGAAGTTTGCCATTTCTTTCTCCAACTCATTTTACAGATGAGAAAACTGAGGCAAACAGGATTAAGTGACATGTCCAGGGTCATGCAGCTAATGACTGAGGCCAGACTTGAATTGAGGTCCTCGTGTCCCCAAGCCTGGCGCTCTATTCACTGCACCACTTAGCTGCCCCAATGCTACATTAGTCTGCTTTAATAAAGGCACAGTGTCCAGATTGAAAAAAGGGCATAATCCCACTCAACACTGTCCTTTCAGAACACAACTGGAAAATTGTGTTAAGTTTAAGAAACCATAAAGAAAGACACTGACCAGTTGGAGTGCATCCAGAGGAGGGTGACTAGAATGGGGAAAGGATTAGAGAAAATGATGTATGTGTATTAATTAAAGGAAAACAGCTTAGAGGCAGAGGTATGCTGGTAAATGATTAACAACCGGTTCCAGGGAAAAGGGGGGAAGTATGCACAACGCATTTTAAGATTCAATCTACATCATTAATATTTTCTTTATTACTTTCTTAAGTCTACACAATCAATAAAACAATAAACAAAGCCCAGGTTTGCAGCATTTGCTGATTTCTGAAGTCTAAATGCCCACAGTGAAAATTTAATGATCAGGTTCTTGAGAGTTAGGACAGCTAGGCGGTGGAATGGAGAGAGAGCTGGGCCAAGAGTCATGAAGACTCATCTTCCTAACTTCAAGACTGGCCTCAGACACTTCCTAGCTGTGTAACCTTGGAAAAGTCACTTAAATCTCTTTGCTTCAGTTTGTTCATCTGCAAAATGAGCTGGAGAAAGAAATGGCATATCCTTCCAGTATCCTTGACAAGAAAAAACCCAAATGGAGTCATGAAGACTTGGATGTGACTGAACAACAGAAATCTGAAGAGATGATAGGAACCGACTCCAGTACACCCCTATTTAGTGAGGATGTGATGACAATCTTTGGATTTGGAGTGGCTTATATAAGGATGAAGGCGTGGACTTGCAAAAAAAGGATCAAACATTTGTGTGGAAGAGAATAATGTAGAAAGGTTATATCTACTTGGACCCAGAGGGTAGGACTAGGAGCAAGGTGTGGCTATTATAGAAAGATATATTTAGGTTGAACAATTACAGCATCCTTTCCTCAAGTGAAATGGGCTGCCTTGAGAGATAATAGGTTCCTGCCCTCCATAAATCTACAGGCTGAGGCTGGTTGATGGCTTATCAGGGGTATAGTAGAAAGGGCTCATGCAAGTCCAGATCAGACTGGGCGACACCTGAAGACCCTTATAATTGATATTCTATGATACAGAAATTCAGTATCAGAAAATTTAATTACTTTCTTTTCTTTTTAAAAAATTTATTTATTTGTTTTTAGTTTTCAACAGATATTTCCATAAGGTTTTGAGATATAATTTTTCTCCCAGTCTTTCCCCTACCCCCACCCCAAAATAGCAAGCCTACTGAATACCTCTTCCCCCAATCTATTCTCTCTTATATCCTCCCCACTCATTCCCCTAACTTTCTAGTAGGGCAAGAAGGATTTCTATACCCCATTGCCTGTATATCTTATTTCTCAGTTGCATATAAAAAACAAATTTTTTTAAACATTTGTTTTTAAAACTTTGAGTTCCAGATTCTGCCCCCCCCCTTTCTTCTTCCCTCTTCATGCACTCCCACTGGGAAGATAAGAAATTCAATATAGGTTGCACATGTGTAACTACCCAAATCATTTCCATAGTAATTATATTGTGAAAGACTAACTCTATTTCCCTCCATCTTATCCTGCCCCCCACTTATTCTATTTTCTCCTTTGACCTTATCCCTTTTCAAAAATGTTTGCTTCTAACTATCCTCTCCCTCAATCTGCTCTCCCTTCTATCATCCCCCCTCTTATCCCCTATCCTCCTATTTTCCTGTAGGGTAAGATACCCAATTAAGTGTGTACATTATTCCCTCCTTAAGCCAAATTCAATGAGAATCAGGTTGTCCCATTCCCTTTCATCTGCCTGCTCTACCCCTCCATTGTA
Source organism: Pseudochirops corinnae (assembly GCA_028646515.1). Taxonomy (NCBI): domain Eukaryota; kingdom Metazoa; phylum Chordata; class Mammalia; order Diprotodontia; family Pseudocheiridae; genus Pseudochirops; species Pseudochirops corinnae. The sequence goes on along the minus strand of CM053590.1, from coordinate 155,694,340 downwards.
ACAGTTTTCTCTTGCCTCTTTTACATGAGATAATTTACCCTACTCTATCTCTCCCTTTCTCCTTTTCCCAATAAATTCCTCTCTCACCTCTTAAATTTTATTTTTTTGATATCATCCTTTCATATTCAACTCATCCTGTGCTCTATGTCTATGTATACATGTACATACATATGCCCATACTCACATATATAATTATATACACATATACCCTACAATACATACATATGTATTCCCTTCAACTATCCTGATACTGAGAAAAGTTTTATGAGTTACAATGATCATTTTTCCATGTAGGAATGTAAATAGTTCAACTTTAATAAGTTCCTTATGATTTCTTTTTCCTATTTACCTTCTCATGCTTCTCTTGCTTGTTATATTTGAAAGTCAAATTTTTTGTTCAGCTCTGGTTTTTTCATCAAAAATGCTTGAAAGCCCTCTCTTTCATTGAATGACAATATTTTTCCCTAAAGCATGGGGTAGGTGATTCTTGATTTTAATCCTAGCTCCTTTGACCTCTGGAATATCATATTCCAAGCCCTTTGATCCCTTAATGTAGAAACTGCTAGGTCTTGTGTTATCCTGATTGTGTTTCCACAATGCTCAAAATGTTTCTTCCAGACTGCTTGCAGTATTTTCTCCTTGACCTGGGAACTCTGGAATTTGGCTACAATATTCCTAGGAGTTTTCTTTTTGGGATCTTTTCCAAGAGGTGATCAATGAATTCTTCCAATTTATATTTTGCCCTCTGGTTCTAGAATATCAGGGCAATTTTGCTTGATAATTTCTTGAAAGATGGTGTCTAGATTCTTTTTTTCTTTTTTTGGAGGGGGAGGGCAAGGCAATTGGGGTTAAGTGACTTGCCCAAGGTCACATGACTAGTAAGTATTAAGTGTCTAAGGCTAGATTTGAACTCAGGTCCTCCTGACTCCAGGGCCAGTGCTCTATTCACTGTGTCACCTAGCCACCCCCTAAGCTTTTTTTGATCGTGGCTTTCACATAGTCTAGTAATTTTTAAATTATCTCTTCTGGATCTATTTTCCAGGTCAGTGGTTTTTCCAATGAGATATTTCACATTGCCTTCTGTTTTTTTTTATTTATTTGGATTGGTTTTATAGTATCTTGATTTCTCATAAAGTCATTAACTTCCAGTTGTTCCAATCTAATTTTGAAAGTTATTCTCTTTAATGAGTTTTTGAAATTCCTTCTCCATCTGGCAAATTTGGCTTTTTAAGGCATTCTTCTCCTCACAGGCTTTTTGGACTTTTTTGCCATTTGAGTTAGTCTATTTTTTAAGGTGTTATTTTCTTCAGTGTAGTTTTGAGACTCACTTTTCATGATTTTCTTGCATCATTCTCGTTTCTCTTCCCAATTTTTTCTTCACTTCTCTTACTTGATTTTCAAAATCCTTCTTGAGCTCCTCCACAGCCTATCACCGGTTCATATTTTTCTTGGAGGCTTTTGATGCAGGTGTTATGACTTTGCTATCTTCCTCTGACTTCATGCCTTGATCCTTTTTGTCCCCAAAAAAGGATTCTATGGTCTGTTTGTGCTTCCTCTGTTTGCTCATATTGCCAGCCAATTACTTGACTTTGGGGTTCTTTGCCATGGTAGAACTCTGCTTCCAGAATAGAGAGTACTTTGTCCCAAATTGCTGGGGTTTTTGCAGCTGCCAGAGCTATTAGGAGGGTACCCTCTTTACAGCTCCCACGAGCTCTGGCTCACTGGTCACACACCCAGGACCACCACCCAAGACCACAATCCACATCCAAGCAGGTTAAATGAATAGTGATTACCCTCTGAATGGTTTCTTGGTCACCCTACAATCTCCAGGCCAGGAGCTCCTGAGGCAGCCACACAGTGGAGGCTGCACAGGCGTCGCTCCTCCACCACTTCTCCCCATGGAGGCAGGGTCTGAACTACTCTCTTCCATCCAACAGAGTTCCACACTGATCTTTTACTTTGTTTTTGGTGGTTATTTGTTGAGAAGTCTGGAAACCACCACAGCTGCTGGTGGTTCACTCTCCTGAAGTCTGCTCTGGCTGCCACTGATCGAGACCATGCTGGGACTGGAACAAGGTGGCTCATGAGGGACTGTGTTCAGCTCCCAGCTCAGTGTGATAGAACCTTCCTGTCAGCCTGCCAGACTGCCTTCAGCCAGAGATTTGTCTGTCTGTCACTTATGGGTTCTGTAGCTCTAACATTTGTTTAGAGTAATTTTTTTTTTACATGTATTGGAGGTGGTAGCAACTGGAGCCCACACCAAGTTTGTTTTGTGCTTCTATTCCTCCATCTTCTTCTTTTCTTTTTATTAATTTTTTATTTACTTTGAGTTTACAGCATTCAATTCCATAGTCCCTTGAGTTTCAAATTTTCTTCCCTTCCCTCTCTTCCACCTCCCCCCTGCCCACAGCAGCATGCAATCAAATATAGCATGTACAAATACCTTCACATTAAACATTAGTGAGGTTGTAAAGAAGGATTATAACTGATGGAATGATCAGTGGGAAAGAGGAAACAAAACAAAAGAAAAAGAAGAAAAAGAGCAAATAGTTTGCTTCAATCTGCATTCAGACTCCACAGCTCTTTTTTTGGATGTGAATAACTCCTTACATCATGAGTCTTTTGGAGTTGTCTTATAACCTTGCATTTCTGAGAGGAGCCCAGTCTATCAAAGTTAGTTGTCACATATATATGTTGTGTCTATAATTGTGTACAGATTTCTCCTGGTTCTGCTCTTCTCACTCAGCACCAGTATATAAGTCTCTCCAGGATATTACAAAATCTGTCTGCTCCTCATTTCTTATAGCACAATAGTATTCCCTTACATTCATATACCACAACTTGTTTATCCATTCTCCAATTGATGGGCATCCCCTTGATTTTCAATTCTTTGCCACCACGAAAAGAACTGCTATAAAAATTTTTGTACATATGGGTTTTTCCCCCACTTCTTTGATATCTTTGGAATACAACCCTTGAAGTGGTATTGCTGGGTCAAAGCGTGTGCACTTATTTATAACCCTTTGGACATAGTTTCAGATTGCACTCCAGAATGATTGGATCAGTTCACAACTCAACCAACAATACATTAGTGTTCCATTTTTTCCACATCCTCTTCAGCAGTTATCATTTTCCCGTTTTGTCCTTAACAAATCTGACTGGTGAGATGTGTTGCCTCAGAATCATTTTGATTTGCATTTCTCTAATCAATGGTGATTTAGAGCATTTTTTCATATCCTAATAGATATCTTTAATTTCATCTTCTGAGAACTGCCTGTTCATATCCTTTGACCATTTGTCAATTGGGGAATGACTTGTATTCTTATAGATTTGACTCAGTTCTTTTTACATTTTAGAAATGAGGCTTTTATCAGAGATACTGGCTGTAAAAATTCTTTCCCAATTTTCCACTTCCCTCTTAATATTCATTATGTTGGCTTTATTTGTACAAAAACTTTTCAATTTAATGTGATCAAAATTATCTGTTTTGCATTTTATAATGCTAAATCTTGTTTGGTCATAAAATCTTCCCTTCTCCACAGATCTGATAGGTAAACTATTCCTTGCTCTCCCAAATTACTTACAGTATCAGCCTTTATACCTAGATCATGTACCCATCTTCACTTTATTTTGGTATAGTTTTAGATATTGATCTATGCCCAATTTCTGCCATACTGTGTTCCAGTTTTTCCCAGCAGTTTTTGTCAAATAGTGAGTTCTTATCTCAAAAACTAGGGTCTTTGCATTTATCAAACAGTAGATTACTATAGTCATTGACTGCTGAGTCTCATTTATCCAATCTTTTCCTTTGATCCACTACTCTATTCCTCAGCCAATACCAAGTAGTTTTGATGACTGCTGCTTTATAATACAGTTTAAAATCTGGTATGGATGGGCCACCTTCCCTAACATTTCTTTTCATTAATTCCCTTGATTTTCTGGACCTTTTGTTCTTCCAGATGAATTTTTTTTTTTTACTATTTTTTCCAGCTCTATAAAGTAATTTTGTAGTAGATTGATTGGTATGGCAATAAATATGTAATTTAATTTAGATAAAATTGTCATTTTTATTATATTAGCTCAACTCAGCAAGGAGCAACTGATATTTTTCCAATCAGTTATGTTTGACTTTATTTGTGTGAAAAGTTTTTTGTAATTTTGTTCATATAGGTCTTGGGTTTGTTTTGGCAGGTAGATTTCCAAATATTTTATAATGTCTCCACTAACTTTAACTGGAATTTCTCTTTCTATCTCATGCTGTTAGATTTACTTAGAGATATATAGGAATGCTGAGGACTTCTGTGGGTTTATTTTATGTCCTGCAACTTTGCCAAATTTATTTATTATCGAGTAGTTTTTTATTTGATTCTCTAGGATTCTCTAAGTATGTAATCATATCATTTGCAAAGAGTGATAGCTTAGTCTCTTCTTTGCCTAATTTGATTTCTTCAATTTCTTTTTCTTCTCTTTTTGCTACTGCTAACATTTCTAGTATACCAGATTGAATAAGAGGGGTGATAGTGGACATCCTTGTTTCACCCCTGATCTTATTGGAAATGCTTCTAGCTTATCCCCACTACATAAATACTTGCTGATGATTTTAGATAGATGCTACTTATTATTTTAAGGAAGATTGCATTTGTTCCTATACTTTCTAGTGTTTTTAATAGGAATGGGTGTTATGTTTTGCCAAAAGCCTTTTCTGCATCTATTGAGATAATCATATGGTTTCTGCTAGTTTTGTTGTTGATGTGATCAATTATACTGATAGTTTTCCTAATATTGAACCACTTTTGCATTCCTGGAATAAATCCTACCTGATCAAAGGGTATTATCCTCATGATAAGTTACTGTAGTCTTTTGCTAATATTTTATTTAAAATTTTTGCATCTACATTCTTGCAGGAAACTGATCTATGATTTTCTTTCTCCATTTTGTCTCTTCTTGGTTTAGGTATCAGTACCATATTTGTGTCATAAAAAAAATTTGGTAGGACTCCCTCTCCAATTTTCCCAAATAGTTTGCAAAGTATTGGAATCAATTTTTCTTTAAATTTTTGATAGAATTTTCCAGTAAATCCATCTGGCCCTGGAGATTTTTTTCCTCAGGAGTTCATTGATGGCCTGTTCAATGTCTTTTTCTGAAATGGGATTATTTAAATAGTTTACTTCCTCTTCAGTTAATCTGGGCAATTTATATTTTTGTAAATATTCATCCATTTTGCTGATTGTGAAATTTATGTGCATACAATTGGGCAAAATAATTCCTAATTGTTGTTTTATTTTCCTCTTCATTGGAGGTAGATTTACCCTTTTCATTTTTGATACTTGTAATTTGGTTTTCTTCTTCTTTTTTTATCATATTGACTAAAGGTCTATCAATTTTATTGTTTTTTTTTCATAAAGCCAGCTCTTAGTTTTATTTATTAATTCAATAGTTTTCTTAATTTTAATTTAATTAATCTCTCATTTGGTTTTCATTACTTCTAAATTAGTATTTAATTGGGGATTTTCAATTTGTTCTTTTTCTAGCTTTTTCAGTTGCATGCCCAATTTATGGACCTCCATTTTCTCTATTTTATTCATGTATGCATTGAAGAATATAAAACTTCCCCTAACAACTGTTTTTGCTGCATCCCACAGGTTTTGGTACGTTGTCTCATTAGTGTCATTCTCTTGAATGAAGTTACTGATTGTTTCTATAATTTCTTGTTTAACCCACTCATTCTTTAGGATAAAATTATTTAGTTTCCAATTAGTTTTTAGTCTACCCTTCTATGGCCCTTTTTTTACACGTAATTTTTATTTCATCATGATCTGAGAAGGATGCGTTTAATATTTCTGCTTTTCTGCACTGAACTGTGAGGTTTTTATGCCCTATTACAGGGTCAATTTTTGTGTATTGAGAAGAAGGTATATTCCTTTTTATCCCCATTCAATTTTCTCCAGAGGTCTATCATATCTATCTTCTCTAAGATTCTATTCCCCTCCTTAACTTCTTTCCTGTTTATTTTGAGGTTAGATTTATCAAGTTAAGAGTGGGGGATTGAGGTCCCTCACTAGTATAGTTTTGCTATCTATTTCTTCCTCTAACTCCCTTAACTTCTCCTCTAGGAATTTGGATTTTGTACCCCTTGGGGCATAATTGTTTAGTAATGATATTGCTTCATTTTCAATCATGCCTTTTAGCAGGATATAGTTTCCTTCCTTTTGTCTTTTAATTAGATCTATTTTTGCTTTTGCTTTGTCTGAGATAAGGATTGCTATTTCTGCCTTTTCTTTACTTTAGCTGAGGCATAATATATTTTACTCCAGCCTTTTACCTTTACTCTGTGTGTATCCCCCTGTTTCAAATGTGTTTCTTGTAAACAGCATGTTGTAGGATTATGGTTTTTTAATCCATTCTGCTATCTGCCCCCATTTTATGGGAGAGTTCATCCCATTCACACTCACAGTTATGATTACTATCTGTGTCTTTCCCTCCATCCTATTCCCTCCCCTGTTTATGCTTTTATTTTTCCCTTCTTAAGAGTTTTCCTTTTGACTGCTGCCTCCCTCAGTATTCCCTCCTTATCAGGCCCCCTTTCTTTTCTTATCCTTCCCCCCTTACTACTTCTTCCCTTACTTCTAACCCCCCTTCTTTTCTTAGCCCTTCCCCCTTCCTACTGCCTATCGGGTAGATTTTTATAGTTAATGTGGTATGTTATTTCTTCCTTGAACCAAGATTGACAAGAGTAAATCTCTTGCAACTTTCCTCTCCTTCCTTCTTTCTCTCTATTATGATGAATTTTATGTTTCTTCATAATAGAGTCCTATACTTAACTGATTGTTATTCCCTCCTTATACGAGATCCAATGAGGGTGAAGCTCATATAATGTTCTTGTCCCTCCCTTCTTTCCATCTAGTATAATATGTTTTTATGCCTCTTTGTGTGGCATAATTTACTGTTTTCTGCATCCTTCTTTCCTCTTATCTCATTGTGGTCCCTTTGTACCCCATCATAAGGGTTTTTTTTTTAATAATCATTTTGTTTAATTTGTACCCACACCCTCTTTTGGCTATATCTCTTTTAAATGTCATGATAAGTATACAATTCTCAATATTATTAGGTATCAGCTTCCCATATAGAAATGTAAAGTTTGCTCTTATTAAATAACAAGTTGTGTGTGTGTGTGTGTGTGTGTGTGTGTGTTTTTCCTGTTTACCTTTCTATGTCTCTCTTGAGCCTTGTATTTGGAGATCAAATTTTCCATTGAGCTCTGGCTTTTTCATCAGGAAGGTATGGAAGTTCCTTATTTCCTTGAATGATCATCTCTTTGCCTGAAAGATTATGCTCAGTTTTGCTGTATAACTGATCCTTGGTTGTAACCTGAATTCCAATCCCTCTGATTTTTCAATGTAGAAGCTGCTAGATCCTGTGTGATCCTCACTGTAGTTCCATGATATTTGAATTGTTTCCTTCTGGTTGCTTGCAGGATTTTCTCCTTTACCTGATAGAACATTTCATTGAGTTTTCAATTTGGGATCTCTTTCAGGAGGTGTTTGGTGAATTTTTTTGATATTTATTTTACCCTTTTGTTCTAGGTTATCAGGGTAGTTTTCCTTGATGAGTTCTTGGAAAATGTTGTCCAGGCTCTTTTTTTTTCATCATGATTTTCCAGTAGACTGATAATTCTTAGATTCTTTCTCCTGGATCTGCCCTTCAGATCAGTTATTTTTCCATTTAAGAATTTTACCTTTTTCTAATTTTTCCTTCTTGAGGTTTTATTTGACTGATTCTTGGTGCCTCATAGAGTCATTAGTTTTGATTTGGTTGATTCTAATTTTTAGCAAATTATTTCCCTCAGTTTTTGAAGTTCCTTTTCCATATGTTCAGATTACATTTTTTAGGGATTTATTTTTTCCAATTAGATTTTGAGCCTCTTTTTCCATTTCACACATTTTTTTTTCTTTTTAAGGAGCTGCTTTCTTCAGTGAAATGTTTTTCTATTTTCACAATTTCAATTTTAAAAGAATTGGTAAATTTATCTTCTACCTCTCTAATTTGGTTTTTAAAGTCTTTCTTGAGCTCTTCCAAGAATGATTTCTGGGCCTGTTATGGGAATCTGAAGATCTTCCCTCCCCCTAGGCCCTTTGCTAAAGTGGCTACGTGACTGAGAACCTTCCCAGATTTGAAAGTATACTCTGTTCCCTAATAGGCTGAATGTGGTCACGTGGAGCCTGTGGTGCCAGGCTTGTTTTCCAGGAATGCCTGCGCCTTGTAGCTTTGTGATTGGGCAGTGGGTCGAGAAGGCTGTGACATTCTCCGAGCCAGGAGAAGGCTATATATACGCCTTGATGTGAGGTTTTGGTTTGGGGCTCACTTTGAGAAGAGTTGTGTGATTTGGCCAGATGAGACTCTGGGAAGCCGTTGAGTCCCCCGGCTTTGAAAAACCCAGATGTTGATGCTTCCCTCTCTGGTAAGTGACTAAGTAACGATGTAATGGTCAGACGCTGGAAGCTGTCTGCTGATCTGTTTTTTCTGTTTGTTTGTAACTTGTGTTTGCATTCTCTGATGTTCAGGATGCTGACTTTTCCCCCGAACTAGGTAAATGATATATGTTTGATTAAAGTGAGATTGTTAACCCATTTTGAGTTGCTTTCCTTTAGAAAAGCAGATCTAAGAACCTGTGCTAGCAGCCATCCTGGGTATGCTAGAGTGCTTGCTGATATAGGGCCTGAGATCAATTCATATTCCCTGTTGAGGCTTCAGCTGTGGATGTAGAATCAAAGGTGTTTCCTTCTGAATTTGATTCTTCAGGCTTACAATAATTGGATTCTAGAGTCTTTGTCTTTGCAATCTGTTTTTACCCATTTTGAGGCAGGGCCTTAGCCACGCCCTTCCTCCAGGACTCCCAAGCCTTCACTTTTTTAGAATTTTGCCCTGGGACAGTAATCTGTTTTTAAGGTCAGAGGGAGGGATTAGAGCAGCCTGGGCTCACTCTGCCATCCTGGTCCCTGGAAATTCAGGTAGGTACTCTTTAAATTTCCAGGCTGTGGGTTGATAGTCCCAGTAATAGCTGCTATCACTGCCGTGGGCCCTGCATTTGTCTCTCACCCAGCTCTGACAGATCTCTAGTCCTGTGATGATAGGCCTGGAAATGGCCCCTGTGCTTGGTGGATCAACTCGCTGCTGCTTCTGCCTCTGCGCCTGAATTATTTTTTACAACATTTTTTCCATCTTCTCCCAAACAGGCCTGTCCTTGTCATAACACACCCTAGAGACGTTTCATCACTATTAAAAGGAAATAGCTCTAAATTTAATAGGCAAACAACCTGCTCTAATAGGAAAAGGGAAAAAAAAAACCTTACTCTTCTGTCTAAATGTCAAAGAACCACTTATACAGACTTTAGCTCAACTATACATGTATGTTTCAGTTTTGGGTGCTAAGGGGAAGAAGAGGATGGGGAGACCTGACCCAGGCCCATTAAGAATGGAAACTGTCAATTCTGTCCCTTGATTGAGAATACATTCTGTTGAAAAACAATGCATGTGATATGTCCACCTCTCAAATCTGGGGCTTTGACTCATCTTTTAAAAATAAAACAGGTCAGCAAAGTTAAGATATATTCCTAAGTGAGGATATATATCGTGTGTATGGCTTTTTTTTTTTTAATGAAGCATGGGAGACTTGAGAGGAAAGGACTTTCCTCTACTTCTTCTCTTAGCATAAGACATATCTAGCCTTTCAGTCATTAGATTTCCTGATTGTACCCTGACACTTCTACTATCTTCTTTTATGATTAGCACAGTTACCAAGCACACAAAATTTAGTCACTTTCACATACCCTGTATGGCTAGAGATCCACATTCCAGGTTTTGACAGCTCAAGCCAAATTCAGCATATCTCAAAGTTCTAATTACATTCTGAATTATTTAGCAGAGTGCTGTGCATGGAGTTTATTCAATAAAAATGTGTTCATCAGTTGGTTAAACTGATGACAAATTTTTCTCTAAAGCAGGAGTTCTTAACCCTTTTTGTGTTATGGAAACTTCAGCAGCCTGGTGAGGCCTATGGACCCTTTCTCTAAATAATTTTTTAATGCATAAAAAAGTACATAAAATTTCAAAGAAAATCAATTATATTGAAATAAAGTCATTAGAATAGTTTTTTTTTAAAGTTCATGGACCCCAGGTTAAGAACTGCTGTTCTAAGGCCTTCCAAATAATTATTTAACTAAGGTGAGTGAAATACTATGTACTAGATGATTGATAAAGTGGACTAACTTCCTATATGGTGCTAAGTGGCTCAATGGTTAAGATGTTGGACCTGGAGTCAGGAAGACCCGAGTTCAAATCCACCCTCACATTACTAACCATGTGACCCTGGGCAAGTAATTTAACTTTGTTTGTCTTAGTCTCCTCATCTGTGAAATGAAATGGAGAAGGAAATGGCAAATCACTTCATTATCTTTGCCAAGGAAACCCAGATGTGGTCACGAAGAATGGGACACAATTGAAACAACTGGAAAACAACAAATTTCTTATATCTTACTACCTGAGTCCTTCCTAAAGAAATATGAAAGAGTTTCTATAGGTTCATAATTCTGTTGGCCTTATTTGCAAGTCTATTTTATGGCCCCAAATTGCCCAGGCATCCTTTATTGATGTCACTGATGTTGGTATTTGTGAATATGTTAGGAGCTTTGTTTTACTCTATAATGTTGATATTTCCCCCCATATTAAAGAGTCCTAGCTCCCCAGACCAAAAGTTCAGATCCTGGAATCTACAAATAATAGAACCGCATAAGGATGCTGTAGCCAGCAAGAGGAGCACTGAGTTGTCTCTGACTTGAATTCCTGACCTGCAGACAGTTGCTGATTCTAGCCAAGCATAACCATTTTTTACAAGACTATAAATCACTTTGGAAAACATCCCACAGTGCAAGTGTGATCCTTAATCATTTTCTTTTTCTATTGATTTTTAGTTCAAACTTTTAGGTAAGCTAATTTGAAAGAAGGTCAGCCTTTTAAAGGGAAAGAGTATGTTTCCTCTTTCTCCAGGTAGGCTTTTTGGAGGCAGTAAAAGGCTACAAGATTTAAGTTGTTTAAAGTCTACTGGAATCACTTTCCATATCAAAGCTATATTGAGTATGACCTCACACCCAAGGCTATTTATGATCTTGGTTCTCGTTTTGTTTACTGTATGTAAGGTTAGGCATTTGGGTCTGTCAGGATACAGATGATATAAATGACTGCATAGGGTGATTCCTATGTGTTCCAATCCTTGGTCCCAATACATAATAACATTTCATATGTGATGGTGCTTTACAGCTCACAAGGAATTTTCTTCACAGTATCTCTGAGGCACATAGTACTTATTACTATCGTACAAATGAAGTAACAGCTCAGAGAGGTTAAGAAATTTACCCAATGTCACATAGATAATAAGTGCCAGGGGTGAGATCTAATTCTGCTTCCAAGTCTGGGGTGTTTCCCATTATACTATGCTGGCTCTCATACTGTAGATTTGACTTTACTTGATTTTCTAAAAAGGAGAACATGGGAATTCTCCAGGAGTCAGGGAAACATACACTGTAGGGCAAGATGCCAATGTGTTTATCCAACCAAAATTCCAAACGAGGTTTCCAGGTTTTGTAATTATGACCAAGCTGCCCTGGAGATCTAGAGAAGAAATGAGAAAGTGTACCACTACACCTTCTTTGCAAAGGCTATGAGTGTAGAAAGCTGTAAATGCATTACTGTCAGTCTTGGCTGACATGTTGTTTAAGTTCTGTTGAATTGCTTTTATTATCCTCTTTTATTCTTTGTCAGAAGTTATGTTTTGCCCTGTGGCAGAGTGGATAGAGTGCCAGTACTGGAGACAGGAAGACTCATCTTCCTGAGTTCAAATCTGACCTCAGACACTTACTAAATGTGTGAACCAGGGCAAGTCATTTAACCCTGTTGGTCTTAGTTCTTCATCTGTAAAACAAGCTGGAGAAGGAAATGGCAAACCACTACAACACCCTTGCCGAGAAAACCCCAAATGTCGTCACTAAGAGTCAGACATGAGTAAAACAACAAAAATGTTTTGCTGGGAAAGTGAGGAAGAAGGAATGAGTTCATTTAAAAACAAAATTTATCAATAAAATCTGTTTTAAAAGACTAGGTTGTTGAAAGCCATACAGAAAACATCAAACTGTTCAATGGAAACAAAATCTACACTCCCCAACAGAACAGATCTTCAAGTAGCTCATTAGTCAATTCTCTGCCTATATAAAAAATTTTATATAAAATTTACATAAAAATAGAAAATTTTACATAAAAAATCTATAACTCTTCCTTAATTGAAGGTAGGTCTCATCTGAAACCTTCTGACTTCCTCCTGTCTACAACAGATACCTATGGGCTCAGGACCACCAATACTCAGCATATATTATATTAAGAATAAACAGCATCCCTTGCTCACCAATGCTGTCATGTTGTCCTCTGTGATTTCCCAGACTCTGGACCCTGCTTGGATTTATAGTGCCCACCTGACCCCTTTATTCATGACTTTTCTGAACTCTACTCCTTGTCTTCCTATAGCTATAGTAGCTGTAATAGTAACTGGATCCTCCCACTCCCATTTATTTCTCACGAATTTGACCTTTGGCATACCTAAGTTTATGGAAACTAATGGACAATTATATGCAGTCAAGCTCTTTGTTCTGGTCCTGGTCTTTGTCTCTACTGGCCATCTCTGTACCATTATCTTCTACAGAGATGAGAGAATAAGGTGTAAAAAGGAAGAAAGAACACTGTCTTTTGATGTTGCTTCAGTTCAAGATTGATGTGATTATGCTGATCAAGTCCTAGTTAATACATCAGAGAAAAAAAGAAGGAAGGAAAGAAAGAAAATCACAAACATTTATTTAATACTTACTATATGCTAGGAACTGTTCTAAGTGCTGGGAATACAAAGAGTCAAAATACAAGAAAAAAAGAAAGGAGGAAAGAGAGAAAATTGGAAGGAAGGAAGGAAGGAAAGAAAAGCATTTATTAAATTCTTATTATCTTCCAGGCACTGTGTTAAGTGCTGGGGGTACAAACATAAAAACACAAACAATCTCTGCCCTCAAGGAATTTACTTTCTAATAGGCAGAGACAAGCTATCAGTAGTGACCAGCAAAGGAAATTTTGTCCCGAGAGTCACAGGGATGTTGAGTTGGTGTTTAGGACAGACGACTGACATGCCCTTTCCAGAAGTAAATGGTACCATTGATTTGATGATTGTGCCCAAAGCAAGAAGTAGAAATTGGGTGTGTGTGTGGGGGGGGTGATAGGGAGCAGTAGTCACATGGCAAGATGGCCCAGATGGAGTTGGGGGTGGGGGTGGATACAGATGGCTGGATAAGATGTAAAAGTCTGGCATACAGAACTAGCTAGTAGTTATTAAAGGCCATATAGAACAGTTCATACTATTATCAGTAAGAGGACTGGGCCTTAGGACAGGAGCTCCAAAGAGTGGGCTAACTTCCCCGGAGACTGTGGACATGAATTCTGGAGATTCAGTCCATTGTGGAGGCTGCTGATCCAAATAAGAATTAAGACAGCTGTGGCAGGCTGATGGCAAATCAGCCTTGGCAGATGACCAGATAGTATAGATTATGAACCAAGTGAGAATATATCTGCCCAGACATGATCTGACCAGTCTGTCAGAAGTTTAGCAGATGTCACCTGCTCAAATACAAAGAAAATCTCTGTTTGAGTGTTAAAAATGGGAGAGGGGAAACATTGAGAATCACTTAGTAAAAGAAGAAGCAGTGGGGATCATTTTATTTATTTCACGCACCTTAACTCACAGTTTTTCAGCTCAACAATGATTGTTGATATATCATGCATTCTGTATTGTGACATCCATTTTGTGACTGTTTGGTTCAATGGATAGAGCACTGGACTTGGAGTTCAGAAAGACATGAGGTCAAACTCAGTCTCAGATCTGTCAGTTAGAGTCTCAGATCAGTCACTTCATCTCTGTTAGCCTCAGTTTCCTCATCTGCAAATATGAGGTTAATAACTGTAGTGTCTACTCTCAGGGCTGTTGTGAAAATGAAATGAGATCATGTGTAAAGCACTTTGCAAAACTTAAAATTTTATATAAAATATTGAATATTATTATTTTTAATTATTCAAGGACATGGCATAAACCCTGCTATCAAGGAGCTTACATTGAAAGATTTCAATCCTATTTTAAAGAGATGTGTTAGAAGACCAAGTCATAACTGGATGAATAAGGCATTTATAACCAATGTTATATTATAAACTCTCTACAATGGTAAAAAAAGAACGATCGAATAATGAACCTGAAGTTAGAAAGTCATCTTTTCCAACCAACTTGTTTTACAGATGAGAAAACTAGGCTCTAGTGAGGTTAAATGATTTAATCGAGGTCACACAAGTAGGTAGTGAGCCTCAGAGTCAGGATTTGAATTGAGGCTCCTTGACTATGCCCATTACATCACTGTGTCTCCAATTTTCAAGTGTCATTAAGGTTCCTTCACTTTTCTCTATTTCCTTCTATTATCAAGGAGTGATCAGACCGCTTGACAGTGTTTTACAATCCCCAAATTTTTGCTCCTCAGAGAAAGTCTTACCCTGATTCTCTAGAGCAGTGGTTCTCAACCTGTGGATTATGTTCAATTTCTAACAATTTAAATACATCCTGCATATCAGATATTTACATTATGATTCACAACAGTAGCAAAATTACAGTTATGAAGCAGCAACGAAAATAATTTTATGGTTGGAGGTCACCACAACATGAGGAACTGTACTAAAGGGTCATGGCATTAAGAAGGTTGAGAACCACTGTTCTAGAGTTACCTACCAAACTTTAGCACAACTTTGAAGATATGTAAAATGTTGCAGTAAACAGCTCAGTACCTCTTTCAAGTGTTAATTGCCTCCTCAGACCTTGGAATTTCTCAGTGAGCTCACTAACAAGTTTTATTGGTGACATAAAATTTACTGTGTTGACATACCCTTTAAAGTACTGAATTCATCAGAGCCAACCCAACAGCCTGGGTGACATTATGGTAGCGTGATTCAAAATTTTTATAAGAAGGTTGTTTTTCCTGCCTATCCCAATCCCCACTTCTCTTGTGCACAGCAACCCAGATTAAACTAGAGAAAAAAGAAGAAAAAAAAAGAGTGATAATACATGTAAAGAAATGAAATCATTCTTTACCAGGAGCGTTCACAGAGAATGTGAAATGAAACTGTGTACTTATTGCCCAGAAGTCAGGGTCTCAGCAAATAGACATCATTAAAGGACCTTGTGATTGGAGATGTCTCAGCATGGCAAACCAAAGTCATGGAGAATATTTAAACTTCTCAGAAAAATGAACTACTTAGAGACCCTATTAGAGACATTCTGATTTATTTAAAGGGATGTTTATTGTTACAGTGTTCACAGAACTGATCATTGTTCCCAATTTCACTTTTCAAGTTGACAGTCACAGCTAAAAAGTGGTTTCTTATGATAGCGTAAAAGAAAGAAAAGATCACAGATTTACAGCAGGGCAGGATAGTAGAGATCATCTAGATCTACCTCCCTAGTTTTAGAGTAAGAAAAGAAGGCCCATGGAGGCCAGGATTAGCTTAAGGTCAGATAGGTGACAGATCCAAGTTTCAAGCACAGGTCTGGCCACATCCAACCCAACACTCTTTTCACTATAATAGAGGTTCTTAATCTCTAGTCATTGGAGCACTTAAAAGATTCATGAGCAGATTTCCAGAGAATCCATGAAATTGAATGGGAGAAAAAAAAAATTCATCTTTATTTCAACCTAATTGGCTTTCTTTGTAATTCTATGTATGTTATATATTTAAAGACAGGAGCTTCACCAGACTCCCAAAGGGGTTCACGAGCCACAGAAGGTTAAAAGAGCCCTTGCACTATATGAAAATGTATATTCTATAGCACTGTTTCATGGAGACAAAAGGCAGAGTAGCAGTAGAAGCTTGCAGATGGTGGTCGCCAGAGAGTGGAGCTAATTCCAACCCTCACTTGTGATTAAAGCACAGTCTGAAAAAGGTAGCAGCAGCTAGGTAACAGGCTCTCAAGGTCACAAATCACAAATCATACAGCACATTCATTCTGATTGGCCATGATGCCTGTTCCTTTTGAGTATTATTTATTCTAATTAAAAATATTCCTTGGATACACTCTTGTCTCCTCCACTTAGCAGTAGAGATGTACAAATTCAAGGTGATCCCCAGCCAATTGGAAGGACTTGGTAGTGAAAGGTTCTTTTAGGCAGTTTCTAAAGGAACTTGGCAGGTGCCCGGGAACGAGAAAAGCAGGACATGCTGCTTATAAATGCCTTTTTCCACAAATCATGCCGTGGTACTGATCAATCGACAAGTATTTATTGAGTGTCTGATATAATCCTATTAAATGTCATTTATATGGTTCTTTAAAAATTACAAAGAGCTTTACATACATTACTCTATTGACTTTCACAACCACCCTGTGAGAGAGGTACTGCAAGTATTATCACTCCCATTTTACAGGTAAGGAAACTGAGTCTCAGAGAGGTTAAAGTGGCCTATTATGAAGCGGCTGGTAACTATCAGAGGCAAGATTCACATGGTATTATGGAAAGAACACTGGCACTTGAATAAGGGGACCTGGGTTCAGAATCTGCCTCTAATATTTTACTTGTATGACTTTGAACAAATTACTTAACTTTTCAGGCCTCAGTTGCCTCACCTATAAAATGAGGAGTTGGACTAGACAGATGATCTTTTAGATCCCTTCTAATCTGAGCACTATGTTCCTGTAATCCTGTTAAGTTCAAAGTCAACAGTTTATACCCTGTTTAAGATCCAGGAAAGAGCAGTAGACATTGGGAATCATACAATAAAGGAAAGATAAAGACTGCTTTCGAAAGCTTATGGTATTTTCAAAGGTGTACCCTCCTTTCCACTTCCCCTGAGACCATGTTTCTTGTATAAAGAAATGTATTTCCACTTGTGATTTCATTATACATGTTGGCAAGTTGTCTAGCAAAACTGGAAATAAAAGCATATATGGGATTCTTGACTGTCATTATTTCTAGGCAAACCAGGAATACGCTATGCAGACTCCATGCAAGTGTGTATGTGAAGCTCCAGGGTGGCTAGGCTGCTTGCACAGTGAGTGGATCAAGTGCTGGGTCTGGACACAAGAAGACTCACCTCCCTGAAGTGAAATCTGGCTTACTGGTATATTTACTAGTTGCACAATGCTGGGCAAGCCACTTATGCTTGTTTGCCTCAGTTTCCTCAATTGGAAAGTGAAGGAAATGGCAAACCACTCTGTTATCTTTGCCAAGAAAACCCCAAATGGGGTCATGAAGGGTCAGAATGGAAGTAAACTGATATGCAAGGCTCCCCAGCATCTTCTTAGCCAGTGTTTTCAAGGCATTGAATGGGGATATTCTTGCATATCAGTGGTTACAAAAAAGCAGGATAATTTTGTTGCTATCATGTTAAATTTAATACAAACTTTTAAAAAATTATATGTGCCAGAAATTTAGTTTCTCATACAATCCTTTCTTCTGTTCTTTGTGTATTGAAATGTTCAAGTTTGCTTATATTTAAGATATACACATATATACACATGTACACATACACACTAATGCATAGGGATGTGTTATATAACATAAATATATAGGAATATATTATATGAAATAAATTATAAATGTATTGGCATATATATTATAAAGGATATATTATAAATATGTAGGAACATATAAGAGCATCTAGGTAGCACAGTGGATAGAGCCCTGGGCCTGGAATCAGGAAGACCTGAGTTCAAATCTGGTCTCAGACACTAGCTGTATGACCCTGCATGAGTCATTTAACCTTATTTGCCTCTGTTCCTCTTCTGTAAGATGAGCTGGAGAAGGAAATGGCAAATCACTCTAGTATCTTTGCCAAGAAAACCCCAAATAGGGGCATATATAATTGAAGTCATATATAACTGAAATGACTTAACAACAACATATGAACATATAACTATATAGAATGTTATAAATGAATAGGAATGTATTAGAGAATATATTGTAAACAAATAGGAATATATG
>CM053590.1:155612279-155676145 GCA_028646515.1 Pseudochirops corinnae | reverse complement strand
CACGCATGTATGTATATACACACATATATATGTACACACACACGCACATACACACACCCACACCCACACACCAATAACTTTCTAATCAGTGTTTCCCTGGCTCTTCCTCTTTCCCTAATCTACAAATTGACACTTGGCTCAGGATTTAGCTTTTGGGGTAGGTGTTTTGTTTTGTTTTGCTTTACTTTTGCAAAGAATATTGAAATCCAATATATGTATCCCATATTATGAGAAATATTTTTCCTCTTAGAGTAAAATCTTTTCTTTATGTTCTCCCAGGAAAATTCTTGCTCCCACTTTAACTCATATTAATCCAGAGAAGCTACTCACTCCTAGCTCTAACTAATAAGGAGAGAGAACCAGGATGGCCAAAAAAGGACATTTCTAAGATCATGTTTTACTGCTAAAAGAAAGAGGAAAATGAAGTAATCTTAGCCCTACCGTTGGCCAAGGGCAAATCACAAGGCCTTTAGCTGGGAAAGGGCTTTATCTTAAGACCCAATGTTAAAGTCCCTTCCACAAATGTAGCACATCTGTCAGTACTCAGGACCATGGAGCTGGATGAGTAAGGCAAAAACCAGGAAGCAGGGCCCAGACAGAAGGTACAGGGCCAGAAGCTGCAGAGTTAGCCAAGCTAGAATCAGATGAAGACAGGAATCTGAGCATGAGGTCTGGGGCAGGAGTGTGGAAAGCAGACTGATCTTGAGGCAGTTAAGGGAGAATTACTGCTAAGTCCATTTACCTCTTACATTTTATATTGTTATAAGGAAATTGTTGTCCCACTCTCAGACAGTTTTATTGAGTGTTTCTCAGAAGGAGTATATTTTGAAGGGATCGTTGTTAGGAAGTTTCCTTTAAAAAACAATTAGTATTTATTTTTTCCCAGTTACATGTAAACAACAATTTTTAATATTTATTTTCAAAACTCTGAATTCCAAATTCTCTCCCCACCCCCCTCATTAAGAAGGCAAACAATTCCGTATGGGTTATATACGTGTAGTCATGCAAAACATATCCATAATAGTCATGTCATGAAAGAAAATATAAATAAAAAAAAAAAACCTTAAATAAAGAAAAAAAGTTGTTTCAATCTGTTTTTAGATATCATCAGCTTTTTCTCTGGGGATGGATAGCACTTTTCATCCTAAGTCCTTCAGAGTTGTCATGGATCGTGGTATTGCTGAGAAAAGCTAAGTCATTTAGAGCTGATCATCCTACAATATTGCTGTTACTTTGTACCCATTACGTTTCACTTTGCGTCAGCCTGGGTAAGTCTTCCTAGGTTTTTATGAGAACATCTTGCTCATCATTTCTTATAGTACAATAGTATTCCATCACAAATATATACCACGGCTTATTCAGCCATTGCCCAATTGATGTATATCCTCTCAGTTTCCAATTCTTTACCTCCAGAAAAGAGTTACTATAAATATTTTTGTATATATAGGTCCTTTTCTTGTTTGTTTGTTTTTTTATGGGGGAATATAGACCTAGGAGTGCTATTGCTATGTCAAAGGGCATGCACGGTTTTATTGCCTTTTGGACATAGTTCCAAATTGCTCTAAAGAATGGTTTAATCAATTCACAACTCGACCAACAGCGCATTAATGTATCATCTTCCCCACATCCCCTCAAAACTTATTGTTTCCCTTTTCTGTTCTATTATTAAATCTAATAGGCATGAGGTAGTGTAAAACCAATTATGGCAGCTCTCCTGAGGAGTGCTGCTGTGAATAACTTTAAGGGTCTAATCACATGGTATAAAGAACTCTCTATTCAGCAATAAATTAAAGCAACATTCAAGAAACTAAAGCATAACATTCATGACAACATAACATAACAACTTATTAGTAAGATGGCCACACAGTCTTAAACATATCATTCAGTATATCTTAAAGTCATCTTTAAGGGGTAGCAGAAAATACAAACATTATCCACCCCTAGGTCACAGTAAGTTACAATCTCCTCAGTCAGTATAGAGTGTCCAAGTAAAGTTCTTTTCATCTTGACTCAAGACTGACTTCCACACCCCATGGCTGCTCCCCCACAGTTGATTGCTTCCAACTTTTGCCTGAATTCACATATAGTCAGTTCTATGCTCCTGTTCCGTATCTCAGCTCACAGGGGCTGCTCTGCTCCAAGCTTTTCACAGTTTCTGTTTCTAGGAAAACAAAGCTTAATAGGGCTACAACAATATTTACATACATTACCAGCACTATCATCTCAATTCACTTTCTGTCTGAAAAACCAATACAAAACAAGGGCTTCTGTCTGAGGAATCAACACAGAACAACAGACAAGACTTCTATCTGGGAAAGTAACACAGAACAATAGACAGAGCATCAACATTCTCTCTCTGAGGTCTGCTCCTGCTCTTATCTGCTTCTTTCTGTTCCACCCTTTTTGCAAGCTCCTCCCACTATGGGTTCCCATGTGATTACATTTGGCCTATTAAGGGACAGGGAACTGTCAAACTCCGTTAGGCCTATCAAGGCAATACAATGCATATTGTTTCCAATCAAAGACTCTTGATACAATCAAAGGTGAGCCTCAAAGGCATTTGATTAGCTAAAACTCAATCCAGAAGACCAGCAAAAAATCCTATTTTGCTTGTCATTACAGGTAGTACCTCAGAATTGTTTTGACTTGCATTTCTCCAATCAATAGTGGGTTAGAATGTTTTTTATATGACTATAGATAATTTTCATCTGAAAACTGATTATATCTCTTAATAATTTATCAATTGAGGAAAGCTTTTTTAAAAAACAAATTTGACACAATTCTCTATATGTTAAATGAGTCCTTTATCAGAGAAACTTGCTCCAAAATTTTTTTTCACAATCACTATTGCTAACTGCATTTCCCTCCATCCTATTTTCCCTACCCCATTTATTCTATTTGCTCTTGTCTTTCACTCTGTCCCTCCTCAAAAGTGTTTCCTTCTTATTACTGCCCCCCCCCATTTACCCTCCCTTCTATTACCCCTTCACCTCTCTTATCCCCTTCACTTCTGCTTTCCAGTAGGGAAAGATAGATTTCTATACCTAATAGAGTGCATTTGTTATTCCCTTCTTAAGCCAATTCTAATGAGAGTTACGCTCACTCATTCCCTCTCACCTCCCCCCCTTCCCCTCCACTGTAAAAGCTTTTTCTTGCCTCTTTTATGTGAGGTAAATTATCCCTTTCTCCTTCTTTCAGTATATTTCTCCCCCACCCTGTACTTTTCTTTTTCAGATATCATTACTTTATATTCAACTCGCCCTGCGACCTGTGTCTATATATATTCCCTCCAACAACAAGGTCTCATGAGTTACAAATATCATCTATTCATGTAGAAATGTAAACAGGAAGTCCTTTATGATTTCTCTTGCTGTTTACCTTTTCATGCTTCTCTTGAGTCTTGTATTTGTAAGTCTTGTATTTGAAAGTCAATTTTTCTATTTAACTTTTGTTTTTCTCAACAATGCATCAAATTCCTCTATATCACTGAATGTCCAATTTCCCTTCCTCATTGATTTACACTCAATTTTTCTTCCTAGGTGATTTTAGGTTTTAATTCTAACAGCTTTGACCTCTGGAATATCATCTTCTAAGTCCTCTAATCCCTTAATGTGGAAGCTGCTAAATCTTGTGTTATCCTGATTGTGGTTCCACAATATTTGAATTGTTTCTTTCTGACTACTCGCAATATTTTCTCCCAGACCTAAAAACTCTGGAAATTTGCTATAATATTCCTGGGAGTTTTCATTTGGGGATCACTTTCAGGAGTGGATCAGAGGATTCTTTCAATTTCTATTTTACCTTAGGATTCAAGAATATCAGGGCAATTTTCCTTGACAATTTCTTGAAATATGATGTCTAGGCTCTTACTTTTTGCGTCATGGCCTTCAGGTAGTCTAATAATTTTTAAAATATTTCTCCTGGACCTATATTTCAGGTCAGTTGTTTTTCCAAAGATATATTTTATATAGTCTTCTATTTTTTCATCATTTGCTTATGTTGTATAATTTCTTGATTTCTCCTAGAATTATTAGCTTCCATTTGCTCCACTCTAATTTTGAAGGAATTATTTTCTTCAGTGAGATTTTGAACCTCTTTTTCCATTTGACCAATTCTGATTTTTAAAGCATTCTCCTCATTGGCTTTTTGAACCTCTTTTGCCATTTGGTCTAGTATATTTTTTTAAGATGTTATTATTTTTTTGTGTGTGTGTCTCCTTTAGTAAGCTGTTCCATTTTTCATGATTTTCTTACATCACTTTCAGATCTCTTCCCAATTTTTCCTCTACTTCTCTTACTTGATTTAAAAAATCCTTTTTGAAGGATTTTGAAGGATTTGAAGGCCATCTTCTATGGTCTGAGGCCAATCCCTATTGTTCTTGGAGGCTTTGGATGTAAGACTTCGTTGTCTTCTTCTGAGTGTATGTTTTGATCTTCCTTGTCACCAAAGAAAGATTCTGTAGTCTGAGTTTTTTCCCAGCTTATTTAATGATGAACATTGATGTTGTGGTCATTAGTGAATACCAACCTCATTATTGGAAGAGGGATCAGTCTTTTTGACTTACCCCACAGAATTGCTCCAAGTTAGGGGAAGGAGTCCAATGGTAGCAAGGGGAGCTGAATTGAAAGAGCCAAAAGGATCAAATTTAAGCTTCATGAAAGGAAAAATTCTTTCACAATCAGAACTATCCAAAAGTGGAACCAACTACCTTTGAAGGTAGTATGCTCCCCCTTACTGGTAGTCTTCAAGTAAAGGCCAATTTCACACTTATTGGATATGTTTTAAAGTGAATTCTTTTTCAGGTAGGGGTTGGACACCAAGACTCTGGAGGTCCTTTCCAACTCTGATATACTGTGATTCTTTTGAAGTAGCATGATTGCAAACAAAGCTACATGACTACTGTAAATCTTGCAATTATATCATTGCAAGTCTGGCAATTATCCTATCACAAGAAAGATTTGCATGTGACCTCCATGGCACAGTAGCAGAAAGGAAGGCCTGGGTTCAGGTCCTGCCTCTGACAATTATTTGTGCTATGAGCCTTGGCATCACAATAAAACTCTCAGTGCCCCCAGACAATGCATAAAGCTTTTAAGTTGTGGTGTAGTTGCCTACCTGCATTTATAGGAGTTGCCTCATGTGAAAATTCCCTAGTCAATGAAATCAATCCCTATCTCCCAAAGGATTAACACTTCAAGTAGCTAATTCCAGGATTTGTCTGTTTAATTATCCGTTAATCCACCCAGTAGAATATAAGCTTCCTGAGGAAAGGGACAGTCTCAGTTTTGTCTTTGTAGTCCCAAGGCACATTGTAGGCCCTTATGACAAGACCATCCTTAGTGAGTTGAAAGGAAAAATTTAAATTAAAAAAAAAAGTTGGATGATTGGTATCATCTTTCCCTGAAGGTATAACAGTCCCTAAACTGAGTCAAAGGTAATCCATTTGGCTTGTATTTCCTATTGCCTATTTGTGCTGATTTCCTGCCATCTTGTTCTTGACTACTTGACTTTTCATCTCCATGTGTGAAGTCTGTTCTGCACACCTATCAGTGGGGATTGAAGTGGGCCTGGGACCTATTGCTATGTTTACTCATCTTGTATATCTAGCATCCTTCCCATCTCTGTCCAACTTGAAAACATGACTGCTTCATGCCCAACTGCCAAATCACTCTCTTTCACTTGCATTTTGAATGAGTACCCATTTGAGGGATTCAAACATAATTGGTGCCTTGAGACACCTGTGCCTTTGACATTCGTGGACCATCAGCAAAATTAGTAGTCATCAGTGAAGTAGAAAGTTATTATCAGATGATGCTGAAAAGATAAATAGATAGCACACTAATCCAAGCAGGAATAGGGGTCTTTTTAATAATGGATGTATGCGCAATTTAACTAATCATCATATTCACTCTTGCAGAGCATATTTTTTCTCATACATAAGCAAATGGAAATCTGGAAAGTTTATGAGAAGTGAGCCAGCAGATTAATCTTCGAATGTAAATCTAACATGTGGAAATCAGATAAATCCTTTCATTTTCTTTTAGACTATACATTCATTTCCATTTTTTAACCTGCCTAATCTTGAACTGTATGCCAGGAACTCAGATTTGGTCTTATAATGCAAGAGAGAAAGGAAGGGGAGAAATTAAAGTCAGATTTTCATCCTTTTCAATAATTTCTAGAAGTCACTCCATTTGTTTGCCTGGAGAAAACTTTGCTCATATTAAAATATACTCTTCAGTCTCTATCCATTTTTAACCTGGTGCATTTGGAAGTAAACTACAAGTTGTAGCTTCCACATCTGTTCAACATTTGACTCACCTTTTGGCCCAAAGTCACCTAGATAGTGTAGTGGACAGAATGCTGGGCCCAGAGTCAGGAAATCTTGAGTTCAAATCCAACCTCAAACACTTACTAGCTATGTGATCCTATATCAGTCATTTAAATTCC
This sequence comes from Pseudochirops corinnae, assembly GCA_028646515.1. NCBI lineage: Eukaryota > Metazoa > Chordata > Mammalia > Diprotodontia > Pseudocheiridae > Pseudochirops > Pseudochirops corinnae. The sequence continues at coordinate 155,669,695 of CM053590.1, read as the reverse complement.
CTCAGTCTCCTCATCTGTAAAATGGAGATAGCACTTACTTCTCAGGGCTGTGGAAATGAGAAATCAGATGATATATGTAAAGCATTACACAAAGCTTAAAGAACTATCAAATGCTGGTTATGATATAGGAGGAGAATAGTGTGGACTGAGATAAATGAGTTTTTTTACTGACCAAATTTGCCCTTTTTCAACTATGAAGGTTCTATAGAAGAAAATTAAGGCAGCTTGTACTGTTTTATCAAAGAGAAAAGACATAATACTTGATGCAGCCCCACAATAATGTGCTATAATTTGGATTCCTCTGTGTAATTTAATCCTAGGACATATACAGCAGTTGATAGCATAGCAAGGAATGGAAAAGTCATGATCTTTCCTCCACACATGATCTCATGTAATTAGGAAAACAGATTTTAGTTTCTTTAGCTAGCATATGATCAAGATTATGTAAAGGGATCCTAGCAGGTCATAGATCATAAACCTTTAGGGCCCAAAGGTGCCTTAGAGACCATTTAGACCAACCCTTTCTTTCTGAAAATGTGGAGAACAGGCTCAGAGAAAAGGCACTTGCCTAAAGGATGCCCAGGCTCATTACTGATGATGCTAGATGCCTTGTTAGGTTGACAATCCAAAATGTCTTCTCATGACTCAGTCACCTTTGTATATCTCAGGAGCTGAAATAAATGCACTCATTAACTTACTAGACCCTAATGCTTTTAAAAAGGCAACAAAGAAGAATGAGACTTTGATGAGATTTCAGAGTACTTACAAAGTTCTCACTCATATTGGAATTGGTAATTTTTCTATGTTGGAAAGGAATCAAGTACATGGCATTTTTAACTTTAAGGTTTGGAAATCTGTTCTGTCTCCTATAGAGTGCTAGAATTGGAGACAGTAAAATCTCTCTTCAGACATTACTAGCTATGTGACTATGGGCAAGTCACTGAAGTATTACACTGAGCTCCTTGAGAGGACAGACTATCTTTTACCTGAATCACTGAACATAGCACAGTGATTGGCACGTAGTAAGCATTTCATACATGATTATTGACTGACTGATTTAACCATTATGTGTCTCGTAGATGAGGGGGTTGGACATTATAGACTCTGAGGTCCCTTCCAGCTCTTAATCTATGCTCCTATGATCTTTCTTTAAGAAAAAACAAAACTCTAATATTTAAATTTAGCCCTTCTGGTGCCAATCACCTCCTCTCTCCTCCTTAAACTTTGATGCCAACTACAAGGTCCTGCTTTATCATATTGAAGTTCATAAATTGAGTAAGGAGTAACATTCCCAGAAAGAAAAAAAAAAGAATAAGTAAAAGGAATCACTAATTATAAAGTCCCACACTTGGAAATAATTGACTTTCCTGGAAAGCTGAGTTGTTCAAGTTCAAATGCTGCCTTCTCTGGGATCACTACTGTGTATTATCCACATTATCCAGAACAGACTTATTCCATATGAGCTCTGGCATCTCATCCAATTGCAAGTATCTGCATATAGTACATTATGCAAATGTAAGCAGCTGACTGCTTAATTCTATCTTGCAGGCTTTCAATGCCAACTTTGTCCCACGTTTACTTTGAAGGACATTTAAAGACATTATCAGAGCTTTCCTTAGAATCGTCTTTGTCCCTGAAACCAAAGGTAATATTTGCTTGATAAGGCCATCTGCTTATAAATGGCTGTGTGATCTTGATCAGTTCTTTTTATCTCTCAAAGTCTCAGTTGCTTCAAAGGCAAAATGAGGTGGTTGGACTAGATGATTTCTAAGCTTCCTTCTAGTTCTGAATTTTGATTCTTACGATGGCATAAAATGTTGCTACAGAAGTCATGGCAGTACTTAGTTGTTCAGGTAGTCTCTGTTCTTGTTCTAATTCCATCTGACCTTTGCCTCCAATCCAAGTTGATGTTTCCTCACTGGCAACAGTGATCTCTCTTCTTTGCATTCCTAAAGCACTGACCACTGGACTTCTAGCCTAGTTCCCCTGATTCTCCAAGAAGCAGATATTTAACCTTGTTTCTAGGTCCACAAAATTCCCCAATTAATTCCTCTTTCTCATTTGTTCTTTGTCTTCTAGCCCATAGCTTGCATTCCCCTTTGTTTTTCTTCTATTGTTCAGCTAGGTGCACATTTTTTTCTTCTTTTCTTTCTTCTTTCCCTCCTTCCTCCCTCTGCCCCTCCATTTTCTTCCTTTGTTCTTTTCTTTCATCTTCCTTTGTTCCATCCCTTCCTTCTTTCTTCTTTCCTCTTTTTCCTTCCTTCCTTTTCCTTCCTTCCTTCCTTCTTTCCTTCCTTCCTTCCTTCTTTCTTCTTCTATTCTTTCCTCCCCTCCCTTTCACTTCTATTCCTTTTTTCCCTTTTTCCTATTACTTCCCTACTTCCTTCCACAAATATTTATCTGCAGACTCAGAGTTGACTTAGTATAATTAATTGCTCATAGAATTTGCCTCTCAATATGCAAAATGGTTGCTTAGCATAGCTTTCATCAAGGCAACATTCCATTCTCCTCCCCACCTCAACCCACCCCTATACATATGCAGAAATATGTAATAGAAGACTTTTCTTCACATAAGTATGCTAGCCAGTGTCTGAGCCTTGGACTGAGGGCCTGCATTTAAAATCCTGACTTTCGTGTGATCTTGAGGAAGTCACTTAATCTCTGTATCTCAGTTTCCTTATCTATAAATGAAAAACTTGGACTGTCTTTTTAGGTAATTTATGGGATAAGTGAAAATTTCTCAATTTGGGGTTGTTAACTTTCCCTTCCTCCTTCTCCATTGCTTCTGTCAATCACTTTTATCTTCCTTTGTCTGTTTTCCCGCCTTGATGGGACACTCCCCACCACTTTTCTTGCTGTCCCAGTTGGGGAAGAATTTGGTGAAGTATGCCTCTCCACCAATGAGAGAGGAAACAGTCGGGGAGGGGCCTTGACTAAGTTAAGTTATAAATTCTGGCATTATCTTTTGTAACTTGCCTCTTCTCCATGATGAGTCATGGGGAAGACCGCCCTCTTCTCCTGGGGAAGAGAACAAACTCCTGCTCTTATCCTAAGAGATCTCTGTGTTTATTTTTTTTTCACTAAATTAAGGACGAAGGGTATTTTTCATCCCAAATAATAACTTCCAACAGATATAATGAGCCTCCAGTCCTATGATCACAGTAGCATAGCAGTCTAGAGCTAGAAAGATGTATATAATATAGTAATAGCTTACAGCTATATACCAATATACCATTCACATTTCTAGTAAAAGGGGTGTGTGGGGTATAGGGACCCCAAAATCCCTTACCCAAGAAAAATACAAAGTCAGAGGTATCTTGAGGAAGGAACAGGAAGTTTTATTCTTTTTCCCCAGAAGGAAGAGGGCAGTTCCCTCCATGGCAGGGATCAAGGAGAGGAGGAGTGTTACAAAAGACGGAACAAGAATTTATACTCTAACGTAGTCAAGCCCCCTCCTCTCCTCCCCTCTCTACTCCCATTGGCTGGGAGGCGGGACAGAGAGCCAAGGTATCATCCCTGTCCTTATTTGGTAAAGGCCAGAGCAAGGGAGGGGAAAAAGGTCACAAGGAGGTCAAAAACTCCTGAAAAAGGGGCTTATGCTTTTAAGGGTGTGGTATACAAGGGTGGAGGTCTAAAATTCCTAAAAGGGGCCTGATACTGATGATAGCAAGGAGGGGAGGGGGGGAGGAAGGTGGGGGGCCTAGGTTTTATAAACCCAGGACTCAGGTCTGTCCCGTCTTACAAAAGTCTATCTCTGGTTTCCAGATAGTTTCTCTCCCTTTTCATCCTGAGGAGTCTTCACAGAGGGTGCAGAGACTCACTCAGGGGGCAGTGAAGGAAGGAGGTTTTATAAAAATGTTGCTCCCATTTTGCAAACAGGAAAGAGAGACTGAGGAAGGTTAATTGATTTGCTCATATACAGCTAGTATATGGTCTGACCAGTACTCTGGTCCTCTGACTCTACCATACTTGAAGGATCTTTCCTTTTCTCTCCCCTCCACCTATCCAAATTTTGTTCCTTCTTCAATACCCAGCTTAAGCCGCACTACCTCCACAAAAAGCCAAGACAGAGAACCCCAGGCTATGATTGAGTTTATTCATCACACTGCCTATATGCTAATATGAAAATCACTGTCCCATATCACTATGCCCTCAAAACCTGTTTTGTGGGGTTCTGGAGGGGGAAACACTGATAAGCTGTCTTTAGGTGGGGACTAATCTTTGATAAGCATGCAAATGAAGCTGAGCAAACACAGAAGCTAAGCAAAAAGAGTTCCTCTGCCCTCCTGGCCCACAACTCTTTCTGCATTATGGATATTTTTCTACATAAAGCAGAGACTATGGGTGTTTGTCAGTTCACAAAATGAAACCTGCCTTTTGTACTATATTCTAGGTGTCGCAGAGCTGTGTGAGAGGAGCTGTTGCCACACTATGGGGCCATAGGGTTCCAAGGGCACTGAACAGTCAAGCAAGCATGAGATCTTTCTGGAGGCTTTGTCATTACCAAATGACTGAGTCTGAGCACCTCACAAGAGAGATCCAAGGAATAAGAACAGCAATTGGAGTCAAAAAATCATATCAGAGGACAAATGTTGCTCCCTTATTTGAATCTACCAAGTTGTTCCGCTCACCCCCTCTCTCAATTAATAATAATAACAATAATAGCTGCTAAGATTTACATAGTGCTTAACCATGTGCCGGGCACTGCACTAAGCACTTTATAAACATTATCTCCACATCCTAGAAAGGTAGGTGCTATTGCTATCCCCATTTTACGGTTGAGGAAACTGAGGCAGACTGAGGTTAAAGTGACTTGCCTAAAGTCACAAAGCTAGAAAATGTCTGAGACCTTCCTGACTGCAGGCCCAGAGCTCTGTCCACTGCACCGCCTAGCTGTCTAACAATAAGAATAATAAATTCCAGGGGCTCCCTTTTACTTCCAGGATCAAACAGAAATTATTCTGTCTGGCCCTTAAAGGATTTAAAAGGGTTCTAACCTTACTACTTAACCCTAACACTACCTTCCCGGTCTTCTTGTGCCTCACTCTCCTCCACTTTACAAACCAGCTATGCTAGTCTATTTGTTCTTCCTCTCACCCCTGACTCCAGGCAATGAATTTCCTCTTCACCTCTAGCTCCTCTATTCTCTTCCCTCCTTTAATACTCAGCTCAGATACCATCTCCTACAAGAGGTCTTATCACCTCCTACAAGAGGTCTTACCATCTCCTATAAGAGGTCTTACCTGGTCTGCTCCTCCTCATCCAACTCCCTATTACTAGGATCTTCCCTCTGGGGTTACCTTCCATCCACTCCACATATGTCTTGTATGTGCCTAGTTATTTACATATTGTCACACCCATGTGCACACCCACACAAACACACACCCACACACACCATTAGGATGAATCCCTTAAAGTCACGAACCATTGCTTTCCTCCTTTGTATCCCCAACACTTACTGCAGTATCTGGAACATAGCAAGTACCTAATATACATAATAAATGCTTATTGACTGATGGCTGAGCAAGTTCTGTGTTAGAAGTAGCCTTTCAGTTGACCTTGTTGGATGATTGCTAAGGAGAATCATAAATTGATTGGTTAAGCAGCCTTTTAAGGCCTTGTCTTAACAATCTAAGCTGATAGTCATTGTAAACATCACAACCCACTAGGGCAGGAGAGAATTTATCCAAGGAGACAAATTTCAGGGGAAAAGAAGGAAGGAAGGAAGGAAGGAAGGAAGGAAGAAAGAAAGAAGGAAAGAGAGGAAAGAAGGAAGGAAGGAAGAAAGGGGGAGGGAAGGAAGGAAGAAAGGAAAAAAGAAAGGAAGAAAGAAAGAAAGAAAAAAGGAAGGAAGGAAGGAAAGAAGGAAAAAAAGAAAAAAGGAAAGGAGAAAAGAAAGAACAACGAAAAACTCCTCTCTGAAACTTTGCCAAATGACTTCACTAACTCCCTCCTTGCTGCCACCTTAAATGAACTACTAGAGTCAAAGGAGCACAGTAATAACTTTAAAACCTTCCTTTTTAATTCCCATTCAGTACCAGAGCAATAAAATGACTGGGTTGAGCATTTTCCTCCTAATAAACAATGCAGATACAAAAGTCTCAGTCACTTGACTTCCCAAGGAGGGGAAGCCCTCCCTTCCCAAGGAGGGGAAGCAATGGTAGCATTGCTGCATTTCTCCGATTCTGGTTAACATTGTTGTTTAAATTGCATCTCGCATGTTACTAGAGACACACAAAAAAAGATAGTTGAATGGGTTACAGTTTGCTTTTCCTGTACATTCCTGTTTTGCCTTCTAAAATCATTTCTATCTCTCTAAAATGTCTTTGCAAAAGAAATAATTCCAGTGATAAGTCGTAACTTCTGAAATCTCAAATGAATGGCAAGAGAAAGTAACTTGAGTTAGAGGACCTGGGTTCAAATCTCAGCTCTGTCACTAGCTATAGACAAGTCACTTCATCATAGCCCCCTCATCTGGTGACACATTTAGGTGACATGATGGAAACAGTACCTGAACAGAAGTCAGATAGGGCTGAGTTCAGATCCAGCCTCACACTTACCAACTGTGTGATGCCAGACAAGGCTTCTACCTCTGTTTGCCTTGGATTACTCAACTGTAAAATGGGGTTGATAATGGCACCTATGTCCCAGGGTTGTTGTGAGGATCAATCGAGATCATAATTGTAAAGTGCTTAGCCCACTGCCTGGCACATAATATGTGTTATATAAATGTTAGCTATTATTATATTATCTGTAAAATGAAGGGGTTTGACCAGACGGTTGTGAATGTATTTATCAGCTTTAAATCTATGATCCAAGAACTTAAGATTATTCAGAAGGGAGCTATTCCAAATGTGAAATATACAAGGTATAAGTTTTTATTCTTTTTATTTTCAAGTCTAATTTTTAATCATTTCAGCGCTCATCCACACCTTCCAAAGAAACTTAGATTCACTTGTTATTGGTTCCTATGAAAAGTGTGGACTGGAAGATGGCTGAAAGGAAGTTGTAGGATCTAATTTATCCCTTATTCCTAAGTCCTCCATTAACCTTTAACTTGGAATTCTAGAACTTATGGCAAATTCCATTGGAGGATGAGAGTGAGGAAACAGAGACCTCTTAAGCACCCGGAAGATATCACATGCTACAAACATCCCCTGAGCCCAAAAAACCTACGTGATATACGGGTCAGAAGACATGTAGGCTGGCAAGTATCACTATTGTCACTGATTCTGCTGCTGATCCAAGGCATTTTATGTGGTGTGGGCTTTCAGACAAGGCAGCAAAAAAGCAGCCTACCCTAGTTAGGTGAAGTTATATCAGCACTGACATAAAACTAGAAGCCCCAAGACATCTCGAAGTTGATGTATTTTGCCAGGTCCCACACCCACTGGGTGTCTAGGCAAGGAGGTCATGAGCACACCAGTTGGATGAAGAACTCCAGGAGGGAGTCATAATGCATTTTGGGAGGTTGCAGCTGAGGTAGGGGTCAAGGAGACCGCTTCTTAATAACACTGGTAGTTTGAGTAATGGAGACCAAGGAAACTTCATCTCCACAGATGTCATCATACAGTCATAAATGTCCCACTCAGCATCACTGAGCTACTACTGTGAAAAGGAAGTGCCCCTATCCCTGATGGAGCCATCAGGCAAAGGCCCAGTGCCCCCTAACTAGCCATAGTTATAATTTCCTTAAATAACTGGAAAAATATATGTAAAGGAAACTTTACCAAGAGAAAGCATTTAAAAAATATCCTTTAAAGTTTTCAGAAATCAAATTAACTCTGTCTTTATACTGGCCATTTGAAATCTAGGAAGTTAGAATGATATTTCTCATCTTTTTTTTTTTTTTTTTTTGCTTTTTGAAGGGCAATTGGGGTTAAGTGACTTGTCCAAAGTCACATGGCTAGTAAGTGTGTCAAGTGTCTGAGGTCGGATTTGAACTCAGGTCCTCCTGACTCCAGGGCTGGTGCTCTATTCATTGCGCCACCTAGCCCACCCAGAATGTCATTTTTCTAAACAAAGAAATAAAGTTCTGGAAGGATTTTTCTAATTAAGTACTAAAACAAACTTCATTTCTATAAAAAGGAGAGGAAGTAGTAAAGAACTATGAACAAAGATAAATCTGATCTAGCCATCCCAATTTTCTTAGTTAATAAAAATGGTATTATTTCTTCTATTTTTCTCCACCTTAGGACCCATTCATCAGTGCCTAGACAATTCAGATGATTGGCAGTATCACTGCCACATGAATCAGGAAGCCTCAAGAGGTTAGAAAATATTTAAGCCTTTAAGCCCCTTCAGATCTTCCACTGAAGGTGTCTTATTCTTTTCTAATTCATGAGAGAATAAATCTATGATAAACAAAGGAAATTAGATTCAGTGACATTCTACTAATTGAGACATCCCTATTTGCTTGGTGTGGTTGAGTTGTTAATTACCAGCTAATCTCATCAATATGGTAGATGACTGGCAGCCAGAAGTTCATTCTGTTACTGACGCCAGTGAAATACAAATTGCAGTTTACAATTTTTGGCCTGACCCCAGTTACTTGATCCTTCAATTCCATGGATTAGGGTAATGCTGGTAATCAAGCAACTCACCTGAAATTACCTGGCTCCCAAGGCTACTACTCAGCAACAAAGTAAAGCAGAGGGAAAAGATTAGTATCCAAGTAGCATGTACGATAAGGGGAGGAAAATAGTAATTTTCCAAATGCCAAGCCAAAAAGAAAAGACATGTCAAGATTACAGATTGTGTATTATTAATAAGGTTTCTTAGTCTTCTCTCCCCCCCAATACAGATTATAGATTTTTTTCAGTAAGGTGAAAAAGCAGTAAAAGAATATTTTTTAAAAAATAAATTAAATCCTGGAATACTGGGGGGTGGGGGGAAGGCATAAGAAATGACAAATGAGATTCAGAGAGAGAGCTGGGAAACCTTACATGAACTGATGCAGAATGAGATAAGCAGAACCAAGAGACAGTTTATACAATGATTACAACATTAGGAAGGAAAGGAAGGAAAACAGCTTTGAAATACCTAAAAATTTCTGATCAAGTACATCTCCAGAGGACTAATGATGAAGGATGCTTCACCTCTAAGTGGAGATGAGGGACTGTAGGTACAAAATGAGATACACATCTTTGGACATGGCCAATTTGTAGATTTATTTCTACTTTTCTACACTAACCTGTTATAAAGAATGTGAAGGTTTTTGGGGGGAAAGGGAAAGAATTAGAAAGGGAGCGACTAGTGATAGCAGTAGCCAGAGAAAGAAGGAGTGTCACTAAATCATTTAGAGAAAATGAAAAGGAAAGATCAGAAGGAAGTTCAGAAGGCAACACAGTGAAACGATAACAGCTTTAGAATTAATGTATCAGAGTGGTGCAGTGAATAAAGCACTAGGTGGTGCAGTGAATAAAGCACTGCCCCTGGAGTCAGGAGCACCTGAGTTCAAATCCACCCTCAGACCTGTAACACAAAACTAGCTGTGTGACCCTGGGCAAGTCACTTGACCCCAATTTCCCTGCATTTCCCCCTCCAAAAAGCAAAAAAAAAAAAAGAAGAATTAATGTATCAGATTGCATATATACTTTGAAAGAGCCAAGTCTTTATTAAGTTCTTACTGCACACAAGCTGCTTATATAATGAAAATCACTGTTTTACATACAACCTTTTTTTCCTGCCACTTATATTTGGAAATACTTTGTTCTGGCCATTTTGTCAGATTCAAAATAACAAAAAAAATTAATTATAAAAATAAATAGATAAAATCCTGTTTATTTTAATAACCCAAGCTAAGTGCCCTGGATTCTTATTGGATGGTACTGTACAGAATTCCTTAATAGTTTGGAAGTCGCTTCACAATAAACGACTGATTTACTGATACCTGGTAAGGGAAGGTCTTGGATGGCCAATCAGAATCACTTTCATATTTTTCCACTTCTTTTAAAAATCATCCTGATAGTCATTTGTTAATCTTTCAAAGGTTCTAAATGATACTGGTAAGTTATAGGGCTAGAGGAGTAGCTAGATTTTGTTTTCATTCATCTTTACCGCCCTGAATTACATATGCAGCATACTGACTCAGTGATGGCAGTCTGTTGTATAGCATCAGATTGACAATGGAAACGGCATTCAATAAATGTCATAAAAAGACCACATCTTGTGCTTCCATGTTCTCCTGGCATCTAGCACAGTGCTAAGAACACACCAGGCACCTATTGACTTAGTTGAATCAGAGGACCACTGATTTTTTAAATTTATATTAAAGAAATTGTTGGTCTACCAAGATGAGGGGCAGAATGACAAAGTCAGAGAGACACTGGACTGGATGCACTTGGAATCTGGAAACTTAATTCAAGTCTTGTCTCTGTCAGTTGAGTAAGTTTCTTAAACTCTCTAAGTCTGTTTCCTCATCTATAGACATAGTTGTTCAACAAAATAGGGTAAATTATCTCATATAAAAGAGGCAAGGGAAAATTGTTACAATGGAAGGGAAGAATGGGAAGGCAAAAGGCAATGGTAAACCTGACTTTCATTGAATTTGGCTTAAGGAGGGAATAATATACACACTAAATTAGATATCTTACCCTACAGGAGAGTAGGGGGAAAGGGGATAAGAGGGGTGATGATAGGAGGGAGGGCAGATGGGGGGGGAGGGCAGTTAGAAACACACACTTTTGAAAAGGGACAGGGAGAAAGCAGAGAATAGAACAAGTGGGGGCAGGATAGGATGGAGGGAAATATAGTCAGCTTTTCACAATATATCCACTATGGAAATGTTTTGTGTAACCACACATGTACAACCTATATTGAATTGCTTATCTTCCCAGTAAAGGTGGGTGATGAGGGAAGAAGGAAGAAGGGAAAGAATTTGGAATTCAAAGTTTTAAAATCACAGGTTTAAAAAAGTTATTATTATTATTATTATTATTATTTCCAAGCAACTGGGAAATAAGTTATACAGGTACTGGGGTATGGAGATCCATCTTGCCCTATCACAAAGTTGGAGAGGGGATAGGGGAGGATATGTGAAAGAGCAGATTGGGGGACAAAGTATTCAGTGGGATTGCTGTTTTGGGGTGGTGGGTAGGGAAAAGACAGGGAGAAAATGTGTAACTCAAAATCTTGTGGAGATGAATGTTGTAAACCAAAAATAAACAAAAAAGTTAATTTTTAAAAAATGGTTGTTCAGTCATTTTTTCAGTTGTGTCCAACTCTTTATGACCTCATTTGGGGTTTTCTTGGCAGAGATACTGGAGTGGTTTGCCATTTCTTTCTCCAGGTCATTTTACAGATGAGGAAACTGAGGCAAGGAGGGTTAAGTGACTTGCTCATGGTCACATAGCTAGAAAGTATCTGAAACCAAATTTGAAATCAGGAAGATGAGTCTTCTTGACTCCATGCCTGGAACTCTACCCACTGCGCCACCTAGCCCTCTCTACCTCTGAGGGTTCTTCTGAGGATCAATTACGATAGTATATTCAAGACCTTTTTGCATAATTGTACATTACTGAATGCAACTGTTGCTATTACTCATCTGACTTACAGCAACTTGGCCAGAATCTTGGTCTAAATGGAGGGGGGGGGGGGGGAGAGAGTGAGAGAGAGAGAGAGAGAGAGAAGCATGGAAAGTGGGATGGAGAAAGGGAGAAGATTAAGTGGGGAAAGGATGTTGATTTTCAAAAATTGATAGGAATGTTAGAAGAACTTTGACTTCCTCACTTAGACCCTTTCGTTGAGGTATGCAGAGAGCTAGAGATGAACTGCAAACTCTGAATTGCTAAACTCCCTAAAGGGAATGGCATCCAGAAAGAGAGATAAGAGTTTCCATTGAGGGAAGTTCACTAAAGATGTGATTTCTTAGAAGAAAATGAATCTAAAAAAACTTCTTCTAGTGACAGCCCTCTTTCAGACAGCAACCACAAAAAATAATTCTAAGAATATAGTCTTAATATTTCTATTAAAGTGGTTTCTGTAACTTCAATAAAGGTATATTTTTAACAGAGTGATGGACCCGTAGCTAGGAAATTCTGAGTTCCAATCTGACCTTGGACTCTTACTAGCTGTGAGGCCTTGGGCAAGACTCTTTTTCTGTCAGTCTCAGTTCCCTCATTTTTAGTGGAAAAATAGTAGCATCTACTTCCCATGATTGCTGTGAGGATAAAATAAGATAATGCTTTTACAGCTTCTCAGACGTTAAATTGCTACCTAAATGTTCATTGTCATTGTTGTTATTACTGTTAAATTTGTGAGGATGGGTAGACTTAAGCAGGTTGAGTGTGATGCCCAGCTGCTGAAGTACAAAGTGAGAGGATAAATATACATTTTTTCCTTAGGACAAAATATAGTATAATAAATATTTCCTTTTTGTAGCACTTTATGGTTTTAAAAAATTAGCACATTATCTTACTTAATTATTCCAACAGTCTGTGAGGGAGGGAACATAGCTATCATTTTCCCTATTTTATAATGAGAAACCTGAGACTCAGGGAGAAATGACTTGTCCAAGGTCATGCAACTAATAAAGGGCGGTACAATACTATGCCATGTTTTCTGATTCAAATTCATTATTTTTTCGATTCTTCTTTGGTGCCTGTCAAAAACCTGGACAGGAGGGGTGGCTAAGTGGTGCAGTGAAAAGAGGCCCAGGAGTCGGGAGGACTTGAGTTCAAATCTGGCCTCAGACATTTGATATACTCACTAGCCATGCGACTTTGGGCAAGTCACTTAATCCCAATCGCCCTCCAAAGAAGCAAAAAACAAAAAAAAAACCTGGGTAGGGAGATAGGAATTTTATTAGTAGAAGGATATCCTCTGCTAATGCAGGTTGGCATCTTCTCTCAAACCTATAATCTTTCTTGTTGTTCAATAATTTAGTCATGTCTGACTCTTTGTGACCCCATGGACAATAGTATCCATGGAGTTTCCTTGACAAAGATATTGGAATGGTTTTCTCTTTCCTTCTCTAGTGAATTAAGGTAAGCAGAAGTTAAGTGACTTGCCCAAGGTCATACAGCTATTAAGAGTCTAAGACCAGATTTTAATTCCAATCTTGTTGACTTCATGACCAGCTCTCTATTCACTGAGTCACCTTACTGCATAACCTGTAATCTTAGAGACTTATAAATGCAGTTGCCTGTGGTACGGGGGAAAGAGAGCAGGAGGTGTTACAGGACCTAAGTTTGAAACTTAGTTTTGCCACTTACTACCTGTAGGCAAATCTTGTAACCTCCCTGGGCCTCTGTTTTTAAAATGAGGAGGTCTCACTAAATTGACTCTAAATTACCTTACGACTCTGCGATCCTTCTTAAAAATGCATGGTCTCTTGCTTTTTTTTTTTTACCCCCTTGGGGGTGGGGGGAGATAAGAGGAAGATAAAATAATTGCTTATTAATTGAAAAAATTCATTAAAAAATTTAATGACTTATATTTAGTACAGCATTCCAAATGACTTATGGAGTTTCTTCTATGTGAGAGATCCCCTATACCAAAGCAACAGGTCCTTATTTTCCCATTGTGTGGCTGTTATGTACAGCTCCCTCCCATCTCTCTTTTTTTCCCCAGAGAAGAAAGTACCCTGTCTAAGCATGAAGGATATTTGGGAATTAGGGAAAAGTCCTCCTATTCAGAATAAAAAATTCAGAAAATTTAAGACCTCAGTAGCTATCTAGTTGAACACATGCTCCAAAGATATTCCATTCTCTTCCCCCATCCAACCCCTAAGGAGCAGTAATGAATGACTGCGCTAGATTTGTGACCATGTGGCATAGAGCAAGAAAATGAGAGATCCCAGCTGTGGAAAGGCTGGCCAATGTGACTTTGGACTGATGAGGACTGCCTGGGGCAAGCAAAGCCAAGAACTGTGAGAGACCTCATGGAATATGGAGAGACATAAAAACCTTTAGCCAGAGCAAAGAGTGCCTGAGGCAGGCTGAGCTGAGAGCTGTTACAGATAGGTTGCAGACCAGTCATGTCAGGAATATGAACTTGGAAAGCTGATCCTAGACTCAGAATAACCTTTTCAGTAAAATCTTTAGCCCTGGGGTCTATCCAATACAAGGTGGGGAGAGGGCAAGAAAAGGGAGAGATGGAGAGAGAGAGAGAGGAAGGGGAGAAGAGGGAGACCCAGAAGGGAGAAAGAAGGGGAAGAAGGGAAGAGGCAGAAGAAAAGGGAGAGAGGATGAGGGATAGGGAAGGAATATGGGGGAGAGAGAGAGTTAGAGAGAGAGAGAGAGAGAGAGAGAGAGAGAGAGAGAGAGGGAGGGAGAGGGAGAGGGAGACAAGGAGGGAGAGGGAAAGAGAGAGGGAGAGGGAGAGGCAAGAAGAAGAAGAAGAAGAAGAAGAAGAAGAAGAAGAAGAAATGACTTATGCAAGAATGTGGGTTATGAGGTTTTTGTTGCTTATTACTCATTTCTTTCCTGATTAAATGTTTTCATATTTCAATACTATTTCTTCTCTGACTCTACTAGCATGGTGAGTCACTGAATACTTAGTCTGGAATTAACCTCAGAAGTTTCCATTTTTTTTTTTCCATTTATTTGGGGTAAGTGGATCAGATAGGTAAGTTAACATTAAAAGTCCCCATGAGTTGAAACCGAGTCTTTTAGGATACAGAGGCGATGTGAACCATGGACAAGCACTGCTTGCATAAATTCCATTTGTGTCTGGCTTTTTGATTTATATATTGGAAAAATAGCCTCAAATTCACTTTGGTCTTTAATGCCAAAACAACTTCAAATGGGTGCTTGGTAAAAGTGGTTATTGTTTATCAAATTTGTCTCTTCATTTAATATGACACATTTCTCTAAGATTTTTCAATACCATGGAAGCACAGATTAAAACATGTTGTTCATGCTAATAAAAATCACTGAAATATTGTAATAAGTCTTATTTCCTTTGAGGGTATTTTTATATCCTTCTACCCTTTTGGAATTTTCTTCTTTATTGCTTATTATATTTTAAAACAACCTTGGAAAAAGATCTATCCCCCTTTTTTTTCCTACTTGCTCCCTCTATTCCACTTTCTACTCACTTCCCCCTCCTTCAAAAAAAAAAAAATCTATCACACCACAAAGACTTTTCCATCTCATGAAATTTTCCACCTTTTCCAATGTCAAAACCATGTTGAGTTTGGCAGGCCCAAGCATCAGCAGTCTGAATCAATGTAATACTCAAGGGGTGAGAGGTGGGTTTTTTTTTTCCATTTTTATTGACATTCTGACTTATGTGGTTTCTTAAGGTCCTGGCCTGTGTTAATTTCTAAAACAGTCATGGAATTGTTGTCCATTCCAATTTTCCAGTTAAGTTGTGGAGAACCTATTGAGGATAAAATGTATTTGTGACTGCTCGATGATTTCAGCTCATTGAAGGATTTAGGGGAGACACACACACAGACACACACACACAGACACACAGACACACACACAGACACACAGACACCCACACACCCACACACCCTTCTACTTTCAGCTGGATATAGTGCTATGTACAACTTGGAACAGGCTCTTGAGAGGTGATTGTTAAATTTCCAATATGAATATTTACATTTCCAAAATCAACAAATGCTTCCAGTCAGGGCTGGATTTCTTGTTTTAGTGATTTTCTAGATGTCAAAAAATGATGGGGAAAATGTTAATAATTCAGATTAAACTTAAAAATATGTTGTGTGTACTCCCCCCCCCCATTTCCTACCAAGAGCTGATTGTTAACTATTTACTAGCATACCACAGGTTAATTGGATTACTTGTCCCTCCTGAGAAAAAGAGTATTTGCTGTTCCTAAGGGTGTGTATATATGTACACATACATATATATGTATGTGTATGTATCTGTACATGTGTATCTGTATATGTGTATCTGTATATATATATATATATATATGCTCCCATCAAATTTAGTTATTTTCAACCTTCAGGGGTCAGCAATAATTTCTTCTCATCGAACTTTTTCTGTGTTCTTTAGAGGAGAAAGAAATAAAATTTGAGATCTCAGAGTCATTTGTCAGTTCAGCTATAACCTCTTAAAAGTAGACTTTTCCAGGTTCTCTCCAGTTGTTAGTGATCTATGGCTGCATTTACTCTCAGTGTAGTTTGTGTTTTTGGTTTTCTGCAATAGAAGGAAAACTCCTGGAGGGAAGCAGACCTCATTTCTCTCTGTATCTCATTCATATAGTAGCTACTCAACAAATATTTATTTTAGATTGAATTGAACTCTACTAAGGAGGCTTTTTCCTAAACTAGAACAAATTATAATGTCTCAAATTTTTATAATCATTGCAAGTATTAGACTCCTACAACCGTGTGAAGTAGATGGTAATATTAGCCCCATTTTATAGATGAGGAAACTGAGGTTCTGAGAAGTTGTGAATTGTCCAGTTTCAGACGGTTAGTAAGTGTCTGAGGCAGGATTGGAAGCCAGGTCTTCCTGATATGCAGGCCATTTATCCTGCCTACCCTCCCATAATCTTGTTGTTGCGGCACAGTCATTTCTGATTCTTTCTCACCCCATTTGGGATTTTCTTGGCAAAGATAGTGGAGTGGTTTAACTTCAGATAAGAAATTGCATATATTTATGTTATTAAAATAAAAAAATATGTTGGTATTATACAATACTATGCATATATTTTTATGCATTATTAAACTTTTTTGGTGTTTTCTGTTGGCCTTTGTGTGTCATGTGTGGCTTCCACAAAACTCCCCCCAAATTACTATTTAATTTCTTATGTCATCCTGAGATACACTGAAACCTCAATGAGGAAAGTTGTGATATGGAAGGGATAATTGTACTTTGTCAATGTTGTTGTTCAGTTGCATCCAAATCTTCATGCCCCCATGAATTGTAGCGTGCCAGACCCTGGACCCCAGGCACCTTTAGTATGATCCATGAGGTTTTCTTGGCAAAGATCCTGAAGTAGTTTGCCACTTCCTTCTCCAGTGGATCCCCTTTGTCATAACTCTCCATTATGACCTGTGCATCTTGAATAACGCTACACAATAGAGCTCCTATTTGTGCATAGCTTCACAAAGGCCTGCACCATGACAAAACAGTGATCCAAGAGGGTACTTTGCAAATGTACCAAAAGGAAAAACCTAAGATTTAGCAAAATCAAAAGTAACTCCATACTTATGCGAATTTACAACTAATAATTTAACAAAACCCTAATATTTGCCCCAGTTGGTATGATTTCTTTGACTGGTCATTATTAACGATAAAAACTAATATTTATGTAGTGCTTTAAGGTTTTCAAAGTACCTTAAAAATATTAGCTCATTTGATCCTCATAAGAATTCAGAGGTAGGTGCTTTTTACAGATTGGTAAACTAAGGCTGAGTGGTTAAGTGAGTTGCCCAGGGGACACATAACTAATAAGCGTCTGAGGCAAGAAGAAATTTAGGCATATTATTATGTACCAGGCATTGTGTAAAGCTTTGGAGATACAAAGACAAAAATGAAAGTGTCCTTGCCTTCAAGGATCTTACATTCTAATGAGGGTGACAATATGAACATACATAAGCATTTACACAATAAACGTTAGAGAAGTTTGTGAAAAGCTTGGGAGAACTGATTGTTTAGTTTTCACTATGAACATCTGCACTTTGAAAAGTGAAATATCACAAATTAGGGTTTGAAAATATTAAAATTTAAATGAATAAATTTGAATAAAATAAACATTTAAAGTTTGCAAAAAGAACTCAGAAGCTGGCACATGGCATATGAAGGTTAGCCTTTTACTTAACATTTATCTACGTATAGCCTATGACCAAATATTTAACCCAAATTTTACAATAAGGTACTGTAAATAACCCACAAAAGAAAAAGAAAAAATTCAGACTTCTTCTCTGGTCTGACTCCTTGTGACTACATTTGGGATTTTCTTGGTAAAGGTACTGGAGTGCTTTTCCAATTCTTTCTCCAGCTAGTTTTACAAATGAGGAAACAGAGGCAAACATGATTAAGTGACTTGCCCAGGGTCACATGACCAGTAAGTGTCTGAGGTCACATTTGAACTCGGGAAAATGAGTCTTCTTGACTGCAGGCCCAGTACTCTATCTATTGCCCCTCCTAGCTGCCCATGTAAGGAATATACCGAGAACAATGATTACAAATTGTCAAATCTCAGGAAAGTGCTATAAACCACACCTGGGACAAAAAACACCATAAAATACACTCTAAGTTGGTGGAGGGTGGAGATATTGCATGGGGTGATGGGGACTCTAGAATATTGGTATGAAGCTATTGCTGGGCAGTTTACCAGGCCTAGGCTGGGAGAGCTGGTTAGAGCAGAAGATCAGGGGAGTACTCTTCTCAGTCTGATGATTCAGGCTGGCATAGCGTGGCTCACAGGACTCAGGTTTAATCTTAGGTCATGCTTTTTACCTGTGTGACCCTAAGCCAGCTTCTCTGACTGTAATTCATTCTCTTGTCTACATATAAAGGGGTTGGACTCAACAACTTCTAAGATCGCTCCCATTTCTAAATGTGTGAGCTCAGGATCTGCTAGCTTCCTATTTTAATGAGTTATCCTGGCAAAATAGGTACTAGACTTCATAGGGTTTTATGTTTTTGAAGGAGGGGCAGAGAGGTGGTTCAGTGGATAGAATGCCAGGCTTGCAGTTAGGGAGATGAGTTCAAATCTAACCTTTTAATTAGCTGTGTGACTCTGAACTCCCTTAACTTCCTTGCCTCAGTTTCCTCATCTATAAAAGATGGAGAAGGAAATGGCAAACTCCTCCAGAATCTGTACCAAGAAAACTCCAAATTGGATCATAAAGAATTAGACATAACTAAACAACAATGCCTTTGGAGGACCAGAAATGCTATCAGCACTCCCTAAATTTAGCATCCTAGGTCAAAGCTCCTTTTGTCCTGACCTAATTATGGCCCTGGGAGTAACCATGTTGATGAAATCATGAAGTCCTTTTTTTTTTTTTTTTTAATTACAATGTATTTCCTAAAAAAAAAAAAAATGTTACTCTGCCATGCCACATCACTCAGGAATATCAAAGTTTGGAGAACTTCCTCAACCTGACCCTTTTCTCCTCTCTGCTCTCCGACTCTCTTCCATTCTTCTAGCTTCTAAGTGGAGTTTGAATTTCTCATTCTCCCCCAGTGTGCCTGCCTCTCCTGAAGGGCCGCTGATCAAGGAATACTCTTGGTCCCCACAGTCTTGATTGTTCAGGAACACTAATAATAACCCTACCAAGGTGTGTGGCCAGTGGAGGCAGAGGACCATAAGGTGGGGGCAAAGAGAGAAGATGAGACTTAACCTCCTTCTCAGTCTTTACCACCCAGAATGCCGCATAGGTGCTCTCCTCCAGATTGAAAGGTTCCTTATTATTTACATATAAATTTAGCTTTTGACATATCCAATCTTCGGAGGAGCCAAATTTTGGCCAGATAGTGCTGCCTTCTATTTCCTTCCCACCCCAAACAAAATGGCAGTATTTCATCATCTTTTTCCTATCTTTCCCTTTACAATTTGGTAGTTCATTCCAATTTTGCAATCAATTGCCTAAAGCGCTATCTACAGGTACCTCACATTTGCGCTCCTACCACACAGGCTTAAATTGTACCCCTCCCATCTTTGAGGGGTTCCTGAGAGTTGATGCTGAACTCCCCGAGTCAACTATAGACTCAGCCAAATTATCCGAGGAAGGTCACCCTACTGCCCAGTCACCCAAGAAGCTTACTCAGTAGCATCCTTTCCTTGAAGTATCAGGATTTTTTTTTTCCCAGTCTATGGATTTCACTAAAATCCACCCTGATGCCAATTACCTCCAGACCCCTGAGCACTTACCTTTGGGTTGCACGTGCACAACTTTTGTGACTGCTCTCCTCTGCCCACCTCAGTTTACCTTTTTTAGCGTTGGGCCCTAACAAAGATTCTGTTTCTCCCGAGTCCCTCTCTTTGGGTTTATCTCAATAATGGGTGATGGATCCCCTTCAGAACCCAAGACCCCTTGAAATCCCAGGTAAGCACTCGGCCTTGGTTCCTAGGAGGAAAGCCCCCCCCACCCCCAAATTCAAGAGAATCCTGGATGAGGCCCCTCAAAACTGTGTGGGATAAAGATCCCAAAGACCCTTACCCAAATAAAACACAGAGGTTTCTCCAGGTAGAAACAGAGCCATTTATTCCTATATAAGTCTCCCTAGAGTTGGGCAGCACCTACCCAGAACATACACCAGTGCTGGGAGGCAAAGTACAAAATCAAACAAGCAGTTTTACACCCTTGCACAAACAATTCTAGAACCACCCACAAAAAACCCCAAATCCTTTCCCCATTAACTGGACCTTCATTCCCATTGGTGGGAAGGTATGTCCTTATAATCCTTTTGCCCAATACAAAATTATTTATCAGAAGTAAGCTTATCACAGATTATATATTTTTTTCTTTTTTACCATGCCATGGACTGAATAATAAGTTTTTTCTTACATATACAGCTCTCTTCTATAATGGCTCCAAAAGTCAAAGGGAAGGACGGTATATTCAGAGCAATGTTCTCCCCAAACAGTAGCAACGTAGTTGTCTTTCAAATTCATTAGACTAGAGGTGGTATGGTATCCTTCGAATTAGATAGACCTGGGTTTAAGTTCCTTCTCTGACATACACTGGTTGTGAGATGCTAAGAAAGTCACTTAACCTCTCCATTTCCCCAGGTAATACTTAGACACTATTAGGTGCCTATCTATATTGGTGGAGGGCTTTTCCTTACTAGGAATTCCTCACACCAAAAATAAAACAAAATTCTGAACACCTATTTTGGGAAGAGAGAAGGGAAAAAAATTAATGGTGTAATAATTTCTTTAAGAAATAAGTATAAGTAGAAATATGTGTAGTATGATTTTACATACACACATACACATATTTGTGTCTTGGTAGCCATTTCTAGGATAGGGTGGAGGGAAGAAAGAAGTGGAAAAACAAAGAAATTTAAACAACAACTTTATTATATATTTAAAAGGAGTAGCAAGTTGTATACAATGTTTCATGTGTAATCATCTTTTTATCGTACTGTTATAGAAATACTTGTTTTATTCCATAAATTAAAAATATAATAAAGAAAATTAAAATAAAAAGAAAGAACTAAATAATAGAGCAGTATTCCAGCACATTCATGTACCACAATTTGTTCATTCATTCTGCAACCGATGAATTCCCATTTCTTGCCACCTCATCACTTGCAGGAGATGATGGATTCAGGGAGCAGAATGAGATATTTTTAAAGCAAGGCCAAGGAGGGAATTTGTTTTGCTTGACCATTCATATTTATTAAAAGGTATTTATTATTCTTTCCCCCAAGCCCAATGTTGGGGAGGGGGGAAGTAGAAGAAAGAAAAAGTAGATTTATTACATTAAATATATTAAGTAAAAAAAAATAAAATCTATGTTAAAAAAAAGACTAAAAATTGAATGCCAAAAATATCATCGTGGTACCAAATTAAGGTGAATTGGTTTGAGAATAGGGATGAAGTGCTGATAATACTTCCAGAGCTAGAAGGTACCTTAGAAGACTAGGAATTTAACAGTAGCCAATGGATATTGAAAAAGGAGAAGGCAAACTCCTTAAAGAGACTGAATTCCTGAAAGGAGCTGAAGGAGCAGATCTGCCTTCTCATATTCTCCAGCACAAGTGTCTAACTACTAAAGTCTTGTTATCTACTGGCCACCTTTGATCAGCTTTCCATTTTCATGTCTGACATACTGCAGAGCTCTGCATTGGGAGTCAGAAATTCTGGGTTGGAGTCTATGCTTTGTGATTTGCCACCTGTGTGACCTTAGGTAAAACATTGCTTCTCTGGACTCAGTTTACTAATTGGTAAGATGAGATAGTTGGCCTACATGACCTCCGAGGTCCCTACCAGTTCTAAATCTATAATTCAATGAGCCAACGTTTTCTTTAGCGGGGAGCATGAATTTATTTGTTTGGTTTTTAAAAAAATATTTTTATAACAGATAAACAACATAGTTGTGAAGTCAGGAAGGCCTGAGTTTAAATGTAGCCTCAGATACTTACTAGCTGTGTCACTTTGGGCAAGTCATTTAACCTTCCCTTGTTTTAATCCACAAGAGAAAGAAATGGCAGGTCACTTCAGTATCTTTGCCAAGAAAATTCTATGGACAATTGGCATCACAAAGAGTCTGCCACAACCACACAACAACAAAGTCAGTAGCAGTGCCAGGATCATTTAATCACAAAGTCATTGTTCTAGAGCTTGAAAGGACCTCTAATACCCTTGTTTTACATATGAGGAAACTAAAGCCAGATTAAGTGACTTGCCCAATGTTAGACAGGTAATAATAGTCAGAGGTGAGATTTGAGCCCAGGTTTCCTGACTCCAGAGTCAGGGCTCTTTCTGCTTTACTGTGCTCTGACTTCAAAGCCCAAGTTCTTCCAGCTCCCCTTCCCCCCCCCCCCCCCCAGCCAAGAAACTTCTTAGTGAATTTTGTTGTTGCTGTTCAATTGTTTCAGTCATGAACTCATTTGAGGTTTTCTTGGCAAAGTCATTTGGGTAATTTGTCATTTCCTTTCCCAGCTCATTTTATAGGTGAGGAAACTGCGGCAAATAGTGCTAGGTGACTTGCCTAGGGGTGGGGAACCTGTGGCCTCAAGGACACACTAGTTCCTCAAGTGTGACCCTTTGACCGAATTCAAACTTCACAGAACAAATCCCCTTAATAAAAAGATTTGTTTTGTAAAATGTTGTATCAGCAATGCAGTATTCACAATGCCTACAATAATTATAAATATGCGGATATAGTTATTAATCACAAAATGTAACAGGCTCTCTACATAAGAAAAATAGATAGTGCATTCATTTAAAGACCAGAAAACTGAGTCCCAAAACCAGAAAGTCAAAGTCAACACAGTAGTTATGAAGTTGGCACATGTAGTTAAAGTAGTAAACACCTACATTCTCAAGCCTTCAAAGCAGGACAGGCTACCTCAGGCAAAGATCCTCCTCTCCTCAGGCACATAACTGCTCAGCGTCCAGGCAGCTTGCTCCCAGCAGCTCCAGCCCCCCGCAGTTCCCATCCCTGGCAGTCCTCAGCAGGAGTCCTTAGCAGAGATTCTGGTGGCTCAAAGAAAAAAAAAATTCATACTGCAACCACTGCCGCTTCCAGTCAGCACTGCAGGGAGACTCACTTGGTGCCTGTGTTCTCTTGCTCCACCCCTTCCTGCTACGTCAGCAGGTTCAAGGGGCGTGGAAGATCTTCAAATCCCAGTATCGTTACAAATGTGGACTCAGTCAAAAGGCTGCACCCAAGGACCTAGAGGGCCACATGTGGCCATGAGGCTGTAGGTTCCCCATCGCTGGACTTGCCCACTTGTCACACAGTAACTGTCTGAAGCTAGATTTGAACCCAGGTCTTCCTGACTCTAAGCCTGGCACTCTATCCATGACACTACCTAGTTGCTCTGGCTAATAGTTATATATCTGAGGAACCCAGGTGGATAGAAAAAAAGTTTAGCAACTATCCATCTGTCACTTTACCAGGAGTCCTAATTAGTTGAGTTTAATCAGCCATTCAAAAAATAATTACTAAACATCAAAGGTGTTCTGGGCTCTGTACCAGCTACTATGGGAAATAACCAATAGTATAAGTTACTGTCCTTGCTCTCAAAATGTTTACCAGGTAACAGGATCACAATCATGGCAACACAGTAGTACAAGAGAAGGGAGCATGAGAGAAGCATCACCTGAGAGGCAGAGAGAATAGGGACTGAAAGAGATTGGAGGATAGAGCTGTGTGGGCTGGACTGATCAAAGGACACTTCACTACTGGGTGGGATCCAAGCTGGGCCTTGGAGGATACTGGAGCTAGAGAGTATGTCACATAAGGGGATAGAGTAAGCAAAATCTGGAAAACCCAAGGCATTTTTGGAGATGGTGAATGGATCAAACTGCCAAAAGCAGAGAATATGCAAGGAGCCAAGGCTATGGCTGGCACTCTTTCTGTTGTGCCCTGAGTTCTCATGATGATGAGGATGAGGACACGATGATAATGATGGTGGTGGTGATGGTGATGATGATAAAGATGATGAAGAGGGTGATGATTATGACTACAAAAATAGTAACAGAAGAAGCAGCTTGGCATGGTGAATCAATCCATTGATCAATGAATGAACATTTCTTAATTGCCTAATATGTCAGGCACTGTGCTAAGCATGAGGGGTACAAGAATAGGTAAAGGACAGTCTCTGCCCTCAAGGAGTTTACAATCTAATGGATTATAGAGTTGAACTCAAAGCCAGGAAGATATGAGTCCAAGTCTCAGTCTGACATATCTTGGCTGTGTAAACTCTGGTGATTCATAAAGCCATAGCATCGAGCACATAGTAAACACTATATATATGTATATTCTCTTCTTTCTTCCTGTAATAGTAATGGTAATTTGAAGATCTTCCCTGCCCCTTAATAAGCCTAAGGGAATTTGAAGACCTTCCTTGCTTTGAAAATAAACTCTGCCCATTAATAGGCTGAATGTAGTCACATGGAGCTTGTGGTGGGAGGAGTTTGCTGAAGGGTGGAGTACAGCCCACAGGAAGCTGGGAGTCAGAGCCAGACAGATGGTGGGAGACGATACTCAGGCAAGGGGTCAGTTAGGCTGGTGAGTAAAATGCTGATCTTGTATTGGTTTATGGAAAGGCTAAAGGAAGCTGTGGCTCTCTGTGCTATTATGGTTTATTAACTTCTTTGCTACTATGATGGAATCAACTTACTGGTTTTGGGATTTGGTTTTCTGGTGTCTGAAAAAATGTTTTGCTTCTGTCTTCTATATGGAGAGTCTGTTATATTTTGCAATCAAGCATCATGCAGGAATATTTATTGTGACCACTGTCACTGTAAATATTGCATTTATGCTACACTTCCCTCCCTCAGTTAGCCTTTTGGGGTTTCTAGGCAATTCTCTGAGATGATAAATTGCAGAGAAAGTGCTGGCCTGCACTAGTAGAAGATGTTTCCTCATTCAGAGTTCCCTGAACTAATGAAAATACAGGTCAATAATAACAAAAATAAATAGTCATTAATTAATAATGTTTAATATCTAATATATAACAATTTTTATCACAGATAGTATATATGGTGCTTTAAGCAACAACCTTGTGAAACAGAGCACCTACCACAAAGCGTTCATTTCTCTGTAATTTCTAATTTATCTTAATTGTTATTCAGGCTTAGAATCTATCTGTTTTGCAGGACCTTGGACTTTACATCTGGAAGGGACCTTAGGGATGCCCAGGTCAACCTCCTCTTTTTGCAGATGAAAAAACTGCTGAAGAGAGGTGAAATAATACCGCTAGGCAGAATTTGTATATTGCTTTAAGGTTTGCAAAGCCCTTTATAAATATTATCTCATTTATTCATCACAACCATCTTGGGAGCTACGGGCTATGATTATCACACCTATTTTTACAGATGAGGAAACTGAGGCAAATAGAGATTTTTTTTTTTTTAAGTGACTTGTCAAAAGCCATACAGATAGTAAGGCTGGATTTGAGCTGTGGTTTTCCTAAATCCAAGATGAGTGCTATATCAACTGTACTACCTAACTGGTCACACAGGTAGTAAATGACAAGAGTCAGAATTTGAATCCAGGTCCTGGGACTCTAAATCTAATATTCTTTAAGGAGAGATAAAAGTCTCATCTGTCTTGAGTGCTCAGCACTGCTTCCTCACCATTAGGAAACAAGGAGAAAGTAAATACAAATTACTCTGAGGGCCGGTTCAGTCTACACTGGGATATCCAACATTCAGCCTCCATTATTCCGCCATTCAAGGGATAACTGCATTCTAGGAATTAGAGCCAGAAGGAACCTTAGTGATCATCTAGTCCTTCCCCATCTCTACCGGTGTTCAAGGAAAAGTAAGGGAAGAAGCAAAAAGAATCCATTTTACACGATATTGCTCTATCTTGAACACTGATGGTTCACAGCAATAATTGCAACTCACCCTTATAGAGCACTTTGTAAGGTGATTTCCTCAGGATGGCACAAGAAGTCGGTGGTACAAATATCATTATTCTCATTTTACAGATGAAGAAACTGACTCTCAGAGGAATGACTTAACCAAGGTCATACAGCTAGCAAGAGTCAGAGACAGGAAGGAAATAGGTATATAATAAGTGCCTTCTATATGTCAGGCACTGTGCTAAGCCCTTGACAAATATCTCATTTGACCCTCACAGCAACTTTGGGAAGAAAGTACTTTATTATCTCATTTTACAATTGAGGAAACTGAGGCAAACAGAGGGTAAGTGATTTATCCAGGGCCACACGGCTACTAAGTGTCCGAGGCCAGATTTGCACTCAGGTCTTTCGGACACCAGGTTGGGTACTCTATCTACCTGGCTGCCAGGTGATAGAATTCAAAGCGCCAGTTTCCTGACTCCAAGTTTCCTAACATTCTTTCCACTCCATCAGGACATAGTTGGGGGGAAGAAGGAAGTCACTATAATAACAGAACAGAAGGAGGCTTCATCTATAGTGAGAAAGCCATATGTTTATTTGGCAAGGATGACACAAGTGAGTACTGCAAATGAACTACTAGTGTTGTGGTGTGAGCCATCTTGGGGCTTCTCTAGTTCATAAATTTGAAAGGAATTAGATTGTCAGATAATAAAAGTAGGAAAAAACTCCCACCAGCCACCAGGGTGTTTGTCTATAACTCAGGAAAAGTATAGCTCTTGTCCAGGTAGAGGTCACCTAAAGAGCAGATTGAATAAAGGTGTTAATTTAAGGGAGAGAATTTATGATTCCATTAGCAAGGAGTCCTGCATTTGTATAACATAGCACTCTGAGAAAAGGGAATTAGCATCTTTCAACCCTCAACAAGGTTTTGTTTGCTTGGAGGGAGCTTCCTGGGGTGTTTGGAAAGTCCCAAGAGCTTGTCAGGAGGAAAAGGGCCATATGTTGGGCAGCCCCATTGTTGGTGCAGGGGAGAATGAACTTGACAGGGCATTTCCTAGAGTTGCAATCTCTCCATGAGGAAAGAAAGGGAAGGCTCCAGAGGAAATGTGAGCAAGAGCCAGCTGACTGGATTTTCAACCAGTTGGAAGTGTCGTCATCAAAATGAAATAGGATGGAGAGATACAGTTATTTACCAACAACTTGCATTTATATAGAACTTTAAGGTTTGCAAAATGCTTTACAAATATCGTCTCATTTGATCCTCATGAGGACACTGTGATGCAGGTGCTATTGTCATCCCCATTTGGCAGATGAGAAAACCGAATCATAAAGAGGTTAAGTGACTGGCCCAGGGTCACATGGTTACTAAGTATCCGAGGCAAGATTTGAACTCAGGTCACTATCCATTGTGATACCTAGTTTCTCTTACTCTGTAACATGCACTGTGCTAAGGAGTGATGATACAAATTGAGTTCAATTTAATAAATATTTATTAAGTGTCTATTACATGCCAGGCACTCTGCTAAGTGCTAGGGATGCAAAAAAAACAAGACAAAAGACTGTCCCTACTTCATGGAGTTTCCATTCTTGTTTTATTTTTTGAGGGGAAAGCAAGGCAATTGGGGTTAAGTGACTTGCCCAAGGTCACACAGCCAGTTAAGTGTCAAGTGTCTGGGGCTGGATTTGAGCCCAAGTTCTCATACCTCCAGGGCCAGTGCTCTATTCACTGCACAACCTAGCTGCCTCCAAGTTTCCATTCTACTAAGGAAAGGCAATGCAAAAAGAGGGTCCTAAAAACTGGAAAGAACCTGGAAAAGGAAAAGGACAATGGAGGTGTGGTGAGGAGATGGAAGAGTGAAGGCCTGGGCTCCGGGAAGATAAAATGAAAGCTGACCTAGCAGAGCCAGGGAACCAAGACTTACAATTTGAATGTCAGGATGTAAGAGGAGGGGAAGATGGTCTAAGATTTGGGGAATGATGAAAGGACAGAGATTGGCATGGATGCTTGGACTAGGGATAAGCCTATGATTTCATTGGTATAGGAAGCTGATAATGGAAAAAAAAACCCCTTTCCCAATGCATATCATTACTTACTCTGCAACATATAGCCTTAGTATATTGTTGAGGCTAGTGAGGGGGTAAGTGACTTGGCCAGGGTCACACAGTCATAATGTGTCAGGGATGGGACTTGAATCCAGGTTTTTCTATCTATTAAATTTCTTTAATTCAGTCATTATGACATTTATCAACACTGTATCTTTGTGAGTTCAAATCTGGCCTCAGACTATTACTAGCTGTGTGACCCTGAGCAAGTCACCTAACCTTATTTGTTTTAGTTTCTCACTGTAAAATGAGTCAGAGAAGGTAATGGCAAAACACTCCAATATCTTCGCCCAGAAAACCCCAAAAGGGTTGGTGAAGAGTCAGACTAAGCTAAAATGATTTAACAACAACAATGGAGGTTTACCTTAGTATAGCACTTTTTTAAAGGACACTTAAGTAGCTTGAGGATTCCCTAGTTTAAAAAACAAACCAAAAACCAAAGGTCTTTAAGCCCTGGCACAAATGCTTTTAAACTGGGGCCCATAGCCCCCAGTTCTGGGCATAGATTTCAGGAGGTCTGTAACTTAAATAGGAAAAGAAAAGGACATCTTTATTTTTTATTGACCTTTGGTTTCCTTTGGAATCTGATGCATTTTATTTATTCATTTAAGAACATCATTCTGAGAATGACTTCACCAGATTGCCTAAGGGAGTCAAGATGCAACAAAAGGGTTGCCACCCCCTGCCCTTGAGTGGGCAGGTTGGAGCAGAACTGACTAATTCCTTGGTTTCATCTATGAGGCAACCTATCCCAGGAGCCAGACAAGCTGTGCCTTCTGTGTCTTTTTGCTACCTTTGTTTTGAAAGCAACATATTGTGGTAGAATAAATTCATTTATTGTGGGGAAAATGTTTCTTTCCACAGACTCCCACCTGGCTCAGAAGAAAGGGTAAAATCCAGAGTTGGAATTAGGGGTAGGTGATCAGAGTTCTGCCCCAAGGCAGAAAGTTTAAAAGGTACCCCTAGCACCCTTCTGGCAGCCCTTCCTTTCCTGTTGGTCTTTTCCCACAACCTCCTGGTGGGGCTGTGTAGAGAGCAACAATGACTTGATCCAGAGACACTTCTTCCACTTTACAGAAGCTCACACTTCTTCCCAAAGCAATTCCAAGTGAACCTACCTCTCCCCCACCCACTCTCTACTACTGTTACTTGCCCCCCGTATAGAAATTGATAGTTAGGACTGACATTATGAGCAAGGTTTGAGGCAAAGACTTCATTATCAAACTGTGAATGAAACAACCTAAGAACCAAGATATGGGCTGACCTAGTAATTCAATTTAAGGTGAGGGATATGGTAGATAGATATTGATAGATTCTGTCTGGGAACCGGAAAGAGACTTGGGACAAATGCATATGGAATATCAATATTTTCCAGATCCTTGCTCCCCCACCATCACTCCAGGAAGACTGTGCATTAGTCCAGAAAAAAAAAAACCAACATCCAATTAGTTATTAAGATAGGACTATATATACCCTGCAGCTAAAAAGAGTGAAATTATATGCACAGTAAACTATAAAATCTGGCTCAAGAATTCTGACAGAAGGTAGGTGAAAAGTATAAAGTAGCAAATCTTCCAAATGTATGATCATGGCTTATCATCAATTATGCTGCATGCTCCAGAATTAATTGCTTTGAGCTCACTGACTAGAGATAGGATCTTTAATGCTTTGGTCAAGGGATTAGTGGGCTGAATAAATGTGAAAGTGATGTGTGGAGGAGAAAGTGACCTGGAAGCTGGGGAAATGAATAAATGAACCCCATTCATGAAAAGAGATTGGGGAAGAGATTGGCAAACACTTGGTGGTAACTATACACAATTTGTAACGGACAGGGATTGTTGCATTTTTGTCTTTTGTATCTCCAGGACTTAATGCTGTGCCTGGAACAGAGTTGGTGCTTAATGAATATTTGTGGACTAGCTGATTTCCCATATTATTCTTCCTAATCATACTAACCACACAGCCTTCCTAGCAAAATATTTTTCCTGAATACAGAGAGCATAAAATTCATCTACTTCACCCCCTTCTGGTTGAAAAGGGGTGGTGGTGCCAGCAGTCACTAACAGGGAATGTTGATGTTACCTGAATGGCAGGTGGCCCTAAACTGCTAAAACCAATCAGAAAAGTCTAGAGGGAGGAAAGAGAAAGAAAGAACAATGATGGGAGACCATCAAGATATGGGCTCTTGAAGAGGCAAGTATTCCTCTCCTTTCTCTATAGAAATGCTCCTCAAATTAAAATGATGGCCAACCAATCAAAAGTCCCACCAGAGTTTTTAGGCTCAAAACCCTAAAATGTTAAGAAATACATATCTTTGATCCTACCCTTTCCTAGGGCAATTCAAAACACAATCCCTAGTCCCTACATTAATGGTTTAGCCAGAAAATCAAGACCTCAGGGTAATCTCAGTTGAGGATAGAGGCTATGAATCTGGATGTCAGTTCACTGAGCTGGTCAAACATCTGCCCTTTTATGTATTGAGTAAGGACCTTGATCAATGATCACCTGCTATGTTTTGAAGGTCCTCTTGTCCAACTGTGGGTGTAAATGGGAACAATACAACAACAATTTGTGTCCTTCTGTAACATACAAATACTACTGTTGTTTTGTCCCCTGTCTCAGATTATATGAATGGGCTTTTTAAAATTAGATAGGAATGACTGCACATGTGAAAAGATCTCCTAAAGAGAACACTCAGGAGGACATGATAGCTTTCTTTGAATATTGAAAGAGTTGTTATTCAGATAGGTGGCCAACAGGCTTAAGTGACTTGTCCAGAATCACACAGCTAGCTAGTCTCTGAGGCCAGATTTGAATTCAAGAAGATGAATCTTCCTAACTCCAGGCCTAGCACTCTATCCATTGGGACACCTATATACCCAAATGGGGTCTGTAATCCTCAAATCTAAATCCAAGTTGGGGTGATGGTGTGATAGGTCCAAAAATGGCTTTCCAAGTTTTCCACTTTGTGTAGAAAAAGTACCATCTCTTATGTATGTTAAAGATAGTCTTTCCTCCCTCCCACCACCCCATGAGGTCCAGGTTGGGAACAAGGGGCTATCTGCTATCTTCCACTTCCAGATCTACACTTTGGAATAGCCAGAAGTGGTGCTATACATCTGTAATCCAAAAGACTGAGGTTGGGGAATCACTTGAGCTCAGGAATTCTGAACAACAGTGAGACTAAAGTCAAACGGGTATCAGCACTAAGTCTGGTACCAAAATGATGAGTCCCAGGGAGCACAGTGGGGAATGGGGAGGGGGATGTAACAGGCTACCTCAGGAGGAGAAAAACAGTGCAGGTCAGAAAAATGAAGCAGGTTAAATCAGTATTGGCCTTTGACCTATAAGGGCCATTGTAGGTCTAACCTTGGTAAGGTAAGGATACTCAGTCTAAAAAAACTTCAATACACTTAGGAATCTTTGAGCTCAATGATTGGTTGAGAAAGATGAGAGTACGGTACTAGAATGTTTCCCAATCTAATCAACATGTTAACCCCATAGTTCTTACTCTGGATGCGGATAGCATTTTCCATCACAAGGTTACCTGGAATTGTCTTGGGTCACTGTATTGCAAGGAAGAGCTAAGTCTATTATAGTTGATCATCATATGTTGCTGTTACTGTGTACAATGTTCTCCTGGTTCTGCTCACTTCACGCAGCATCAGTTCATGAAAGCCCAGGTTCTTCTGAAATCCGCCTGCTCATTGTTTCTTGCAGCACCATAGTATTCTATTACATTCATATACCATAATTTGTTTAGTCATTCCCCAATTGATAGGCATTCCCTCAATTTCCAGTTTTTTTCCACCTCAAAAAAAACTGCTACAAATATTTTTGTACATATGAGTCTTTCCCCCTTTTTAAATGATATCTTTGGGATAACAGATCTAGTAGTGGTATGGCTGGATCAAAGGGTATACACCATTTGGTTCATAGTAGGCACTTAAATGTTTATTGCTTGACTTCTGGCAGCCATGCTTATTCAGAATGGGCATGCTGAGCCGTCTTTGGGATACTTTGAGGTGTCAGAAGGGAGAGGATAGGCTAAAATCTTCCCAACAATCTTACCTGCATGTTACCTAAAGGAAACAATGGACACATCCTACCATGTTGGGAGCTATGTGCTGGTATAGATGTCTGTAACAAATTGAACTCTTCTATGATACCCAGGGCATAGACATGTTCCAATATAGCATCACATCTGGATATAAGAGAAGAAGCCCCCTAGTAAAGAGAGTCAAGGGAGTGGGTGATGCCTGGATAAATTACTGTTTATTAATGTCTCCAAATTGGAATGACTGGCAAAAACAATGCAACTTTTCCAGGTTGCAAATGTGTCTGATCTCTTGTAATTTTGAATCATCTTCTCCAAACCTATAAGTAGAAAGTTCATGTCTATAACCCAGAGGGTAATAGAAATAAGTGGTTTGAAACAAATCAGTAATTCTCTGTTCAGCTCTGGTATTTTCATCAAGAATGCTTGAAAATTCTCTATTTCATTGAATGTCCATTTTCCCCCCCGAAGTATTATACTCAGATTTGCTGGCTAGGTGATTCTTGGTTTCAATCCTAGATCCTCAAGTCCTTCTATCCCTTAATGTAGAAGCTGTTAGATCTTGTGTTATCCTGATTGTGCTTCCACAATATTTGAATTGTTTCTTACTGACTGCTTGTAATATTTTCTTCTTGGCCTGAGAACTCTGGAATTTCATTATTGTATTCCTAGGAGTTTTCTTTTTGGGTTCTTTTTCAAGAGGCAGTGGATTCTTTCCATTTCTATTTTACCCTCCCGTTCTAGAATATCAGGGCAGTTTTCCTTGATAATTTCTTGAAAGATGATGACTAGGTTCTTTTTTTGATCATGACTTTCAGGTAGTCACATAAGTTTAAAATTATCTTTCCTGGGTCTATTTTCCAGGTCAGTTGTTTTTCTGATGAGATATTTCACAGTGTCTTCTACTTTTTTCATTAGTTTGGATCTTTGTTATAGTGTCTTGATTTCTTATCAAGTCATTAGCTTCCATTTGTTCCATTTTAATTTTGAAGGAATTATTTCCTTCGGTGAGCTTTTGGATCTTCTTTTCCATTTGGCCAATTCTGCTTTTTAAGGTATTCTTTTCCTTATTGGCTTTTTGGACCTCTTTTGCCATTTGAGGTAGTCTATTTTTTAAGGTATTATTTTCTTCAATATTTTTTGAGTCTCCTTTAGCAAGCTGTTGACTTATTTTACATAATTTTCTTGTATCACTCCCATTTCTATTACCAATTTTTCCTCTACTTCTCTTACTTGATTTTCAAAATCCTTTTTGTGTTCCTTCTGCAATCAATTCATATTTTTCTTAGAGGCTTTTGATGCAAGAGTTTTGATTTTGTTCTCTTCTTCTGGTTCTATGTTTTAACCTTCTTTGTCACCAAAGATTCTTCAGTGTAATTTTTTCCTTTGTTTGCTCATTTTATGAGACAACTATTTGACTTTTGAGCTCTTTGCCCAGGTAATACTCTACTTCCAGAGTGGAGAGTAATTTGTCCCAAATTTCTGGGGTTTTGCACAGCTGTTATCAGAGCTACTTCTAGGCACCTGCCTTAGAACTGTGAGGACTCCCTCTCCACAGCCACTACAAGCTCTGCCACACCAATGCTCCTCCTCACCCCAGGGCTGCCACCTATGACTGCAACTCAGATCCAAGCAGGGCAAAGCAAAAGAATCCTGCCTCAGTGCCAACAAAGAGATTCCTTCAATTACCCTCTGATCAGATGCTTAATCCCTTCACCATCTTTGGGCCTGGATCTACAGAAATAGCTGTCACCTTTGCTGCTGCAGCCACCTCCCCTGCCCCCAGAGTCTGGGGCTGGACTGAACTCTTCTCTCACCCAGGTCCAACAGAATTTCCCCACTGACCTTGTACTTTGTCTTTGATGTTTGTAGGTTAACAAGTCTGGAAACCACCACAGCTACCAATGATTCAGTCCCTTGAGGTCTGCTCTAGCTCAGTCTGTGATAAGGCAGTCCACGTGGGACTGTGCTCCACTCTCAGTCCAATGTGATAGACCCTTCCTATCGGCCTACCAGGCTGTCTTCAGCTGGAGATGTATTTCACTCTGTCATTTTGTGGGCTCTATAGCTCTAAAAATTGGTTTTTTTTTAATAGGTGTTGGGGGGTGAACTCAAGAAAATTCCTCCTTTTACTCCACCATCTTGGCTCCCCAGCACTTTTTCTGTATCATGGGTTGAGATCTTTTTCTGGAATTTCTATGTTGTTATTGTTTTGTGTTTACTGTTTAGGAAGTCAAGCAGATTATGAAAGAAAAATTATTATGTATCTTAAAGGAGTCTTGACACTATAATGATAATTAATTTAAATTTGAAGAACCCTTTTTGTTATGTCAAGTAAGCAGTTACTTAGCCCTTAGTAACTAATCAAACTTTTGTGGCTAAGAGGCAGAGGGTGCTGACATAACAGGAAGGGTTTGGCTGAAACAAGAAGCCAATGCTTTGTGTGTATATAAGAAGAACCCCAGAGAGAGACAGTCAGAATTAGAATTTTTTCTCCTGGCAGGCTCCTGGTGGAAGAGGGAGAGAATTTCTCTCAGTGAGCATCTGGAAGCTGACTGAGAACTGAGAGAGGATTTCCTTGAGACCAGAATCTGGTCTGCTGAGAAGGCTGCCTGGAAGGCTGAGATTTCTTCTGGGTCCTAGGGCCAGCTGAATTGCCAGAGTACTAAAGAAGCATGACTGGGATAAGGCTTTGTTTGTTTGTGGCTTGGTTGATCCTTGAGTTCCTGGCAGCAGAAGTTGTGAAGGTTTTGAGATGCGCTGGATCCTACGAACTTCAGTGTGTAACAAGAACTTCCTGGAAGACTGGATGAGAACCTGGGAGTTGTCTGCCTCTGAATCCAGGTGACTGTTTGGTGGATTCAGATAGGAGCTGGGACCATGGAAGGAGATCCAGGGAATCTGAGAGACCACCCAGAGTCAAGATGAAGAAAAGGCCTCACTTTGGATATTGAATGTGTGATGTAATTGAAGTTTACTAGAGACTGAGGGGTGGAGAGTTTGTATAATTTTTCTAATGATTGTATTTAGTGAGTAATGATACTTAGTGACTGATTGCTAGAGAAGTGACTGATTAAGTTAACCTATGATTGCCCCTTGAGTGGAAGACTGACTATTGTATTGTGAGACGATTGAATGACTGAGTAAGGAGGCAAATCTCCTTAGGGATACCAGATGATTGTTCTTTTGTTCACCACTTTGGTGAAAACTATGTGGCCATTTTAATGATAAACTGTTGTGAACACTATATTGTGATTTTTTGTGATAAGATGTAATGTTGTGCATATTGTATCTTGATTTGTTGTGAATGTTTTCCTTTGATTTGTTCTTGAATAAATAGAATGTTCACTATACTATGTAATCAGAACCTTAAATGCTATTCACAGTAGCATTCTTTAGGGAAGCTGCTCACGCATGGCAATATGGGCACCTCTATATTTATGTGTATGTCACCAATTAAGGAATGGAACTATGCAGGATAATCAGATTTGACTCCTTCTATTCTCCCACATATCAACAGAAACCACAAGGTGACTAATGAATTCATAAAGTGTGGCCCCAATCCATTCTGTGTACTCTGTACTGACTTGCTGATGATCAGAATATTAATATTTGTATGGATTTTTATTACCTCTTTTGGTCTTGACCTGAGAACTCCCAGCAAAGAAATTTCCTCTTCCAATAGGTATTGGCAACTACTTCGCAACTTCAAAACCTAAACAGCTACCAGAGAGCATTGCAAATTTAAGTGACTTGCCAAGTTAGCATGTGTCAGCAGTGAAACTCGAATCCAAGCATCTCAGACTTTAAGGGCAGTTCTATATCACTTTGCCTCTCTTTTTTTGTCCAGACCGATGCATTTATAATGCACATGAGTAGCTTGTGCATGCTCAAGTCTAGAAGAATGTAAATCTTGGGGGTAGTGGCATGATCAGATCCTTGCACCATCGTGAAACAGCACTAACTGGCTCTTGGATTTGACATGTGTTGATGACGTGTATCCCAGGATTAGGAAAAAGCTGATGCTGTACATTTATCTTGGTAGAATCCTTTCACTTCAAGATTATTCTAATATCATAGTGGGGTAAGTTCCCTGAGTGTAAGTGATATTTTCCCCCTGAAAAATGGCTCAGAGCAGAGAGGGAAGACATTCCAGGTAGAAGGAATAATGTGAGCAAAAACGTGGAATCTCGGAGAATACTGAATTTTGGTGGGGCAGAAGGTGTATCCCCTAGTTTTGGTGAAGTATAGAAATATGAAGAGGAATCCTGGCACTGCCACTTAATAGCTGTGTGACCTTGGTCAAGCAATTTATATTACCTTTCTGGGTCTCAGTTCCCTTATCTAGAAAATGAGGCCATCCCACTTCTGCAACATCTTTTTTTTTTTTTAAACACAGTGGCTATTTTAATCTTGGAAAAAGTGGCCTTTAAGTTGGTGTTTAAAAGCATGGTTATGAGTTAAATAAGCAAAGAGAGGGAGAAAATGAATTCTAGGCAAAAGAGAGCAATCTAAATAAAGGCACAAAGTCACAAGAACTTGGTGTATGTTCAGGGTGCAGACAGTTGCCAGATTTTACTGGACTATAGCATGAATAGAAGGGAATAATAATAAAATTACTATAATCTGACTTTCTTAAGTCCAAATTAAAATCCCATCTTTTACAGGAAGCCTTTCCCAACCCCTCTGAATTCCAATGCTTCTCCTCTGTTAATTATTTCTTATTTAACTTGTATACAAATATATATATATATATATGTATATATATATATATATATATATATATATATATATACACACACACAACATATGTATGTATTTGCATTTTTTTCTATTCCTAAAACATAGTACAGTGCCTAGTACTTGGCAAGTGCTTCATAAATGTTTATTTATTATTTATTAATAACAATTAAAAACTAAAATAGTATTTATTAATAAATAAATGTTTATTGGTTGATTACTGATTGATCAAGTCTTTCTTAGAATTCTGATCTTCTCTATAGCTCACACACACACACACACACACACACACACATTCCCTCTTACTGAGTAAAGAGGGAGGGAGGAAGGAAGGAAGGAAGGGAAGAAGGAAAGAAGGAAGCAAGGAAGGAAGGGAAGGAGGAAGGGAAGGAAAGAAGGGAGGAAGGAAGGGAAGGAAGGAAGGAAAGCAAGGAAGGAGGAAGTGAGGGAGGGAGGAAAATAATAAGAGAAGGGAAGAAGGGAAGAGGGGAGGAGGAAATTCCCTTACTGGATTATAACATTTTTATCTTCTCCAGAAAGCAGCAAAGTATTCTGCATACAGTAGGCACTTTAGAAATGTTTATTGGACAGATAACTTCCATAGCATTTGGAATCACTAAAGATTTTTTATCACAGGCATGACATGACCAGATCTCAAGAGCCAGAAGGGATAATTTTCAGGCATCAGTTTACATAGGCATGGACATAATGTCATTTTGCAGCCATATGTCTAGAGAGTTGAGTTGTCTTATTCTGTAAGAAATGGTTCAGCAAATAACATTAAAAATAAGAATTTAAATTTCAGATTCAGCTGATGGCTAAAAAAGAAATTGAGTGTGTGCATTCAGATATTCAGTGATTTCTATTAACTTTAATATAATTCATATGGCCACTGCCTTTCACTGGCCCCCAAATTGCTGAACTTGCAAACTATTTTCTATTTTGCAAATTGGCTGCAGAAGGAACCAAAACTTTTTTTTTTTTTTTTTTTAGCTCTTGCTCACCTTTTGTGAGATCATTCTGCATGTTTCTCCATCTTGCGGAAATTCCTGCATGCAGATGCTGATTCACCTAAAGGAGCATCTTAACTGTCTAAAGAGCTAAAAACCCATATTCTGACACCAGCTGTCATCAGATCTCCAACTGAATATCCAGTATATTAAAAATATTATTTGCCATGCTACATCAAGAAGTGGCTCACCCTGCTCATCTCTCCCTTTCAGTAAGGATTAAGAGGTAAGAAGTTATTGCCCATTCTGCTTCTCGTAGGCCTAGTGGCAGTTGGCAGCATAGTAGATTTTGTGCTGGACTTTGAGTCAAGAAAACCTGAAATCAAATCCTGTTTCAGATCCTGACTATCTTATGACCACAAGCAAGTCATTACCTCTCAATCTCAGTTTTCTCAACTGTAAGATGAGAATAATAATAGTACCTACCTAACAGGGTTCTTGTGAGGAGCTAAGTAAGATGTTTTGCAAACCTTAAAGGAATGCACAACTGGAAGGAAGGAAACCAAGTATTTATAAAGCCCCTATTATGTGAGAAGTGCTTTACAAGTATTATCTCAAACAACTATAGGAGATAGGTGCTATTATTTCCAGTTTACAATTGAGGAAACTGAGGCATAACAAAGTTAAGCACCCAGGGACACACAGCTAGTGTGTGTCTGAGGTAAGATTTGAACTCAAGTCTTCCTGATTCCAGGCCTACCACTCTATCTAATAAGCCACCTAGCTGCCCAAATTCTAGTTATTCTTATAGTTATTAATCTAATATGACAGTCTATAAGAATGAGCTCTGTCAATGCAGTAGTTCAGAGTACTTACTAGCACATAGCACAAAAACGTGCTGGTGTAAGGTTGGGCCTATTTGTATATGAAAAGTGCAGGAAAAAACAGAGTTTTGCTTTAGGGCTTAGTTTCATTTTTATACCTCCATTTATCCAGATATCCCCACCCTAATACTCTACATGGGCAATTGGCAGGAGGTTTAGAACTGAGAATTTGGACAACCTAAACCCAATAACCTTTGACAGTTGTTAGAAAAGTGTCCTCTAAATGAATGATAACATGATACAGTCTAGCTTTCAGAGATTGAAGTTGGGAAACAAATGGAATGCCCATCCTAAATTAAGAATAAGGTCCCTCATGGAGCAGTAAATGCAGTGACAATGAACTTCAGTTCAAAGGACAAACTTGTAACTGAGGTCATGAACAACGTAAGCCTGCCCAAGCTTGATGCTTGGGGCAAAGACTCTTCTTTTAGAGATTAGAGGACTCTTAGTCAAAGGTCTGAAATGAGCAAGGTCATTCTTCATTGCTCAGGAGAAAAAGTTGGAAAGATATTTCTCTACCCTGTGCCCCTTGGGAAAGGATTTTCTGGTCCATGCCTAGAGCTAACACTTTTCTAAAAGAACTGCAAAACAGCCTTGGGATTTTAAACCAATAGCACATAGCAAAGTCCACTCCTCATGTAAGGAACGATAAGATTGCAGCTGAAGCCAGAAACTGAAAGCAGAAAAAAAATGGAGCCATGCCTAGCAATGGTCAGTAGAGACTACTTCTCCAGTGGGACATGCCCAAGGGAGGACAGGGGGAAGTGAGCCAAGCCAAAACTCTTGGGAAGCAGACCCTCACAGGAGCAGACAACAGTAACACTGGTGTGTTGGAGATATCAGTTGCCCCTTCTTGTGTGTTCTTTGCATGTATTAATTCTTCCCATGGATGGTACATGTATTGGGGGAAGACTACATCTCAGGGGTTCAGGTCAAAAGGTTTATAGCTACTTTTCTTACTATATAATTTCATGGAAATGCCTTTGCTTTGAATTAATTATATCTTCTTACTATTAAAAATAAACACATCAGCAGAAGCTGGTAAGCTATGATTTCAGTGGATACAGACCCACAAAGTACCTTGAACCTCAGTGGAATCTGGTCTGGGGGACCTACCTTATGAGTTAAGGGTTACCTCCAGGACTTCTTTGGAAAAATCCAAATTACCAAACCCAGAAAGTAAAGAAAAAGTTCAAGGAGTAAAGCTCTCTTCAAAGGCTACAGTCTCTGCCTTCCAGAGGGTAATTGGAAGAGCTACTGAGCATTCCATCAGTTTGTGTGCAAGGTTTGTGTTTGACAGATGTATCTGGAAGCCTCAGGGACTGCTTAAGGTGATGTCTGTCAAGTAACAAGCTTCTTAAGCTATGGGAGAAGAACTGAGCTGGAAAAGCAAACTTTCCACAAAGTTGGCTGTTTCCATTTCAGAAAGCTGGCTGATCCTTTCTCCTCTCCTTCTTGGGAGGAGGTCACAATGCCCAAGGAGGGTTTCCTGAACTTAGTGACATTTGGGTATTTTTATGAATTCCTTATTGGAAAAGGATGACAAATTTCCCTTTAGGGTTCCTTTCCTCCCCCACATTCCCACACAGTCTCACAAAGACTCCAGTTCCCCAGGGGGAAAATGGAAGACATTCTGGGGAGGATGACTAAATGAATCATTCTCTTTTTTCTATATGGAATCATCCCTCATTGCTTTCCCCTCCCTCCTCTGCCCTATCACTAAAACCCAACCTCTCTCCTGTAATCAATCGCCAGGACAGACCACCAAGTGGGGAAAACTGATGAAAACTGCATGCAAAGCAACATTCTTTGGAAATGAGACCTCAAGAGGTATAGCTATTAGCAAGCTCTAGGGATTTTTCCAAACTGCACTATAAAAATGAACCAGATAAAAGATGTCGAAAAGGCAGATCTGGATTCAAGTCAAATGTGGGATGTTTACTGACTAAATGACCTTGGGTCATTTCACTTCTCTGGGCAGCCTCATTTTCCTCATCTTCAAACATGAGAGGGTTAGAATATATGGCTTCTAAGTTCTTTTCTAGCACCAGAGCTATAAGTGTATAAGTAAACAGAAAAATGATTTGGTCATGCAGCAAGAGTGAGGGATAACCAGTGGTCCACCCATGGACTTAACTAAGATGCTCACAAGGCCCAGAGAAAGTGAAAAAAGTCCCCAGTCCATTCATTGGGCACAACTTCAGTGGCAAATATATGATAGGACTTGGACAAGAGTAAATAAAGCAGGATAGGTAGAAATAGAAGGGTTGGTGAGATCATGGTGAAAAGAGGATAAGCGTGTATATAGCATCTCCTATGGCATTGTATTAATCTCTCTATTCCAATATCTCATTTGAACCCTGGGAGGTAGATGCTATTATTACCTCCATGTTATAGTTGAAGGACCTAAGGCAAACAGGTTAAGTGCCTTGCCCAGGGTCACACAGCTAATAAGTATCTAAGGACGGATTTGAACTCAGTTCTTCACGACTTCAGGTCCAGTATTCTATCCACTGTACCACCTGAAATTATAAGGTAGATCACAGATTTTAAAATGGGAAGGACCTTTAAGGCCCTTCTAGACCATCTAGACCAACCCCTTCATTTTCTACTTGAGGAAATTTGTCTGCCAGAGAAGTTGAGTTGTCTGAAGTCATAAGGCCATATACATAGAGCTGGAATGGATCTCAAAAGTGACAATGGTGGTAGGTGCCAGATCCAAAATTTGAACCCAGCTTGTCTTAATTCCAAGCTCATTCCCACTGTACCACACTGTGTTTTTAGGGATAAATAGAAAGTTATAATAGAGACTTCCGAGGTATGTCTCCGAAGTTGATGTTGTTTAGTCATTTCAGTCATGTATGACTCTTTGTGATTCCATTTGGAGTTTTCATGGCAGAGAAAATAGAATGGTTTGTCCTTTCCTTCTCCAGCTCAATTTACAGATGAGGAAACTGAAGCAAACAGGATTAAGTGACTTGCCCAGGGTTACACATCTAGTAAGTATCTGAGACCAGATCTGAACTCAGAAAGATGAGTCTTCCTGACTCCAGGCCCGATGCTCTCTATATACTGAGCCACCTATAAAAAAATGTAAGGGTCAGAGTGAGAATCAAACCCTAATATAACCCCTTGGTAGATGAGTGATTGACTTCCTTTGTAGAAAGTATTCTATGTTCCATTTGACTGCTTTTCCTGAGGATAGTCCTGTGCCCAGCAACACACACACTTTCTGAAGTATTAGCAATAAGCTTAGTTTTTAAGATTTATGGCTATAGATGGAGGACAGAGAGTATTTCCATGAAGTGAGAAAAGGAGAACACCATCTGACCCTTGCCACCCTCAGAACTGTCTAATATAGTGAGCAGATGCTATACTAAAGGCCAGTCCACTGTGCCAACAAACACACAAAAGAGACGCAGGACACTGTGTCTAGATCAATTCTTCTTGGTGTCTGAATACCAGAGCCTAGTTAAGAAATAAGAGCACAAATTTACCCTCAATAATTTCTCCTAGGAATCAATTTGCCTTGCAGATATCTCTAGTGTAAAAATCTAGTCAATGCATCCTATCACAATTCACATATCCTTTTACCTCTCTTGGAAAAGCTGTTTGTTTAAATTTATTGTCAAAATTGGTAGGAATTTAAATGCAAAGTGCTGGGAGCAGTTAGGTCACACAGTGGATAGCACACCAGTCCTGGGGTCAGGAAATTGCTGTAGTTCAGTCCTTTCAATCATGTCTTAGTCTTTGTCACCCTTCTTGAGATTTTCTTAGCAAAGTTACTGGAGTGGTTTGCCATTTCCTTCTCCAACTCATTTGACAAATGAGGAAACTTAGACAAACAGGGTGTGAACTTCTCCAGGGTCACGCAGCTAGTCAGTGCCTGAGTCTGGATTTGAACTCAGGCTTTTTCAACTCCAGGTCCAGTACTCAATCCACTGAGCCACTAGCTGCCTCTTTAGAGGACCTATATGGTTCATATATAGTCTAACAGAGGACCCAGTTCACATCTTAGAAGTCATTCTGAACTGCTCATTTTCCCTCACCCCTCTATGTCCGGTCAGCTAAGAAGTCTTATTTATCTTTTCTCCTCAATATCTCTTGTACCTGTCCCCATCTCTCTATTCATAGCACAATTCCCTTAAATCAAGCCCCTATCAGCTCCTTCAGAGACTATTTTTAAGTTAAATAATTAATTTTTAGTTTTCAGTATTTACTTTCATTAAGTTTTAAATTTTCTGTCTCTCCCTTCCCTCCCCCTCCCCTACATGGCATGCAATCTGATATAGTCTCTACAGATATATTCCTAATAAACATATTTTCACATTAGTCATGTTGTATAGAAGAATTAGAATGAATGGGAGGAACCATGAGAAAGAAAAAATAAAACAAAACAACAAAAAAAGAAAATAATTGCTCTGCATTCAGACACCACATATTTTTTTTTGGATGTGGATGGCATTTTCCATCATGAGTCCTTTGGAAATATATTAGGCCCTTGCACTGCTAAGAAGGGCTAAGTCTATCTAAGTCAGTTATCACACAACATAACACTTTCTGTGTACAATCTTCTCCTGGTTCTGCTCACTTCACTCAGCATCAGTTCATATAAGTCTTTCCAGGTTTTTCTGAAGTCAGCTTGTTCATTTCTTATAGCACAACAGTATTCCTTTACATTCATATACCACAACTTGTTCAGTCATTCCTCAATTGATGAACAAACCCTTAATTTCCAGTTCTTGTTCACCACAAAAAGAGATGCTACAAATATTTTTGTACATTGAGTCTTTCCCCCCTTTTTATGATCTCTTTGGGATACAGTCCTAGAAGTGGTATTGCTATGTCAAAAGGGTATGTAGTCTTTTATATAGTCTTTTTATAGTATTTTGGGCATAGTTCCAAATTGCTCTCCACAATGGTTGGATCAGTTCACAACTCCACCAACAATGAATTAGTGTTCCAATTTTCCCATATCTTCTCCAACATTTATAATTTTCCTGTTTTGTCATGTTAGCCAATCTGATAGGGGCGAGGTGCTACCTCAGAGTTGTTTTGATTTGCATCTCTCTAATCAAAAGTCATTTAGAGCATCTTTTCATATGACTGTAGATAGCTTTAATTTCTTCCTCTGAAAATTCCTGCAGAGACTATTGCTAGAACCTCTTGATTTCTCTCCCTGCAACCAGCTTCTTCCCTTTCCAATCCCTACTTTATACAGTTGCCAAACTGATTCTGCGCCTAAAGCAGATAATATGCCTAAAGCATAGGTCTGGTCTGTCACTCCTCAAGTCAATAAGCTTCTGTGGTTCCCCATTGCTTCCAGGAAAAAATAAAATCTCTGTGTAGCATCCAAACTCCTTCACAAGCTGCCTCCAGCCTACCTTTCTAGGTCAATTATTCATTATCCTCCCTCATATTATCTG
Source organism: Pseudochirops corinnae (assembly GCA_028646515.1). Taxonomy (NCBI): domain Eukaryota; kingdom Metazoa; phylum Chordata; class Mammalia; order Diprotodontia; family Pseudocheiridae; genus Pseudochirops; species Pseudochirops corinnae. The sequence continues at coordinate 155,625,616 of CM053590.1, read as the reverse complement.
ATGTTTCTCCTACATGACCTTCAATCTCCTATCTTAATGTTTTTGCAAAAATTGTTCCTCATATCTGCAATACTACCTCCTTCCTTCCCTTTTCCTTTCCCCCAACCTTCCCTTTTCCCCCATCCCCATGAATTCCAGCCAGGGGCATGCTGGAACAGCTCATGAGTACTGACTGATAAATTTTCAGCAAGGGCATTTGTACCTCAGAAATAGACAAACACTACAAATTGATTTACTGTTTTGTTGATTGTATATCATTAAGAAAATGATGGAGAAAATGTAACAATGCAGATAAAAATTAAAAGTCCTAAATTCATTTTTCTTTCCAAAAACTACTTCATCAGTTACCCTGATTCTGACCCTGTATGCTCACCACTGTGGGAGGAAGATTAGAGCAACCACTCTGTTCCAACTCATGTATTTCTTCTGTTCCCAATTGACATGTATCTGAGCCTATCCAAACCTCAGGCACATGGCTACTCACAGTGAAGTGGAACGGGTCCAGACTATGATCATAGCATCATGGAATTGCAGCTGGAGACTAACTCCATCTTCTTCATTTTGCAGATGAGGAAACTGAGCCTCAGAGAAGTTAAATTACTTGCCCAGGATCATACAACTAGTAAGATGAGATTTAAACTCAGGTTTTTCTCACTCCAACTCCATTTCTCTCTCCATTATACCATGAAATATTTCTATGGGCAGTCCTTCTAGCAAGATGGCATATTCTGTCCTCCAAAGGCAGAAGTATTGAGCCCTGGAAAGACAAGTGACTCCAATTTGGTGAAGAGAAAAGCTTCATTAAGGGTAAGGTTTGCAGATGACAGTCTTATTTTAAAATTCCATGCTACCTTTTCTCTTTCAAAAATTAAACCACATTAGCTATCTCAGTTTCTGGTTCCATTTCCCAGCATCACATCCTCCAAATGGCTGCTGGTGAGATTTCAAAAATTCCTGGTGAGTTGAGACTGGGGATCATAGGTAGAATGAAGTCATAGAATCTCTGACTATTTCTAACATGCAGTGAGATAGAGTGGGTTTAGATTGAGGAGTGAAATTGAGCTATCACCCTTGACTGATAAATGTGGGAACAAGGCACAATCAGAAGAGAAAACATCATCAATTCTAGATACTCAGGTTTGAAATCTAAATCATCCTTGAATCTTTACTTCCCCTCCTATATCCAATTAGTTGTCAATTCTGTCTTGGCAACATAGCTCATGTCTCTTCCCCTTCACTCCACCCATATAGGCACCTGAATTCAGACTCATATCACTCACTTGGCCTCCCTTCATCTTTTTTTTTTTAAACTTTTGTTTCTTTTTAGTTTACATCCGGCCTCCCTGCATCTTAAGGCACAAGTCCACGGCACCGCCCTGCTTAAGAATATTCAAATGATTGCTATTATTGCCTATTCTTCAATTTGGCACTCAGGACTCTTTTTAGAGCTCTTTCTAGATCAATTTCACATTGTTTCCCTTCATACAATCTTCATTACAATCACATTGGTTTCCTTGTTGTTTCCAAAACTCAATGCTCCATCTTCTGCCTTTCTATCTTGCATGGGCCTTATGCCTAGAATTCTCCTTCTCCTTACCAGCCACTAGGTGGCAGACTGGATAGTGTGCCAGGTATGAAGTCAGGAAGACTTGAGTTCAATTCCAGCCTTAGACACTTACTATATTTGTGAGCTTAGGCAAGATACTTATAACCTCTGTCTTCCTGTTTCCTCATCTGTAAAATGGGGATAATAATAGTACCTACCTTCCAAAGTGGTTGTGACAATCAAATGAAGTATTTGTAAAGGACTGAACACAGAATCTGGCACACAGAAGGTACTTAATAAAGACTTGTTCTCTCTCCCTCTTCACCTTAGCCTCTTAATATCTTTTGCTTCCTGCAAGGTACCAGTTCTTACAACAAGGACAGAAAATAAAAACAAGAGCCTCTAAATAGTACATAAATATCCCTGCAGCCTACATATTGCCTTAGAAAGTCATATGTGTTTATATTTCCTTTTTTGTTAAGACATTAACACATTAAAATCAGTTGGGAATTATTCTGTAATCTGCTTCAGGTGGCACTGGGGAGTATTGCAGCCTGGATTTGACACCTCTGTTCTCAAGAAAATTTTTCTGAATCGCCCCATTTTTCAGGGCTTTCTATGTCCTCAAATTATCACAGGTACAATTTATCCCCCCAGCAAAACAGAGACTCCTTGACTCTTTGCCACCTTGTCTTTCTATATCTAGCACCCAATATAGTGGTTTGCACTGAGTTGAACTAAACTGAATTGACCTACCATGACTGAAAGAAGAATAAGTCATAGTTCAAACTGACAGAGAAAAACATGGACTGAAAGACTGATGAGAGGAGAAAACAGCCTGGTTTTGGAGGCAGAGAACATGAATTTAAATCCTGCCTCTGATGCTACTTGTGTGACCTTCAGTAAGTAAATGAACCTTTCTGGGCTTCGGTTTCCCCATATGTAAAATAAAGGGGGTTGGGAAAGATGGCCTCCAAGGTTACTTCTAGCTCTAGATATGATCTTCTAGGACCTTTATCATTCTTTCACTTCAAGGAGAGTCAATCACCTTCCAACAGGGTTGTAACCAGACTATGTTTGTTGAATGCATTTCATTATTGGGACTAATGCCCCACATGGAAGTCTCTCTCCTGAACCACTGGCGTTATGTGACCAATAACTATTGTTAAAGTTCTGTCTATAGAATATTCCAACATAAGGCCCCCATTTCCAACAAATATATGTATTCCAGAAATTAAATTGCTCTCTATTCATTGCAGACATCCCTCTCTGGCTAATCCTTCATCATGACCATTGATATGAAGGATATGTTTCACTTTAGGCTTTACCCCTGGTATTTCCCCAAAGCATCCACTAAGTCATGGTTGAGCTTCTGACTCCACCTCCACTAGGAATTAAAAATTCAAAGTCTAGATCTGCTTTGGGAAAAAGCACAGTGCCCGGTTACAAATCACTCATGCTCTGGAGTCATTTTCATCTGTCCTATTCACCCTGATGAGGAATTCAGCATCATTCTTAAGCATCTCTCTTTGTTGACTTTTAGTTTAAAACTAAGGGAATTCAAAGAAGGAAATAAGTAGTTATAGAAATAACCTGCCTCACCTTGAGGATGTTAAGGAAGTCATTTTAGGAGGCCTACCTGGATATTGCCCACCAAGATTACCATTGGCAAGAAGGGAAGGAAGTAAAGTGGAACCATGGGATCCTAACAGCAGTCACCATTGCCATTCCTAAAGCTGTAACTATTAAATTTTTTTTTTTTTTTTTGCTTTTTGGAAGGGTAAAGACAGGACAGTTGCTGTTAAGTGACTTACCCAAGGTTACATGGTTAGTAAGTGTTAAGTATCAGATGCCGGATTTGAACTCAGGTCCTCCTGACTCCAAGATCAGTGCTCTATTCACTGTGCCACCTAGCCGCCCCTAAGTTCTTTATAAATATTATCTAATTTATTTATTTTTTAAATCGATTTGCTTATTTACTTTTAGTTTACAAGATTCAGTTCCACAATCCCTTGAGTTTCAAATTTTCTCCCCTCCCTTCCTCCTTTCCCCCCATGGTGGCGTGCAATCAAGTATAGGATCTGCAAACACTTTCACATTGGACATTAGTCTGGTTGTATAGAAGGGTTGTAACCAAAGGAGTGAACAATAGGAAAAAAGAAAGAGAACCAAACATGAAAAAGAATGATAGCATGTAGATTGCTTCAGTCTCCATTTAAACTCTGTTCTTTCTAGATCTTTCTCTGAATGTAGATATCTCCTTCCATCCTGAGACTTGTAGAGTTGTCTTATAACTGTGCGTTGCTGAGAAGAGTCCAGTTTGTCAAAGTTGGTTGTCACAATTTTTGTACAAATTTTTCCTGGTTCTGCTCTTCTCACTTAGTATCAGTTTGTATAAGCCTCTCCAGGTGAATATGAAGACCGTCTCCTAGCCATTTCTTATAGCACAATAGTATTCCATTACATTCATATGCCACAAATTGTTTAGCCATTCCCCAAATGATGGGCATTCCCTTAATTTCAAGTTTTTTGCCACCACAAAGAGAGCTGCAATAAATATTTTTGTACATATGGGTCTTCCTCCCATTTCTATGATAATATTGTTTAATTTAACCCAGCGAGAGAAGTGCTATTATTATTCCCATTTTACAGTCTAGACTCTAATGAGAAATGTGGAGTGCTACAGGAACTGTATGCACAACAATGCACAAATTTCAAGTAATTCAAACAACTCCTGAGAAATTCGCATTTTCATCTTTTTCTATAGGACGTTGAAGTCTATGACAAGTATACTTCAGTAACTCGGCAGAATCAGTGCACATCAAAGATCTTTCACATACAGCTTTATCTCAATGATTTCTCTTCAACTCATACATTACATCTTGTTTGCTTAGCTTTGTTTTAGATTTAAGTGAAGACTTAGGTTTTCTCCCATTGAAGTCAATGGGACCAGATGAAAACACAGTTTCCAAATGGAATAAAATCTAAAGGTCTAGACTCTAATGAGAAATGTGGAGTGCTGCAGGAACTGTATGCACAACAATGCATAGAATTCATGTAATCCAAACAACTCCTGCGAAATTCAGGTTTTCCTCTTTTTGTCCTAGGCCATTAAAGTCTATATAAAGTATACTTCAATAACTCAGCAGGAACAGTGATCACAGCAAAGATCTTTCACATACAACTTTATCTTTATGATTGACTTATTGATTGATTGATTGATTTTTAAGAAATGCATCTTGCCCTTCATCAAGGTAAGGTAGGGGTGGGGGCAAACATAAGAGAGAACAGATTGGGGGAAAGGGTACTCATTATGCTTGCTGTCTTGAGGTGGGAGTTACGGGAGAGCCTGGAAAAAAAAATTTATAACTCAAAATCTTATGCAAATGAATGTTGAAAACTAAAAACTTTCTACAGAAATTTATGAAATAAATAAATAAATAAGAGCCAGTGCCTGACCCACTCAACCAGAAGAATCCCCTTGGCCTAGCAGACTTGAGGAAACTCAGAGAATACCTCTTACAGTGTCAACAAGGTCAGGCGAAGCTGACCAGAGCCTTTCTCTGTTAATGACTACCTTGGACAAGGTCCCTTAAGCCAAGACACTATCTTGAATAGTGGGACTTTCTTATCTCTATATTTTATGGCTATAGACTACGTTATGTCATGTTAATGGTAAAGAAAACCAAGATATCCTGGGTGGTAATTTCAATTGAGACTTTGTCAAGTCTCTTACCTCTTTGTGTTTGCCACCTATTCATTTAAGAAAATTCCTTCCTCATACTATGGTTAAACATATATGAAAATCATAAATTTTTGTCCTGAATTGGGATTGTTCTAAAATGTATTTAAATCTTCTTATTCCTTTCTTTAGACAGTCAGGATTCACCTTCTGGCTTCTTGTGGGTATGTATTCAGCAGCTTTGACCAGCCTTCATGTAAGGCTGGCTTGTTTGCCTCCTTTAACCCAACTTTAAGGTTGAAAAGGGCCACGTGTGGCCTTGAGGCCATTTGATCCCCATCCCTGGTTCAGGTAGAAAGATAATGAGCTCTCTTTTGGACATGGTGAATTTCAGATGTCTACAGGACATCTAGCCTGTGATATCTGAAAGGCATCAAGACATGCAAGATTGGAGGTCAGCAGAGAGATTGGAGAAGGAAAATTACCCTTTCTACTGGTTGCACTATTTCCTGGGAAAACATTCCTTGGGTCTTTCAAGGTTAACAAGGGGAAGGGGAATAAGAACAATTACAGTTTACTCTGCCATCTTGGCTCTCATTATTTCAAATAGGTAACTCAGCTGAGGACAGATGAGGAATGAATATATCCTGTAGATTTTGGATCACCTGCATAGAAGCCATGAGGAATAATGAGCATTGACATAGCACCTACTATGTGACAGGTACTTTTAAGTACGATGTTATCTCATTGGATCCTCACAACCATCCTGGGAAGTACTCTCTATTTCTGACCCCTTTTTTCAATGGAGGAAACTGAGGCAAACAGGTGAAGTGATTCACCCAGGGTCACACAGCTCATTTCTGAAGCTGGATTTGAACTCAGGATTTCCTGCCTCCTGGGTAAATGTTCTTCAGCTGTCCCACCAGCGGCCTCATCCTATGGAACTAAGAAGAGCAGTATTTGAGGAAGACACAGAAATAGGGCATAGGCCAGGCCCTATTCATAAAAATAAAAATATGCAAGGAAGGGAGAATGCAGGAGCGAAGGGCTGGTCAAAGTGTGGGAAGCAGGTGAAGTCTGACAAAATTCCATTGAAACAATTGGAGGCATTCCAACAGGACAGGGGATTTGTCAGTTAGCCCGAGGCTCCCAGTTGCTAGTGTGCCCCCTTCCCACTTTACTTTGTGTGTAGATAGGGGTGCTGAAGAGAACCAATAGTTTGACTAGTAAGCCTAGAGGGCCCAGGCCTGAAGAACATGTCCTTCACATAGTTGAATCCTAGATGCAAAGTCATGGAATCTAAGAGTTGGAAGGGGCTTCTGATGACCCCTGGTCTAAAGTGTCTACTATTAAGTTGAAACTCTTCTCAACAAGAGCCTGAACAGGGAGTCATCCAAACTCTACTAGATTACTTCTGGACCAAGGGACTGGTTGTTTCTCAGGGGAGCTCATTCCTCTTCTGGATGGTTCTATCCTCAACAGATTTTGGGCCATTTCAAACCAATGCTCCTAGTTCTGTCATCTTGGATGTGTTCAGGGATATTCCTATTAACTAATTCATTGCATACTTGTAAATCCTTACTATCTTGTTTTTTTCTACTTTTATATATATTTGGAAGGGTGTCAAAGGGGTTGCAGACCAAAGAAATAAGACCAAGATTGTTTTGTGTGAGTTGTTTGTGTGAGAAAATAAGATAAAAGCATTTTGAAAACTGAAAGAATGACAGCAAAATTATTACTGAAATCAACAAATTTCCAGAGAGTATTTAACATATTTTTTAATGAGTGGAGGAAAACATATACCTTAGTATAAGTGACACATTTTACTGGAATATTACCATGAATTTGCCCAAAATAAAGATAAAATCCTTTACCAAATACAGTTTGTTGCACAAAATTGGGAATTCCTATGCACACTAAATGAACATGCTGCATAAGATAATCATACATTGTACACGGTTTCACATTTTCCTCAAATTATTCCAGCAGAAAGAGCCCAACCTGATGAACAAATTTGAATAAACGTGTATGTGTGAATTGTTTTTTGTATGTATGTGAAGCTTATTTCAATTAGCTAGTGAAGTTTTTATTAGACCACTGAAAACCTCTCTGAGTACTAAAGTCTCTCTGCATGCCATCTTTGGACCCATATTGTGGGGACCACTGTTGAAGGAGAGACCATGATAAAAGAAAGGGCTTCTGATACTTCCACTCTTAAACCTTCCGGGATGAGGAAGGCATGAAACCTTTGAGTCTACACTAATTCCCTCTCACCCGAGTGCTAGTTAATGTGAGGCCCTGTGGCATCTCTTTTTAATACCTGGATGGTTTCATCACATGACATTTATTCAAGATATTTCTTAGCACTCATGAAAGTGTACATACTTATCCATGCTAGATCTCTAAGTCTATAATTTGATTTGCCATTGTTTTCATAGGGAGACTCCCCTAGTCAGTAGAACAACAGGGCAAGTTTCACAAAGCCCCGCCTAGCTTAGCTATCAGAACACACCTTGGGGCATCTATCTTGGGGGCCTCCTGACAACTTGGGCCTAAATCTGTACTGACCCTCCTAACAGTCACTTTCATATCTTAAGACAAGAAAAAAATCAGCTGTCTCACCCTACAGAGGGAAGAAGGGGTCAATGAATCTGTAAGATCTACAGTGTTTCTTGGAGATATTTTGTACCAATGAAGGAATGACTACCAGGTTGCACAAAACATCTTAGAACAAACTGGAAGACTAAGTAACAATTCCACAGAGTAAGAATTTTCCCTTCAGTAGCAAACACACCAGGTCCATCATAGAAATCTACAAGTACATTGCAAAGTCGAGCCTTTGCTTGCTAAAGGAATGAAGGAATGATCCCAGCTTTCTTTCCATGTGTTACCTCAGGAGTCAATGTCAAAACTATGGTTTTGAAGAAACAGTGGATTACCCTGCCCTTTCTTTACCAGACCCTGGCTGGGTGGGATAGGACAGTGAGACAGCTACAGGAAACAGAGTCTCTTGCAGGCAAAGAAACCCTGAGGGAATCCAAAGTAGGCAACTTGGAGTCTATCTTGTAGGTTATGGAGGTGCCAGCTTTCCTATTCTGGAGAAAGCCTAATGGGGTGGCTAGCCTCGGGTTTATTTCCACAGCCTAGGACATCACAGATTGTTTTGTATGTCCTTTGTTCTCAAAGAGGACCATGACATCAGGGAGATGGAGACATGACTTGCAGCCAACTTTGATTTGAGGGAAGGAGGGCTGTGCAAGGTCACCAGCCTCTATTTCTCTTCCAGAGTCAGCTGGGTCTAGTGGCCAGATGTTCACCAGGATGACTGGAGATGGCCCTGGATGCAATGAGAGACCCAAATGCTTTTAGGCTAAGGTCTTTTGACATTCTCACTTTGACTGAGATAATGCCCATTCAGTGAATAGACCTCTTTAAGTAGTTACTCAAGGGATGACCCCTTTAATAAAATTTTTTTTAAAAAAATCAAACTGGGTGGGGAAGACCTTCCAGGGACTTATTATCCAGTCTATGAGCTCCAGAGTGAACTGGGTTTAAGGTTTAGTTTTTGGGAAGGAAATCTAGGCTGTAAAGCCAAAGGAAAAAAAAAGACAGCTTGTGGCCAACAAAATGTATCTTCCCCTGGGCAGAGCAACCCCACGTAAGGAAAGAGAGGAGAAGATGGGAGAGCTGAGGGAAGTGCAGAGCAGGAGAGGGGGTAGCAGAGGAGGGGAGGTTTGAGGATGGCAGAGGAGGGGAGGGGACAGGAGAGCAGAGCCTAGGAGAGGAGAGAAGAGGGACGAAGAGCTACTCCTGACTCACAGGTTACGTTTGTCCTTCATTCTTAAAGAGGACCATGATGTCAGGGACATGATGTCCCAGGTACCAGGGGGAGAAAGGGAAAAAGGAAAATAAGGGGCTGACATCCAGCAGCTGGGAGGAGGGTAGGAGAGAAAGGGAAGCCAAGCACAGTCTTGAGTCTCCCTTACTCATCCACCCCAATCCTGCCCCATGAAAAGCAGGCCCCACGCCTAGAGAAACACGTTCAGAGCTAAAACACTTGACCCTGTGAATTCTCTCTGAGCCACAAGGGAGGGGACCCGCTGCAGCTTTGGGATGAGCGTGTTGCAAAGACGAGACAAGAACGTTACTGTGTTTCTCGGGGCAGGAGTGGCAGTGAGACATGGAATGAATGTGAGAAATAATCAAGAGCAGGAAGAAAAAGAAAAGATGAAATTAAACAAATGAAGTTTCACTTGGGCTCACATCATCCGAGCAAGCTTCTCTTCCTTTGCGGAAAAGTCAGCCCTGAACATGCCTTGCTAGGGATCCCCCACAGGCACCCTGGGGGAGAGACAAGCTTGAGAAGATGAGGTCTGTCCCAGCATCACACAGGACCAGCAAGGGGGCGTTGTGCCTGCAGCTGTTGGGAAGGGTGGTTTTCATGCATGACAGGCAAGAATCACGCTCACACAAAGGACAGGTCTTTAGAAATGGCAGAACTTGATGGGAGTGTTTATTTTTTTTTTTAGCATCACTAAGAGCATTGAACATTAGTCTTATATTAAATATACAAACTGACAATAGGTTCTTAATGTTTCCTCTTACAACACAGTGTAAGAGGCAGTTATAAGAAGACAAGGAACGGCTTAAGAATGCCATCCTGTCTTCTCCATGAATGTAATCCAGATTCTGTCTTACAGAGAATAAGCATGAGCATATCTGGACTGATCAGCAACACTTGATTTTCAGGGTAGTTATTCTGCAGAATGGGCAGATAAGGGTCCCATTCATGGATTATTGCCTCCTTCTCCTAAAGCTTACAAACATAACCCCCCTCCCCCCCCCCCCCACTGCTTACTGCAATTTTGTTTCTAGATTTTTCTTTGCAAATGGAACAAAACCCAACCCAAAGTTCACCAGGTGCTAGCCCTCCTGATCCATCAATCAGAGGGTGTTTAGTTTGTGTTGAAAGATGTTGAGGAGATGAAGTATGGCCTATCCAGGTTGCCTGATTTGGAAATCAAAGTATTCGAGGTTTCAAGAGCACCCAGGGAAGAGAAGACAGCCGGAAGTCTGCACTGATACTGGTATGTTAATATTTTTCCACTCATCTGCATCAGAAACCACGATTCCTAAGCAGGAAAGAGACTAAAAGAGAACCTTTGTTTTGTAAATCTAGCTAACAAGCTGATAAAATCCAGTCTGCGGGGAGTGTGTTTCTCTCCATGGCTACACTGGCTTGAGTTGGCTGGCTTGACTGGCTTGGGATGTCAGTTTGAGGTCTAAACCTCAGGCTGTCACAGTCAAAGGTGGGAGGGGAGATCCTTGTCACTCCATCTCTGACCAGCTTGCCTTGGGCAGATGGATCCAGGAACCTAAGCCAGAGGCTAGCCAAACTAGACCTAGCCATCGTCAATCTTTGTCCATCTCTATTTTTCCTTTCCCTTCCTCCCTCCTCTACACTCTCTCATCTTCCCAAATCCCCCTTTTTCCTCTGCTTTGGGGGGACTTCAGGTCCTTCTGGACCTGCTGGGATAGGCCCCACATCCCTCACATAGGAATTTCCATGCTTCAGCCCCAGCGAGGGAGGCTGCTTCCACGGAAAGCAACACTCTGTGAGCTTTGCAAACAGCCGAGAAAAGAAAGGTGATGGAAAAAAACAACCCCAAACGCTTTCATAAAGGCATTTTTGAATTTGAAAGGTAAAGTAAACAATTCTTTTTCAAAACCCTTAGGGGTCAGCTTCCCTAAATACCCTCTATACAAAATTTTCTAACAGCAAACTTAAACATGGCAAAAAGACAGAAGAACAAAAAAGATCATTCAAATAACGTTTAAATTATATGAGTATTTTTAACAATGATATGATTGTTTTTACTATTTCCTCATTTTTTTTTTACTATTTACTACAGCTAACTCTAAGATTTATGTATTTAAAAAATAAAGTAAAAGGTAAAAAATAAGTGTTTTTTTTCTCTGCAGGAAAATAAAGCTTCCCACAGAGTTGAGATTGAAAGCGAGACATTGAGCAAAAACTTCCTGGGCCACGTGTCTCCACTGATGGCAAGAATTCTGAAATCTCCTTCTCCACAGGGTCACCAGTAGGATTTCTCAGAATTCTGTGCTGACATGCCGTTCCTCAGAACTGACCCAGACTCCTGACCAGAAATATCAGAGACAAGACCCCGTTTGAGACTGAGTTACTTTGGTAGGAAGTAGGATCACGTCCAAGGGACCATGAATGAAGAGGTTACTTGTCTGGTCTTTTGCCATCACTCTCTTGTACCTTCATAGATTAAAGGAAAACTCAAAATGGCTCCTGGTAGAAAAAAAGCAGCTCCACAGTCAAATGAAGAAGGGTGATAAAACAACAAACATCAAAACAGTCCCACATTTAGACAGAAGGAGAGACCCAGGGTCACTGTTGCAGGACTCGCTGGGTGTGGGCAGGGTGTTTCTGTTACTTTCTGTCACCATCTCAGCTCTCAAGGTCCCCAGAGGCAGCAGAAGGGCAGGAAACTGAGCCGTCCATGAAGTGGCCCTCTACTTGAGTCCATAAAACCATTGATTCATGTACAGTGACAGAACGTGTTTCCATTTGATGCTGAAGACTATTCATTTCTTGGCTTTGAAGAAAAGGTAATATATCTTTATTTTCCTTTTTTCTTTTCTTTTTTTGTAATTAACTTTTGTTTATTTTTAGTTTACATCATTGATTTCCACAAGATTTTGAGTTACAAATTTTCTCTCCATCTTTCCCCTACTCACCCCCCCAAAACAGTGATCCCACTGTATATACCTCCTCCCCCAATCTGCTCTCTCCTATATGCTCCCCATTCGCCCCTCTGACTTTCTGGTAGGCAAGATGGATCTCCCTATCCCAGTGCCTATATATCTTATTTCCCAGTTGCACGTAAATAATAATAATAATGATAATAATTTTATATATATATATATATATATATATATATATATACATATATATTTTAACATATGATTTTAGAACTTTGAATTCTAGATTCTTTCCCTTCCTCCCTCATCACCCACCCCCACTGGAAAGACAAGCAATTCAATACAGGCTATACATGTGTAGTTATACAGAACATCTCCACAATGAAAGTATTGTATAACACTGACTATATTTCCCTCCTTTCTATCCCGCCCTCCCTTTGTTCTATGTTCTACTTTGTCCTTGTCCCTTTACAGAAGTGTGTGCTTCTAACAACCCTCACCCTCAACCTCCCCTCACCTCCATCATACCCCTTCTCATCCCCTTCCCCCCAACTCTCCTGCAGAGCAAGGATACCCATTTTAGAGTGGATGTCATTCCCTCCCTAAGCCAAGTTCAATGAGAGGAAGGTGCCTTCCTGTTCTTCCCCTCCATTATAACAGTTATCCCTTGCCTCTTCTATATGAAATGATTGACCTCATTCTATTCCTCTCTCACCTCTTAATTTCACCTTTTAAAATATCATCCCTTCCTATTCAACTGATCCTGTGCCCTCTGTCTGTGCACACATATATACACACACTCCCATATGTATTCATATGCATATATATACTTCTATATAGACATATGTGTATGTATACATACATACATATACACACACACACACACACACACATACATTTATATTCCGTTCACTTATCTTCATACTGAGAAAAGTTTCATAAGTTACAATTCTCATTTTTCCATGTTGGCATGTAAATAGCTCAAATTTGATAAGTTCTTTATGATTTCTTTTCGATATTTACCTTCTCATGCTTCTTGTGTTTGAATGTCAGATTTTCTATTTATTTCTATTTTTTTCCTCAGGAATGCTTGAAAGTCCTCCACCTCACTGAATGATCATATTTTCCCCTGAAACATTATACTCAGTTTTGCTGGGTAGGTGATTCTTGGTTTTAATCCTAGCTCCCTTGATTTCCAGAATATCATATTCTAGGCCCTTTGGTCCCTTAATGTAGAAGCTGCTAGATCCTGTGTTATCCTGATTGTTTTTCTACAGTATTCAAATTGTTTCTTCTTGGCAGCTTGTAATATTTTTTCCTTGATCTGAGAACTTTGGAATCTGGCTATAACATTCCTATGAGTTTTCTTTTTGGAAT
>CM053590.1:155583659-155611779 GCA_028646515.1 Pseudochirops corinnae | reverse complement strand
ACTCTAATTCTGAAGGAATTATTCTCTTCCGTGAGCTTTTGAGATTCTTTTTCCATCTGTCAGATTTGACTTTTTAAGGCATTCTTCTCCTCACTGGCTTTTTGAGCCTTTTTCGCCATTTGAGTTAGTCTATTTTTTAAGGTGTTATTTTCTTCAGTCAGGTTGTTGACTCTCTTATCATGATTTTCTTGCATTGTTCTCATTTCTCTTCCCAATTTTTCCCCCACTTCCCTTATTTGGTTTTAAAAATCCTTCTTAAGCTGCTCTATGGCTTTTAACAGATCTACATTTTTCTTGGAAGCTTTTGGTGAGGGAGTTCTGACTGTGCTGTCTTCCTCTCATTCCATGCTTTGATACTTTTTGTCCCCAAAAAAGGAATCTAAAGTTGTATTGCTGAGCTTTTTTTGCTCCCTTTTCCTGCTCATGTTGCCAGTCAGTTTGGGCTCAGTAGAACTCTGCTTTCAGAGGGCAGAGCTCTGTCCCAAATCACTGAGGTTTTTGCAGCTAATGGAGCTATTAGGAGGCTGCCACAGTCTTTGTAGGCCCCTCCAGCTTTGGCTCACTGAAAACGCACCTCAGGACCACCACCCAAGACCATGATCTCGATTCAGGCAGCTCAAGGCAAGAGCACTTAGCCTCTGAATGATCGCTTGGCTCCCCCTGCGATCTGCAGGCCCGGAGCTTATGAAGCAGCCATGTGGAGGCAGCTGCTTTGCTCCCACTCCAGACTTCTTCTAGCTCTGGATGCTATTGGCCAAACCCTTTCCTCAAAATTTAGCTGATTTCCACTGACCTTTTCCCTTTGTCCTTGGCTCTTATGGATTGGTAATTCTGGAAAACTACCATAGCTGCCAGTGTTCCACTCTCCTGAAAGCTCCAGCTGGGGCTAAAACTGCATGGGGCTGGGCTCTGCTCCCAGTGTACTGTGATGAGTCCTTTCGGTCTGTCTGCTGGGCTGCCTTCAGTGGTAGTCTTGTTTCTCTGTCATTTTATGAGTTCTGGAGCTCTAAAATTTGTTTAGAGTTATATTTTATAGGTATTTGAGGTGATTATGGGGGCAGCCACAGAGTTCTCCTGTTTCTATGCCTCCATCTGGACTCTGTCCCCAGAAAAGGTAATAAATCAAACGAATAAATACTGAGTCAAAAGACAGCGATCTATACTGTGTCTAAAGAAGACAATCTAGGAACATCAGAAAGAGGTTTAATTGTTTTCTAACACACTGTTTAAAATGTTAGGTTTCAAAGCAAGCAGAAAAGTCTCCTTAACAACTGAATGTGGCTGAAAATATACTTGAGTGCTCAGCCTCACACCATATGCTAACATATATTTGAGCCCGGCCATATAGTTAACCGCTTAAAAAAAACAACAACCAAATGTAGCCGAGAACGAAATAATTCATTCCATCAAGAGCAGACGGCTCAACACGGTTCTGGGGTAGGGCCCAGATACCCCTTTAATAACCTGATCCATAATTTCTCAGTAGCTGTATTCATGCTCTTCTTTCTACATCTGTACACTTCTTTCTCTTCCCTTTTCTCAAGATCAGGGCATTTGCCCTCCTTTAGTCCTCTGCTGTGCTCCATGATTTCCTGCACATTCCTGCTTGTGGCCTCATGAGTGACATGTGCCTTATTTTTCCCAGGACCTCAAGAATTCAGCTGTGCTTGGTGCCCTGAGGTCATCGAAGGCAATCGGGTACCTCACTTAACTCGGGCATCTTCTTAACCAGTTATTTCAGTTCAAAGAGAATTCTCCTTGGCAAAGAAAACTGAACTTCAATAAGAGAGGCTTACTCTTGTCTCTCCACCAGATGGTCCCCCCGGAACTGGATTCCTGGCCTTGGAGAATGAGGCTTTTGCTCAGTAAGTACCTGAAGTCACATTTGAACTCAGGACTTCCTGACTTTAAATATGGCTTAGCCAGGGAATACTCACTGCATACTGGCTGCTTCTGCTTGGAGCTTCTGCATAAGCTGTTCCTTGCCCTGCAGCTCCTTCTTGACCTGGCTCAGCTCCAAGGGTCAGCTTGGAAATGGTAGTGGTTGTATTGAGCTCTGGCCTTGGCTGCTGCTACCTGTGGCAAGGGGAGGCAAGGGGCAGGCCAAGAAACCTATTAAAGTGCATTTTCTGGGAAAGAAACAGGTAGGCAAGCAGACCTTTGTTACTTCTGGTGTAGACAAAAGGCCTTTGAAATCATACTCCTTGAAGGAGGCTGAGAAATGGCTTTGCCATTCCCATATCTGTATTACATATTTCTAGATCTGGCAGATGCCAAGCCCAGAGACCCCTGTGTGGAGCCTGCTCTGAGACTCAGAGGCAGCAGGAGCAGGCATAGCCACCCGCATACAGCTGAGCACGCACAGACCTGCTTCTTGAGGCTCCCCACTTTGGCCTTCTCCTTCTCAAATGATGTTTGCAAATGCTGAAGGAGTTTTTTCATCTCCTGATCTTCCTCCTCTCTGCACTCTGAAACTGCCAGGACCTAGAGCACAGAAGAGAGGTCGGGTGGCACTCTGCACTTGCAAGTGCCCACAGGATCACAGTCAGTGTAATAATCAGAGCCGTGGGCAGCAGACAGCACTGACAGAAACAGCAGGAAACATTTGGGTGGGGGCTGTGCACTCTCTTTGGCACCAGCTCCCAGCAGGACCCTGGACACTCTGATGTTTTGCTGAAAGTCGCAGCATTTTTCATCTGCTTTTCCAGAAAAACTATGTGAAAAAGACCTATCGATTTTGCAGGATGGAGAGACTTTACTACTCTAGCTTAGCCTTCTCAAGCAACAGTGGTTCATATTGAACTCCCTGGTCAGGGTTTGATAAATGAAGAATGATTTTTACCATAGGAAACCTCCAAAAAAAAAAAAAAAAGTAATGACCCTCAGGAATGACCAACACAATACCAAATTCTACTTTTTTAGCACATATGAAAAACAAAACAAAACAAACCGTCTGTCAGTCATGTGGATTTGATCCTAGAAAATAAAGCTGCACCTTCAGAAAAGCTTTTTAAGTAAAAGTACCAATTATACTCTAGCCCTATGAAACAAGGAGAAATGTTCTCATTCCTACTGTGAAAATTCTGTCCTCAGTAAGGATAGACAGGAAGAAACAGTCATTCTGCTGGCTGCCAAATTCTTCCACTTGTAACTGTTCATATAGAAAGATGTGTTTTGACGTGAACATCACTGAGAACAAGACACCAGCACAAGGAAGGCCCCAAATACCTGCGGGTTCAGCTGCACTAACTCTGCCTCCCTCTTGGCTAATGCCAGCTCTAGAACCCTGTTGTGCTCTTGGAGGGCTGCATTGCACAGTGAGAGGCCCGTCCATTTTCCCCTCTCATGCTCCAGTCCACCAGACAACTTCTGGTTCAGCTCTTGAAGGTCTTTGATCTTCCTCCTAAAGCCTCTGGATTCTTGGAGCTGGGGAAAAACCATCATAATGGCTCACTGTGACCTGAGCTGGTTGTGCATGTCAGTGAGTCAAAGATTCTGATCGCTAGGTTCTCACACAGAGCAGCATTCAAGGAAACTGACCCCACCAACAGAGGATGGCACAGGTGTACAGAAGCTGCATTCATAGACTTCTATTCATCAGAATGCCAGGTAATAGTCAGCAATACTAAAGCACAAGATCGACACACAAGATTCCCAGACTGCAGCTTAAACCATGACAAACTGCAAGCACTAGCCAGCATATAACTACAGCACCCATAGACACCCTCCCACCTTTCCTGCTGTTCCCCACTCCTCATCCAGGCAGCATCCATTAACCTCTCTCCCACAAAAAAAAACAGAGGCAACCACCTCATCCTCCAAGTCGACGACTTTTTCCCTGTACTTTTCCAACTCTTGGCTGATCAGGGAGATGATTTCCTGGAGCTCCTTCTCCAGTACCACCTTTTGATGAGCCAGAGTCTGTAGCTCCAACCCCAGGGCTAGGATTCATTCCTGAAGACAGAGGAGACAGCTTCAGTGCTTCCTGCTTCATGGGGCACATGACAACAAGGATTCAACATTGCTGCTTCCTTTGAGCAAGGGAAGTTTGAAGGGGCAGCATCTGTTTTGCTCACTTACATAAGTTTCACATGTAATACAAATACTTTAAGACATTTCCCTAGAAGCTTGGTTCAGAAGGGCTTTAACTCAAACCATGTACATTTTAATAAGGTAACAAATGAAACCATGGGGAACAAACTTTGTACTTGATTGGTGAGATTGGTGAAAGATGGAGAAAAGTTCTGAAATCAGGGAAAGGACAACTACTTCTACAGAGGGGGGACTTCTACTGTGTTTTACAAACAAGGCCACCAAATTGAAAAGCAGGCAAAACCCCCCTCATGTGTCCTGTGACAGCAATGGGGCAGCAGATAATTTCATCTCTTTCTGGGTGCTGGTCAGATCTGAACCCAGTCACTTCATCTTTTCCTTTTTTTTTTGTAAAGACCCTGTAGTACAATAAAGGAGTAAAAAGAAAAAAAAATCTGAGCCTAAAAACCATCAAATATTGAAAGGAAATAAAATTTTTAAGTTCATATAATCTCAGAGCTTGGAAGTAACCTCAGCAGGATTCTAGAACTAACTCAAGTAACAATATGGTCCAGCTCAAGGTCTCAAAGAGGAAGTGACAAAGAGTGACTCATTAAACTAATTATAAGACATGCAATGTTTTCCAAGGTTTAAATTGGCATTTTCTTCTTCTCACAGTTCCTTGGGAAGGGTCCTAGGAAATTAGGGGAAAACTCCTGCCCCTCACAAACCAGAAAGAAAACGGCTCTCTTTTTCCCACTGAATCACAGCAATCAGTCAACTCATATTCCATGACAGCATGGACAGACTGTTTGGTGTCACTGAAAGATCACGGGAGCAACATATACAGAAATAAATTCAGCATGATTTCACATGTGTAATTGATATCACATTTCTTGACATAAGGATGGAGAAGTGGGAGGGAGAGAATTCAGAAATCAAAATTTAAAACATAAGTTAAAGTTTAAAATGTTTCAAAAGTACTTGATTAAAGTTCCAAATAAAAATAAATTTATTAAGAGAATAATTTATAAAAAGAAAGAACAAATATGGGGTGAAATTCTCTCATTCCATTCTAATATCCCTCTCGGACAGTATGCAACAGTATGGTTGGCCCAGTCAATTGCCCTTTTTGGTCCCCAACTAAAAAATGAGGGCTTGGAGAGATGAAGTCTAAGGTTACTTCTTACTCTGACATTCTCTGATAAAAAAGTATGATTTAAAATCTAAAAGATTATATATGGGTCACTGAACTTAAACTTTTGCCATTTCTCCCTGCAAGTTATGGTCTGCTATTTGGTGAAACAGGAAAGTTACCCCAAGATAGGGCACAAACAAGTATTTTCCAAGATGAACTCCACGTTACATGTGCTAAGGGAAGCTGCCCATTTATAGGAGATCTGAATTAATTCCTTTTTTAGAGTTGTGGAGCCTTTCAGAGTGCAAGTAACAGATCCCCAGTCTGTCCGATCTGCCAGCCTGGCATATTCCACCTTGGATTTGTTGTTTTGTTTTGAATTTGGTGTTTAGGGCAGACCATGCCCACTCTGCCTGTTGACAAATAGGCATCAACCCAGAGTGTAATAATCTAGAAATAACAGATTAGTTTTGGGTTTTCAGCATATTCAGGACAGAAGAATGAGTTAATAAATGTTTTGTGGGCTTGTAAAGATTTTTCCTTGTTCATAAGGTCATTTAGATGTTTAATAAGAATGAGGGGAAATTGATGGCTACACAATTAAATGCAAGAAGTATCTACAACATGTTTAAAAAACTAAAATCTAGATAACAAGAGTATATTCACTTTTATGAATTTTTACATATGTGGAGATGGAACAAGTACATTCTAAGAAGGTTGGTATGGTCTGAGATTTTATACTTATGGAAGACGGATTTCCTACATGAGACCAGAGAATCATCAAAGCACCAAAGCATGTATATATGTGCCTACATTTCCGTATGTAGATCACTACACATAAACATCTAAAA
The DNA here is from genome assembly GCA_028646515.1 of Pseudochirops corinnae. NCBI lineage: Eukaryota > Metazoa > Chordata > Mammalia > Diprotodontia > Pseudocheiridae > Pseudochirops > Pseudochirops corinnae. The sequence goes on along the minus strand of CM053590.1, from coordinate 155,605,758 downwards.
ATCTATATGTATCTGTAGATAGACATAGGTAGCTGACCCTATATAGGTATGTCAGTGATGCAAAAAGTATTTGTGATGAAACCACCCCGACGTGAACATTGGGATGTGCTAATCTAAACTCCTGGTGTGCATCCCCCAGGCAGCAGGCGCTGCCCGGCTAAGTCACCGTGCTCAGGGTTGCACTTACTTTCTCATTTTTTCTTTAATTTGCTCTACTTGTTTCTTCAAGAGCTCATTAACCCCTCAGAGATATCCCATCTGATCTCTAGCAGACTGCAAAGAGGGAAAATGAGAGAGACGGATAAACGATGTGAGAGTTTTGGAAAGGAAACGTTTCAGGCTCCTCTGTGGCCTGCATTATGGTAGCAGATGCTCTTTTGACAGGCATCTGCTAACTGGGGTGAACATTGTGACTCTAGGTACACTGGATGCTACTTGAGCACCTACATATACAGAGCTGAGAAAACATTATTTGGGGGCTATCTGTTGCCTCAGTTGTTGAAGCTTTTCCTCTGTGGATACTCACCAAATGCTTTGTTAAGAACCCCACCTCTGAGGACCTGTTCTTAAAATAAGACACTTTGGAGATGCCAAGGTGTGGAATACTTGTGAAAGAGCTCTTGGTGGCCCCAGTGATCAAGTTAGAAAGCTCCATAAGATAATTCCATAAGTACTGCCCACACCTGTAACTGTGTCTCCCTGTTGTCTTCTTCTAGCTGCAGCATCTGGAGCCTTCTTTGGGGGTTGCTCATTTGCACTTGCACTTGGGAGACTTCCTTTCATACCTTGAAATGCTGTACTTCCAGACAGTTCTTGGACCCCTGTAGTGGGATGAATTCCTGCCTCATATTTCACATCTCTATATCCATTATTTTCCTTTTGTCTTTGAGTTCTCTCATTACCTGGTCCTTACAAGATGCACCCCTCTAATATGCTTCCACCATCACCTACTAGCACATACTAGAATTACACACTGTTCTTAGGATAGGGTGTCTAAGGTGACTTAGGTGACTTTTCTTAACTCAAAATCCTTGTTTTCATAGTTTGCATGCTCAAGCTCTAAAAACACCTTTTTGTAGGTGCAACTTGTAATAAAACTTGTCAATATATTTGAAGAAACCCAAGTCAAGGCTTAAAAATCTCTCCTCATGATCAGCTAAAAGGTACTGCTTCTGCCTACTAAAGTGTATCATCTTAATCTGAATTTTCACTTGTTACTTTCATTTGAAGGAACCATGAGGAGCAAAACTCTACTTTTTGTTGACAAATGTGTTCTTCAACTTTCTGAGACCGTTTCCTCAGCCTGTGGTTTTCTTACTGCAGCTTTTCCATCCGGGACAGGAAATAGAGATACGCTCTGTTCAATCAGCCCCAGGTAGACATTCTGTCCAAAGGACTGCTGTTCATGTTTTCATGTAGCCCACAGGAAAAAACAATACAAAGACTCTTTCCAGCTTTCCAGGTTCCTCCACAACCTTGAGGAATCCTAGCCTTCTCCTCACCTTTGCCTCATCCCAGGGTACAATCAGGAGACCATTCCTGTTCACTTGACTTTTCTCATCCCTTTCCTCTCTCCACTCACAAGGCTGCTAACTTTATTTGGGACCGCCTCACCTCTCACCTGGACTATTTCATAAGCCTATGAATGGGTTTCCCTGCATCCAGCCATCCCCTTCTCTAATCTCTCTTCCAAAAGCTGACAAATCAAAGTCTATAACATTTTATTGATGTCTTCGGTCATTTCCCGAAATACCTCCCCCAATGTCAGAGAAATTGGCTTTGTAAAAAAGAAACAGACAAGTAAATAAAACCAACCAACCTGGTGGGCACATCTGAGAGCAGAGGGAAAGTTCCACACTGGATGCCCCCCCCCCCAATTTCCCCTCTTCTCTGGAAGGATGGAAGCATGTGTCAGTAGCCGTCCTTGAGAACTAATAGCCATTTTTCTTGACTGGAGTTCAAAGGCTTTTTGAATATTGTTTGTATCCACACTGTGGAGTTATTGTGTATGATGTTCTGCTGCCTTCTGCTTCCTTTGATCTGCATCACTTCAGAGGAATCTTTCTACACTTCCTATGCTTCCAGCAAAGATGCTGCTCCTTTACATTAAGCCACCACATTTTGTTCAGCCATTGCCCAATTGCTGGGCATCCACTTGGTTTCCTGTTTTTGTGGCCACCCACAAAAGCGTTCCTGCTTATATTACACTCACAGAGGTGACTTTTCTGCCTTTGAATGCATTGTGGTACATGCCTATCAGTGGGGTCACTGCATCCAAGCCTGGGAAGAGCTGCCAAATTTATATTTCTTTGGCATGGGACACGTCATTCTCTTGTTCAGACATCTTGAATGGGGGCATTATTTGCATGTTTCCCAGATAGAAATCAATTAATCCAACTACCTGGCATTCAAAACTCTCCACAGTCTCCCTCGACCACTTGCTACTCCAGGTTCTTTCTCCTCATGCTTCATTCATTGACTTTTACTTTCTACTAGTTGGCTCCTCAAATTCAACATTCCATTTTTGTGCTTTTACAAGGGTGACCCCAAGTCCAGAGTGGATTCTTCCTTTTCTCTCTGTCTCTTTGATTCCCTAGGGGCAAGCGAGATTCCATTCTGGCATCTGCTATGACATACATGAAGATTTTCTTGCTCCCCATGGATCATTCTCCTCAAATGTCCTCACAGTTTCTTACTTGTGTACAGGTTGGATACATCTAGCCCCCAAATGGAGGGGCACTTCCCTCTGTTTGTGTTTCTCTATTACTCAGCCCCACATCGTGCTTAATAAGCCCTTCCAGTCATATCTGATAGTCCTGCAAACCCTGAAGACAAACCGAATGCTTTCTCTGCTGCCTGAAGTTTCATAGAGACACTCTGACACCTGAGAAAGAACTGAGATATGATCATCAAGTCCAAACCAAGCACCAGTGAATCTGATACATTTATCATTAATAAGGGGGAGGACATTGTCTTGAACTAGGGACTTAAATATTCAACCAGTCTAAGACAGAGGAAACCAGATATTCCCTGCAGAAGCACCAAGTACAATTTTCCCTCCTTTGATCTCTGAATACATTACTGATGTTTAAGAGATGAATCAGAAGAGCTCTGGACTGGCCCTGTGGGCCCTAGTTAGTCTGCCCATAGCTTCAAAGTGAACAAAATACATGAAAACCAACATCGGCCATTTTGCCACCAATCCATTCTCTCTATTCAGTTCAAAGTGCTTTTTCCTAATGCTCAGGTCCAAACATATCATCCCTTGTGCTCCATACCCCCACACTTCAGAAGCTCCTTATTGCCTCCAGGATCAAATACAAAATGCTGTTTGGCATTCGAAGCCTTCATGACTTGGTGCCCCTCCTCCCTTTCCAGTCTTCTTACACCTTATTCCCCAACATATGTTCTTTAATCCAGGGACACTGACCTGATGACTGTTCTAAGAAGAAGAACAATTCCATCTCTCAGCTCTGTCCATTTTCTCTGACTATCCTCCATTCTCAGAACCCTCTTCTTCCTCCACTCCACCAATGACCTCCCTGTCTTTCTTTAAGCCCCAACTAAAAACCCATCTTTGACACACATATTGCTTGATCCCTCTTACGTCCAGTACTGTCCCTCTGCTAATTATTTTCTGTTCATTCTGTATGTTACTTGTTCATGCATACTTGTTTTCATGTCATCTTCTCTGTCAGATTAAAAGCTACTTGAAGGCAGGCACTGTCATTTGCCTCTTTTTATATCCCTGGTGCTCAGGTGCACACTGACTTGCTCAGGGTAGTCAATAAATTTTAATTGATAGATAATTTTCAGATAACACATCTGAGTAAGAGGAAAGCGACTGTGCCTGAAAAGAAGTAGCTGCCCATGGCTGGCCCATGTGCCAAAGGCCATGTGGCCCAGAGGGGCGACAGATTATTTTCCAAGGTGTCCTGGGAGAAAGGGCCCCCTGCACTGTCCTCCACAGGGCTACCTCTTTCTCTCAAGCCAATCTCTGTCCCTTGGGAGCTGTCATGCTCTCTATTGACCAAGGACAATTTCTATAAAAACTTAAAAAACAAAGAACACATCTTTCCAAGTGATTGCTTCTCTCTAACCCTGGCATATGCCACTCAAGGAACAGCCCACCTCCTCACTTGGCAGCACTTGACAGCTATCTCCTGCCTCAGCTATGCTAAGAGCACCGGTGGCCCGATGTTGGTTTTCATGTATTTTGTTCACTTTGAAGCTATGGGCAGACTAACTAGGGCCCACAGGGACAGTCCAGAACTCTTCTGATTCATCTCACAGTGGCATCTGTATCTACTTGCAGCTACAGGTGGCCTCAGGTACACTTCTCCTTGCTTTCCAGGAGTGCCTGCAGCACCACCTACAGGATGAACTTCTCTTTCTGCAGAACCTAGAGCATGTCACCTTTGGTGGCTGCATTTCCATGGAACTCCTCCAGCCAGTGCTGCAGCTCCTCATGGAGGATCTGTGGCTCCCTGAGGGCCTGCTCCCTGGTGTACAAAGTCACCTGGTTCAGGGTGAAATGTTCATGAGGTCCATGTGCTCCTGCTGCAGGGCATGCAGCTGCAGGTCCCACTGATATAGAGTCAACTTTATCTGTGGGTAATCAACACCATAAATCACCTCTACACAACACATATTTAGCATTAACTTGCCCCTCTTCTGGCTCGATGTTTTGGTTGAAAATCATTTAATATCATTAGAACCTCAGTAAGGGCCAGAGCCTGAACTAATGAACCCAAAGTGGCCCCTCCCCCTCATAGATTTCCCTTCTTGGGTCTCTGAGTGAACTCAGAGAATGCCTCTTCCTGTGTCAACAAGACAAGTGGAAGCTGACCAGAGCATTCTGTTAATGTCTACCAAGGACAAGGCATCTTAACCCAAGACACTATCTTGAATAGTAGAACTTTTTTTCTCTTAATGTTTGATGAACATAGAATATGGTATGTCAAGTTCATGGTAAAGGAAACAGGGATGTCCTCAGTAGTAATTTTAATTGCCACTTTGTCAACTCTCTTATCTTATGGTATTTACAAACTATTCTGTGCAGAAAATTCCTTTCTCACACTATTGTTAAACATATATGGAGATGATAAATTAGGGGCCTGAACTGGCATTGTTCTAAAATGTATTTAAGCCTTTTCATTCATTTTATCATTCTGTCAGTATTCGGATTCTGGCTTCATGTGCATACATCCTTGCAAGCTTCCACTAGCTTTAAGGGAATAAACAATAGGAATTTGGAGATCACCTGGTCTGTTTGCTTCTTGTAACCAAACTTTTAGATAGACAGTTATAATGCCTGTGACTTTGTATGGAACTGATGGAGCACGAGAAAGAAACGACTTTTCCAACAATTTTAGTGACTTGAGCCCCTCATGATTAAATTTTCCTGAAGGCTTAACCTTGATGGGATCAGCTAAGTTCTGCTATTCACAGCTTCCAAAGGACTCCCACTAGTTTGGTTGAAGTCTACAATACCCTTTAATCTACCTTTGAGGCAAGGACCAAGTGGCATTATATCACATTGGATTAAATAGATCTCTGAAGATTGATCTAGGAAAATAAGCTATGGGGTAATCAGAAACTAAAATTAGGTAGCTAGCTAAGAAAGATAAAAGAAAGTCTGGCTACCAAGATCACAGCCTCTTATATGTACCAGTCTGATGAGCATAAGCATTGCCAACCCAAATGTCACTTAAGGAAAGATAGCCCCAAAATATCTTGGCCATGATAGGGCTGTTTTGATTGATCAAAGTTACTTCATCTTAAAATAAAATTGTGTTGAAAGGCCACCAAAACATCTAGAATGGTCCATTCCTGAGGAAAATTTTTTAACAAGCTACCAATTTCCCCTCTCCTCATTTATTGTGGGTTCTCTTTGTATGTTCCCTGTCAATTTGTACATTAGTGTGTCTCTCTATCTGTATCATGTGTGCTGTGAATGAGTCTATTACCCTGTAAGATTGAAAATGTAGGCAACCACAGACTTCCAAGGGCTGCAGCTATAAAAGCAAGGCAATGAACCTGGAAGATAATTTTCTTCTAGGATTCCTGGTCTGGCCAATCTGGAGCTACAGTGAAAAGTTAAGTACAGCTAAAAACATCTTAGCAGGTTCAGGAAGTTTTGAGATGAATCTTTATGAAGTATGGAAATGGATCAGTTTGGAATTGTCGGGAAAATCACCTTAGACTGGGGATAACTCTACTCTTCCTATTCTTCATGGCTCAGTATTCCCCACTCTCTCCCCAGACCAGTTTGAGAGAAGAGAATGCAGGAGAATTGTGGGGAAAAACTAAATCACACTTCCCCAAATGGCAAAAAGAGAGAAGGGGCAGCAATTGCAGAATTCCAGGGGCTCTGGCAGCCCTGTGCCCCTAGACACCTTGCAGCCCACCCATCTAGGCAAAACTTGGTAATAGCACCCAGGTCTTATACATTCTGCCTACCTTGTCCCAGAAGCTGCAAACCACCCCAGGCTCAGTAAATTTTGCAGCTGTGGAGGAAAGGAGAGATACATGGATCTGGCTTCTGGTAACCATTCCCTAAGCCCTGCCACCAAGAATTATCACCACTGGGAAGCCAGCCTCTGTTGTTGGGAAGCTCCATACATCTCTGCTTCAGTGTCAAAATGTTATTTTCTCTCCATTTGCTCCATTTCCTGACTTTTACAGGGAAAATAATAATGGCTGTTTTATGTGATCAAAACAATATAATGACTAATATGCTTCATACCATGACAGGCATTTGATAAGCACAACATTATTTTTATCTCTCATCTTTAGTGTAATTGTCCCATATCTGATAACTTTGAATTGACTTTGAAATACCAAAAGTAATAAGATCAATGATTTCTATATGTGATTATGTAGAAATGCAATTGATGCATCACAAGCTTATCTTTTGTTTGTTTACCATACTTCTCAGTTGTGTTGTATTTCAAAAGTTCTCTTAGACTGTGAAATTTTAGGGGTAGTTTTGGTGTAGAAATGGTGTTAAAACAACTTTTAATCTGGATTTTGTTGCGCATAAATTGGGATTGTAAAATAATGTGATAAAATTAGATAATTTGAAACTGTTTTATTTGGGGAAGAATAAATAATAACAAAAATAATAAAGATACTTAATATGAGAGCAGACTTTTTAATTTGAAATCTTAGCTAATATGAAAGTATGTATGGTGGTTTTAAAGCTACCATTTCTACATATTAATGATGACTTGAATGATTCTTAGTGCAAGGTTATTTCGAATGCATTCACTTAAATTACTAATGGGTTGTTTCCAGTTTGAAATACATAATAATTAGTCATTGTTACTTCTCAAAATTGAAAAATTTGATAAGCAGTTGTATTGGCTAAGTTATTGAAAAAGCAATTCCTCTTATGGTCTAGATGTTAGATGAAGAACTGTCCAAAAAAAAAAAGAAAGAGAATGAATAGGCTAGGATAAACCACCTAGTATCTTCCATATTCAAGAGCAAGCTTTGCCTAAAGTTCTTATAAAAACTGTGCAAAAGTTTCTGTGTTACCAAATTCCTATTGAGCTAATGAGAATCCTTGAAAAAAAATTGGGCTATGCTTTTCAAGCCACTTACATGTAAGGATGTATTTAGTTTTGCTAATTGGGAGGTTTATAGACTACCATTTCACTATCTGTGTGAAATTCCAGAAGGTAATTAATTCCTAGTGATCTATTTAAGGACAAAGGAAAGAAAAGATACTTAGGAGATTTTGAAAGACTTGGTAAACTTTGCTATTGTGATAAGGCTAATTAATTGGGTGTGTTCTTCTTGGCTTGTGAAAAACAATCCCCTCTTCATAACAAACACATTTTCAGTGAAGGAATTTTGTGATGTCCAGGAATTCTGTAATCACCAGTAATTTAGTTTGTTTGGGGATTTCTGTTACTTAAGGACATTTTACACCTACTTCATTTTAATGACTTTCGTGTTTAAAGGTTTTATTTTGCTTTAAGGAGGAAGAGACAGACACTTATAATTTTAAAACTGTCCAGTTAATTTTCTTAATCAATGTTTAGTGATTATTCCTCTTAATATCAGTATATATTTTCAACTGTTTTTAAAGAAGGGGAAATACATTTAGAAGAATTGTTTTGAGAAAGGAAAATCCTATCTAAGATTCTTAGAAGGCCTACTAAGTGTCTATTAGAATGCTAAGTTTTTAAAAATTCCATGCTGATGACAATTATCTTCAAACGTCCTGTGAATTTTCTGAGTCTCTAGGTGAGACCTCAATATGTATGGAGTTATACTTATATAGAGTGTTTCAGAATGATGTATTTTCTGAGGTTTTATGGAGGTTAAAAGATTTGGGACAGGATTAGGATGATGGATAACACAAGATCAGGGACACAGGGAAATTTTATGACCCAGAATGGAAAAGGAAAGAAAGAAGGAAGGTAGGTAGGAAGGAAGAAAGGAAGGAAGGAAGGGAATAGGAAGGAAGACAGGCAGCAGTTATAGTGAGGGCACCACAGTTAATGGCCCTGGGCCCCTGGGAATGAAAGCCTGGAAGCTTTACCCAATCAGCAGGATGCAAGAAATCAGCCAGACTCAAAACTTGGGGAAATTTGCTTTCTTAAAGTTGCAGTCTCTATGTAAAGTGTGTTCAACAAAATTGAAGTCAAATGCGTCAGATTGGTAAACATTGGTATATGGAGTTTCAAAACAAGAAGCTTGGTTACCTGAGAATTTGCAAATGATCTCTAGTGATTGATTTTAGGACAAATTTAAAATTTAAGTTGTGAATCCTGGTAAAGTTTTGATTGATGAAATTTGCCATCTGATGTAAAAGCTTCTAGGACTCTTAAGGAATTGTGCTCTGAGCTCAATGACCCACCCTCTAGGAGATATGCCATTAGCTACTCAGAGTGAATGTGACTGTTACAAGTAGAGGTTTGCATGTAGGAGAAAGCTGAAGGCACAATCCCAGCTTTAGCCTGGAATGGGATCCTTTTGGCTCAGTTTCCCCATTGTGCTCCTTTGAAAAGGAAAGTTTCCCACCTTGCTATTCCTGAGGCTGACTAGAAGATGGATGTGCTCTTGTATGTGGAAGGTTGTGATGCTTTGACTAATCAGGTCCTTGCTTTTCCTTTTTATGACAGGTTTCTGCAATGAAAGCAAGGAGTCAGTGACAAATGTCAGCACAATGCAAGTATGTGAAATCTTACTGCTTTCATTCCAAATGGGTTTTCATAATCCTGTGAAAGCAGAAAATCCATGGAATAGAACATTCCTTCTGAATGTTATAAGAAGAATTAGACAGAGAGAAAAGAAACAAAGATATACACACAATGTTGAATTATTATCCCATAAACTAAGGCTGGGATACATATCAGGTTACTGTTGTATAGCTGTGCTGCCCAAACACCTAGAATGTTTTATGTGGAAGATGTTGCTCTTTTGATTTGAACTCATTTCATGACCTAAACATAAGTGGAAGTTAATCTTTGAACCTATCATATGCATATCTCATTCTTTCAGATGAAGCATGGTTAGGGAAGGAAAAATAATCTTGGGAAACAGATACAAATCTATTAGAGCAATGACCTATGATCTTAATGGGAAATAGGATTTCTTGTTATTTAATCAGGGGCTAGAAAGGCATGTAAGCAACTTAAGGATTACTTTAAAGATGTTGCCAACCAGTGTGAGACTATACTCATATTTTCTCTATATTTCTATATCTCTGTTTATAAAGGGAGCTGCCTCTTTCCATTTGTCAATGTGTCCATTAACCTCTCCCTTTTTCTTTCCCATATTTATTATACCTCCTTAAAGGGGAGGTAGATGAGGGGAAGAATTTATATAGGAAACAAAATGAGGAAGTTTTGATTCAATTTGAGAAAGATGTGGAAACAAAATTTTTGATGGAACTTCTTTTGTCTTATAGAAATCCCATTCTCTTGGTGCCTGCTGTTAGACCTCTAGTCACCCCAGCTACTTGTTACTCCCATCAAGCCTTTCCCTAAACCATCTCTCCAGGTACCCCAGACTACTGGACTATCCCTAGAGCCCTCCCCCAGTCATTCTCTCTAAAAGACCCATCTGGCCTCCATGAAGATTCAGCTTCAATCTGGCCATTAGCACAAAGGTCCAGAGTAATCTGGCCCCAATTGTCACAAATGCTCATATTATTTAAGCGTCTACCCAAAATGGCAGATCTTTAAAACACTTTGTTTTACTTTGGATGAAAAAAGGCTTTGCCTGAATTCCCTCAGGCAGGACCTGGTGTCACAGCCGTAAGCCTCCCCAGAGGGACTTGTCCAAGGTCACACAGCTTGTAAGAGTCTGGGGCAGAATTAGAACCTGGATGCTGATGCCTCAATAAGGAAAAAGTGACAGCTGCATTCACATACTGCTCTAAGGTTTCCCAAATGGTTTCCAGAGCTCATTTTCTTTGATTGTCAGCATATCCCTGGGACAGACGCTATGACTATTTCCTAAGAGGTTGAGGAAGCAAGAGCTGCAGGCCTGGGGCCAGTCTGGAATGCCAGTCCAGGCCTGCCAACTCCAAAGGAGGCCCAGTAGAAACAGGGCTGGCTGCAGAGAGCCAGGTGGGCCTGGGCTGAATCAGTGGTTGGGACATAGGGTGGTGGAGGTACAGAATCTCCAAGGGTCAAGGACAAGGCTCCCTTGCAGCAAGACCCTTACTCCTGCTCCACAGGGTGGATAAAATGCAAAAGACCATTGTTATTTTTAGCACCAGGCCCTGGTCATGTTGTAGGAGCCTAAGCTGCTAGACCAGGAAAGAGGGAGGACAAGGCCCTGGAGCCTCCACAGTCTTATCTGAGCTGCTGCTGTGGCAGTGGTAGCAGTGGAAGCTGAGAGTGAGGGACAGAGCCCTGAAGTCTGGAGCAGGGACCAGGCCAAGACCAGGACCAGAGCCCTGGGAGAGGTTTCCTTGGGATTGGCCATGGTGGCGGATCACCTCCACCCACTGCTCCTGGAGGCAAACAAGACTACAGACCAACAGGACCATAGTCATGGGCCCCAGTAGCTCCCAGGACAGCATCTGCCATTGGCATAGAGCAATGCCCCAACATATGGCCGCCTCAGCTGCTCCTCTGATGAAGCAGGATGATAACCATAATAAAGGCAACAAAGAAGACATCTCCCACTCTGCCTTTGGCTCCCATTCCTTCTCTGGCAGCCTCAACATCCTCAGGGTCATCAGGGTCCTTGAAGTCTCTCCAATCTGTCTCCTCTGTGGATGGCAAAGACAACACAGGACTCTCAGGGAACCAGAAACAAACAGGGAGGGAACATTGCAAGTTCCAGAACACACAGCTTTAGTGGTGGGCAACAGAATGCCTTGCCCACAAGGGTACTCGAGCCCCATGCTCTCCTCAAAAGTGAATCTGAAGAAAATTTAGAGTGTCAGAATACACTAGGAGAGGGAGTGTGCCAGATTTTGAGGCCAAAACAACACAGAAAATGAACAGGAAGAATCTGGTGCTCTTGACAGGAGGAGCACATAGAGCAGAACCTGTAGTTTACACCAGCACAAGTGTTATCATAGTGGATTGGGAGTCATCCCTGGTGGACAGAATCAACCGTGGCAGTGACAATTCCCTAAATCTTCAGTGCTGGACAGGGATGTGGCAGAGCTGGGTGAGAGATAAGCATAGGGCCTGTGGCAGTGGCAGCAGCCACTTCTGAGGCTATCAGTTCACAGACTAAATGTTTGAAAGTAACCTACGTGAACTTTTGGGAGCCAAGATGGCAGAGTAAACTGTAACTGCTCTCATTCTCCCCACCCTCTCTTGTTGACCTTGAAAAACCCAAAGACTATTTCCCTAGGAAAGAGTGCACCCAGCAGAAAGGATATTTTTTTTTCTCCAATCTCTCTGCTGACTTCCAATCTTCCATCCAGATGCTTTTTAGATATCTCAAGCTAGATATCCTGCAGACATCTGAAATTCACCATGTCCAAAACAGAACTCATTATCTTTCTATCTGAACCTCAAGGTCATACATGGCCCTGTCAACCTTAAAGTTGGGTTAAAGGAAGCAAACAGGCTAGGTGGCATATGAATTCATATGGCTTGTTATGTCAAGACTGGCCAAAACTACTAAATGCATATCCACAAGCAGCCATAAGATGAATTCTGAGTGTCTGAAGAAAAGAATGAGAAGGCTTAAATACATTTAGAACAATCCCAATTCATGACACAAATTTATGATCACCATACATGTTTAACCATAGTATGAGAAAGGAATTTTCTTAAATGAATAGGTGGTAAATACAATAAGATAAGAGACTCGACAAAGTTTCAATTGAAATTATCATCCAGGATATCTAGGTTTTCTTTCCCATTAACATGAGATAGCATAGGCTAGAGCCACAAAATATCATGTGAAGAAAACTCCCACTGAGCAGAGCCAAGATGGCAGAATAAAAAGAGGAGCTCTGTGTGGCTCTAGCTCCAAACAACTCCAATACCTGCAAAATATGACTAAAAATGAATTTTAGAGCTAATGAACCCACAAAGTGACAGAGAGAAACACACCTCTTGCTGAAGGTAGCCTGGCAGGCTGATGGGAAGGGTCTATCATGGGGAGCTGGGAAGTGGGTACAGACCCATATGAATCACCCACAACCAGAAGTGGGGCTGCCCCAACCTGAGGCACAGACTGGCCAGAGCAGACTTCAGGAGAGTGAATCACCAGCAACAGTGGCAGTTTCCAGACTTCTCAATCTATAAATGCCAAAGAGAAAGTAAAAGTTCAATGGGGAACTCTGTTGGAATTGGGTGACAGAAGAGCATGGTCTGGCCTCTGCCCCTGGGGAGAGAGGAGGAGGAGGCATAGGGGCTGCAGCTGCTGCCACTTGGCTGCCTCCAGATCTCCTGGATTGCAGATCACAGGGGGACCAAGCTACCATTCAGAGGACAATTGCTCTTGCTTTGACATGCTTAGATCTGGATCATGGTCTTGGGTAGTGGTCCTGGGGTGTGTGGCCAGCGTGCCAGAGCTGGGAGTGTCTGTAGAGAGGGCTCCACCCTCATACCTCTGACAATATGTGCAAAAACCCCAAGATTTGGGACATAGCTCTCTGCAATCTGGAAGCAGAGTTCTACCATGGCAAAGAGCTCCAAAGTGAAGTATTTGGCTGGCTAGATGAGCAAGTAGAGGACTTGCAATCAGATCACAGAATCCTTTTTTTTGGGGACAAAAAGGATTAAAACATGAAACCAGAAGAAGTCAATGAAATCAAAATTCCTACATGAAAAGCTTCCAAGAACAAAATGAGCTGGTCTCAGGCCGTGGAGGAGCTCAAGAAAGATTTTGAAAGTCAAGTAAGAGAAGTGGAGGAAAAATTGGAAAGAGAAATGAGAATGATGCAAGAAAATTAAGAAAAGTGAATCAATGGCCTGCTAAAGGGAGACACCCCCCCCCAAAAAAGTGAAGAAAATAACACCTTAAAAAAGAGAATAACTCAAATGGCAAAAGAGGCCCAAAAAGCCAATGAGGGGAAAAATGCCTTAAAAAGTTGAATTTCCCAGATATAAAAGAAATTGCAAAAACTCATTGAAGAGAACAATTCCTTCAAAATTAGATTGGAGCAAATGGAAGCTAATGACTTTATGAGAAATCAAGAAAAAAATAGAAGGCAATGTGAAATCCCTCACTGGAAAAACCACTAACCTGGAAAATAGATCCAGGAGAGATAATTTTAAAATTGTTGGGCTACCTGAAAGCAATGATGAAAAAAAGAGCCTAGAAATCATCCATTAAGAAATTCTCAGGGAAAATTTCCCTGATATTCTAGAACCAGAGGGTAAAAAAAAAAAAAAAAATGAAAAGAATTCACCGATTGCCTTTTGAAAAATATCCCCTCCAAAAACCTCCTAGGAATATCATAGACAAATTATAGAATTCTCATCTCAAGGAGAAGATATTATAAGCCCCCAGGAAGAAATACTTTGAATATTGTGGAAATACAATCAGGATAACACAAGACCTAGTAACTTCTACATTAAGGGATTGCAGGGATTGGAATATGATATTCCAGAGGTCAAAGGGGTTAGGATTAAAACCAAGAATCACCTAGCCAACAAAACTGAGTATAATGCTTCAGCAGAACATATGGTCATTCAATGAACTAGAGGACTTTCAAGTATTCTTGATGAAAAAACCAGAGCTGAACAGAAAATTTGTCTTTCAAATACAAGAAGCAAGAGAAGCATGAGAACGTAAAGAGGAAAAAGAAATAATAAGGAACTTATTAAAGCTGAACTATTTACATTCCTACATGGAAAAACTATAACTGTAACTCAAGAGACTTTTCTCATTATGAGGATAGTTGATGTTTTGATAATTATAAATATCATATTTTGGCCAAAGTCTGAATTAATCAGACAGACTGCTTTTCCTATTCTTCTGTGTCAGCAAGAAAACAGAAACCAGATAAGGCTGGAAATAGGATTCCCCCTTATCTTGGGAGAAAAACAGACATCCTGAGACCATAAAACGTAAATAGTCCCTGCTCAATTTGTTATCAATTTGCACTTACAATCAAGGAACTTCTTTTTTACATGTAGATAGTAACAAATGGAAGTCATAAAGTTTTGTGACATGGTCATTGTCAATTGGGAGTTTCTAAAATGTGTAAAAAGTCTTCTGATTCCTCTGTTCATCAGTCAGGATTCAGCTCCTGCATGCTTTGTACAAGTTTCTCTAGCTCAAGGAAATAAAATGAGATAATTGTATATCACTATTTTCTTGTCTCCTTTAATCAAACCTTTTTAGATGTCAACAGTTTATGGTGCCTTGATATCAGATTGGATCTGTTGGATGAGATACTTCATAAAAGTTAATGATTCAGGTGCATCAGGATTCATGCTTCCTGGAATCTTAACTTTGATAAAGTCCTGTAAGTTCTTATCCTCAGCTTCCAAAGGACTCTTACAGGTTTGGTTGAAGTCTACGATTCCCTTAAGCTAGCTCTGGGACCAGGGAGCCCTTTGTATGAAATTAAATCCCCTCTTTGAGATTGAAATTTAGGTCTTGGGACCTTTTTGTACCAATTAGATCCCCTTGTTGAGATAAAAATTTAGATCTTGGGACCTCTCTGCATTAACAAATTGCCAGAGCTGGTGTAAGGACAACCCCAAATTATGTTGGCCAAGATAGGGCTCTTCTGACTGGTCAAAGTTATTTTATCTTAAAATCAAATTAAGTTAAAGGCCAACAAACATCTAACCAGGGGAGAAATTGTTTTCATTTTTGAAGGCAGAGCAAGAACAAAAGGCTGCAGCCTCTTCCTTTAAGGCTTGCCAAACCTTGGATTTCAACACCTTCCCTCCTCTCTTCCCCAGTAGCCCAGCCCATTCTTTTTTCTTCAACCTCCACTTCTACTATACCCTATTCCTTCCTTCCTTCTTCCCCTTAAAGGCTCTAATCTCAGGATGGGGATCCACTCTGAGCCGCTTTCCCTTACCCATTCTGGTTCTCCACCTTCCTTGCCCCCACCCTACTCCTCACCTTCTCCCTCCCTCCTTTCCTCTGCAGGTTCTGAGGTAAGCAACCCGTTCTACCTCCCCTCTTGCCTCCCCAGTCTCTTCCTTCCCTTATGGTAGATGGGCAAAGCACCTCAGATCATAGCTATTGAGGAAAAATCTGAGGTCTTCCATGCTAATTCTGGCTTAGCCCATGGCTGGGAAGGAGGGGACCAGACCCACTTTCTTTCCTACACTATCAATAACATCCAACCTTCCTTATCATGGAATATCAAACTCATCCAGCCAAATTGGCTATCTAAATAACTTCCATTTATGAATCCTTGAATAATAATAGCCAATGGACCCTCTTCTTTTTGTCTTTCAATGTGGACTTTGTATTTGTATCTGTCCTGTCTGTCTGTCAATGTGTGTGTCTCAGTGTCTGTATAGTGTGTTTTGTGAATGAGTCTGTTATCTTGCAAGCTTGAACTAAATTCAGTCAAAGATTTCTAAAGGCTTCAGTCAGGGAAAAAAACAAATCTGTGAAACTCTTTTCCTTGTAGTTTCTGGTTTTGTCAACCTGGAATTACAATGAAAAGTTAGATATAGCTAAAAACATCTTTTTTAATTTAATTTTTTAATTTAATTTTTAATTCTCAGAATTAATCATTAAAAAGTTGGAAATTGGGGCAGTTAGGTGGCATAGTGAATAGAGCACTGGCCCTGGAGTCAGGAGGACCTGAGTTCAAATCTGGCCTCAGACACTTAACACAAAAAAACCTAACTGTGTGACTGTGGGCAAGTCACTTAACCCCAATTTCCCCCTCCAAAAACAAAAAAAAGGGAAGTTGGAAATTGTTTATATTGGGATTGCTGGAGAAAACTCCTGGAACTGTTAGGTAACTCCAGGAGACTAGCAGTGCTAAGACAATTTACCCCACTAGAGATCACTCAGCATTCCCTACTCCCACCCCGGAGTTAAGAGAATATCACAGCATGGGAATCTTTCTTTAACAACCAGAAGTTTTGTTAACTCCTCTCATCCCAGATCAGATAAGAGTTGAACATGCTGGAGAATTGTAGGGATGATATTCACATATTGGAAGTAGCCCTAACAGCTTGTGCCCCTGGCAATTTGTAGCCCACCATTCTAGGCAAGGCTTGGGAATATCCCCCAGGTCATGTACATTCTGCTTACCCCAGCCCAGTAGCTGCAAATAGCCCTAAGCTCTGTACATTTTGAAGTTGTTAGAAAGGGAGAGATAGATGGATCAGGCCTGTGGGGAACATTCCCTAAAAGCCCTGCCTCTAAGAAAATTCACTGCGAAGCCAGCCTCTGCTCCAGGTAACCAGTACACTTCTATGTTCCAGTTGCAAAAATGTATTTCGTCTCTATTTCATCTGTTTCCTGAATTTGTAATGGGAAAAATAATAGTATTATGGGATTTAAATGGTATAATGATTGTAAAATGTTTAATACAATAACAGGCATGTGTTGGATATAACATTGTTATTTCTCTAACTTTGAAGTGGTTTTTGAATATCAGGAGTAATAAGATCAATTATTTTATAAGTCATGTGATACCATTTGAAATTTATTGTTATGTTGTTGCCTTCCTTCTAAAACTGTATTGTGTTTCTAAAAGTCTGCTTAGCAAGTGAAATTTTAAAAAAAGAGAAAAAAATAGAGGGATGTGACTTTCAAGCTTGCTCCATCTAAGGATGTATTTATGTTAATTTGAAGGTTTCCAGAATGTAAATGATTTCTAGTGATAAGCTGATTGGCTGTGTGGCACTAAGAAAGTTTTAGTCTGTGTAAAACAATTTTGAAAACACATCCAGATGAATTAAGGTGACCTGATTGGTAGTTATTTCTTTTTGATTTTGAAGTTTCAATTTAAGAACATAATAATTGTGTATGATACTGTTACTGGTAAATAGTTGTATTATCTATGTTGTAACAGAAGCAGTTTCTCTTATAAATTCTAAAAAAGCTTTTAAACTGAGAATTATACTGTCACAGGAACAGAAAAATGATGCGTGGGACAGTCTGACCATGTGTTGTAATATTTTAAGGTATTGTGATTTGGGAAATCATAAGCCTCCAAGTTTGTCTTTGTTTAAAAGGAAGTTTAAGTTAAGATTTCTTTGCTATCATTTATGAAACTTACTGTTTTGATGCTAAAATCTAAAATTGTCGATTGACTACTCTATGTATGGCAGGCTCGGGCACCAGTATCAGCCTGGGATCCATGTCAATTTTCTTTATTTTGCAAAATTGCCAGAGCCCCTGGAAACTATCTGTATAGGCTAGATCATCAGCCACAGGAAAGGAACTTGTTTTTGATATGTAGTTCCTAAACAATGAAGTTGGCTTGTTGGGAAGTTGCAAGTCTATGTGAAATAAGTAGAATGTATTTCTAACAACTGGATTTTACACCAGGACAAGTTTACATTTGACAAAGAAAGGTGCTAAATGGAGTCCCTTTCATATGAGAGACATAGCAAATCCTTATTGCTTATTGCAGCTCCAAGAGAATAAAAACTGGCTCTAAGCTGTGATCAGTGAAAATTGTTGTTTAAAGTAAAAGGCACTTGAGACCATAATTTTGTTTTGAGTTTGAATTTGGTTATAGTTGTCTGCATTAAATGAGTACCTGAGAGAAATGCCACAAGCTACTCAGAGGAAAGATGATCCTGTGTTGTTAACAGGTGGGAGTCTGCATTTGGGAAAAGCCCCAGGGAGAATCTTAGCTTCAATCTGGGATGGGATCCCACTTGGTCCAGTTTCCCCATGGTGTTCCTTTGAAAAAGGAATGTCTGCCACCTGAATATTCCTGAGTCTAGCTATGAGGTGGAATGGATACTGCATGGTTGGAGAACTGTGACTTTATCTGAATTTAAACAGTCAAGGATGTTTTATCCTGTCATATTTGGTACGTCTCATGTCCCTGCTTTTTTCCTTCTATAGCAAATTTCTATGACCAGAGCAAGTAATCATTAAAAGATATGAGCTCTTTTGAGTTATTTTACTGGGAAATCTAAGATTACTTTTTCATCTGGAATTAAAGTATGTGCAGAAATTTATGATGTTCCCATTGTTTAAAGGGATTTGAAAAGCAGTAGCTTTTAAAAGCACTGACTGTGATCAGTCCCTTAACTGTTACCAAGATGAGATTCTATGACAACATTTTTTTGACTAAGGAACTTTGTGGATATAGGAATTCTGTAGAATACCTTAGGAATTTATGTTACTTAAGGACAGTAACTTAGTTTAATGAATTCCAATTTTAAAGGTTTATTTTTGCTTTAAGGAAAAAAAGAAAGATATCATTTAAAACTTTCTGATTAATTTTCCTCCATAAAGGTATAGTGATTATTCCTCTTAACACCAGGATAAATTCAAATTGTTTTTAAAGAAAGAAAATACTTTCAGAAAAGATGTTTTGAAAAGTCTTGTGTGATAATTTCTGAAGGTCTACTAAGTTTTCAAAATGAGTTGTTGTTAAATTAATGCAATAAGTTGTAAAGCAGAAGAGATCTTGCTGTTTTGATCTGAATTTGTGGTTATTTCATGACCTAAGCAAAAGTTCACTTTTGTAATTGAATGTATAAGTTAAGACAAAGATGTAATGTGATAGATGTCTAATTTGAAAAGACAGCAAATTTTAAGGAAAACAAGATCAGACTGATTCCTCTAAGAACTATGTACAAATGCATAAGATTGGCCTCCAAAATTTTCTATCACGGAAATTCAAACTTTAAGCATGTTTGGTAAGAAGATCTCAGGTGTGGATTTTTGTACAAAAAATAGTATCAGATAGTAGAAAAAGTGAAATTATTTCTTCTTTGTTAAAGTATCTGTCTGATAATTTTCAAAGGCGGATGCACTCATTTTTTTGGATAAATCTTCACATTTTAAAGGATTCCTATACCAGGTACAGGATTTAGGTAAGGATGGAAATAGGAAATAATAAATAAGCTAAAAGTTCTCTGAAGTTTCAAAAATGTGGAATCAATTTTCAGTGATTGTATTAATTTATATTAAGTCTGAATTATCCGGGAACCTCTAGACCTGAACCAGAAAACCAGAACTCCCTTTCTGAATTGTATAACTACATGAGGCATCTGGGATTCAAAAAGGTATTGTTTAAATGGATATTCGGAATAGGTCACTGGGATACAAGGAATTTGAGGTTAATTAACTTTGGTAATAATGATTCTGTTAATTTATATGGTTCATGGGTAAGTTTTCTTGGTTATCTTAGTGACATGTAATCTCCCTTCCCAAAACTAGTATATTGTGAGCCAACTAAGAAGTTAATCTGTACCTGACTTAATGTAATTATGCAATTTTGTAAACTGTGAGGAAGACTTTATTGTATTGTTTGAGGCTAGTCCTGTGTGGCTAGAAAAGGAAACCACTTGTTATATTGTTTGAATCTACGCTGCATGGCTGGGAAACTGAACCGTTTCTGTGTGCCTTTGGTATCAAATCATATGTATCTGGGAGTCCCTGTCAGGCCTGTCTGACTACTCCAGCTTGTGGATCATCCAAAGAATACCCCTGCTCCTGCGGGGACATCTGAGACAAGGGACCTGAAAAAGACGACATCAATTGCAGGCAGCTTTCCCAAGAGTCCGGACTAGGCCTTCACAAGAACTGCTCCCTCCCTGGGCCCTTTACATACACAAAACTGGTTCTTTATATCTTTCTGCAGCTTTGGCCTGTTTAGCTTGGTTGTCCTGTGTTAAAGACCTGAATTCACCTAGATAAGGATATTGGGAAAGCTAACGAGAAGAGCAATATAGGTTGTCGATAAGCAATTACACAGAACATTTACACAGCAGTTATATTGTGAAAGACTAACTGTATTTCCCTCCATCATACGCCACCCCCCATTTGTTCTATTTTCTCCTTTGATCCTGTCCCTTTTCAAATGTGGTTGCTTCTAGCTGCCCTCTCCCCCAATCTGCCCCACCTTCTGTCACGTCCCCTCTTGTCCCCTTAACCCCTTCTTTCTGGTAAGGTAAAGTACCCAATTGACAGTGTATGTGGTTCCCTCCTTAAGCCAAAACCAATGAGAGTAAGTCGACTTTCATGTTTTTTTCCTCTTCCCCTGCATTGTCACGCTTTTCCTTCGCCTCTTTTATATGACATAATTTACCCTATTCTATTTCTTCCTTTCTCCTACTTCCAATACTTACTTGCCTCACCTATTAATTTCATTTTTTTAGATATCATCACTTCCTACTCAACTCATCCTGTACCCTCTGTCTATGTACACATGTACTCACACACAAACACACACACATAACCTCCCATATATATATGTATATATATATATATATATATATATATATATATATATATATATGAATGTATGTATACATACATACCTTTCAACTCTTCTCATACTGAGAAAAGTTTCATGAGTTACAATGCTCATTTTTTCCATATAGGAATGTAAATAGTTCATCATTAATTAGGACCTTATGATTTCATTTTCCTGTTTACCTTCTCATGCTTCTCTTGCTTCTTGAAAGTCAAATTTTTGGTTCAGCTCTTGTCTTTTCATCAAGAATGCTTGGAAGTCCTCTATTTCATTAAATATGTATATTTCTTCCTGAAGTATTGTGCTCAGTTTTGCTGGGTAAGTGATTCTTGGTTTTAATCCTAGCTCCTTTGACCTGGAGAACATCATATTTTAAGCCATTGATTCTTTACTGGAGAAGCTGCTAGATGATGGGTTATCCTCATTATGTTTCCATAATACTCAAATTGCTTCTTTTTCTGACTTCCTGTAATATTTTCTCCTTGACTTGGGAACTCTGGAATTTGGCTGTAATATTCCTAAGAGTTTTCTTTTGGGGATGTTTTTCAGGAGGTGATCAGTGAATTCTTTCAATTCCTATTTTGCCCTCTGGTTCTAGAATATCATGGAAATTTTCCTTGAGAATTTCTTTTTTTTTTTTTTTAATTTTTTATTATAGTTTGCATCATTCATTTCCACAAGATTTAGAGTTACATATTTTCTCCCCCTCTTTCCCCCACCCACTGCCCCAAAACAGCCATCCCAGTGTGTCCCCCCTCCACCAGTCTATTCTCTCCTATGTCACTTTTTGGTAGGGCAGGATGAATCTCCCAACCGCAGTGTCTGTGTACCTCAAGATCCAGTTGGATGTAGTCAATAATAATAATGATAATTGCATAGATAGATAGATAGATAGATAGATAGATATACATTCATAACATCTGATTATGGAGCTCCAGATTCCAGATTCTTTAAAATCCTTCTCCCTCACCACCCATCCCCACTGGAAGGACAAGCAATCCAATACAGGCTGAACGTGTGAAATTACACAGAACCTCTCCATAGTGAGCACACTGTGACAGTCTGATTAAATGTCCCTTCTTCCTATCCTGCCCCCCCCCATCCACTCTCCACCCTGTCCCTATCCCTCTACAGAAATGTGAAAATTCATCAGCCCTCCCCCCCACCCTGCCCTCCCCTCCATCACCCCACCTCTCATCCCCCTTCCCCAACTCTTCTATGTGACAAAATGCCCAGTTTAGAGTTTATATCATTCCTTCCCTAAGCCAAATTCCGTGAGAGTAA
>CM053590.1:155566253-155583159 GCA_028646515.1 Pseudochirops corinnae | reverse complement strand
ATTCTTATTTCTCCTCCCAATTTTTCTTCCACTTCCCTTATTTGGTTTTGAAAATCCTTATTCAGCTCATCTCTATCTTTAAGGCCTTCATGTTTATTGGAGGCCTCTGGTGGGGGCGCTCTGGCTGTGCTCTCCTCCTCCCTCTCTCTCCCATGATCTTTCTTTTCCCCAAAGAAGGAATCTAGGGTTTGGGAGCTGTTCTTACTTAGCTTCTTATGCTTATTCTTACTCATGGTTGTTCAGACCATGATTTTTTTTTTTAAATTTCTGTGGGCCTCTGCTTCCAGAAGGGAAAGCTCTGTCCCAAATCACTGGGGTCCTCCCAGCTGCCGTAGACTTCCAGCTGACTGGATAGTGAAGACTCCAAGACCAAGGCCCAAGACGACGATCCTGATCCAGGCCGCTCAACGCGAGAGCACTGGTCTGAAAACAATCGCTCAGTCCCCCTGCTGTCTGCAGGCCGCGGGCGGGAAGCTGCAATGCAGAGGTGGGTGCAAAACCTCTGCCTTTCGCTTTTCCGCTCTGGAGACCTTTTGGCCAGACTGCTTATCTCCCCCTTTCACAATCGCCACGCGCAGCTGGTGCTAATCTGCTCACCTGAGAGGGTTCTCTCCACCTCCCCCCCAGCTGCCCCCGGGGCACAGCCGCAGCTTCAGGCGAGGCTGGTTTCAGTTGGCAGTGCTGATACGGTTCCTCATAGCCGAGCTGACTTTAGTGGGAAGTATCCTTGTGTGCATTTTGGAGTTGTAGGATTGGTTTAGAGTCCTATTTTATGGGTATTTTTGGGTGGCTATGTGAGAGCTGTGATATGTTGCTGCTGCTATGCCGCCATTTTGGCTCCACCACCACCCCCCCCCCTTGAGAATTTCTTGAAGGATGATGTCTAGGGTCTTTTTTTTGCTCATGGCTTTCAGGTAGTCTAACAATTTTAAAATTATCTCTCCTGGATCTATTTTCCAGGTCAGTGGATTTTCCAGTGAGATATTTCACATTGCCTTCTATTTTTTTTTCATTCATTTGCATCTTTTTATAGTATCTTGATTTCTCATAAAGTCATTAGTTTCCATTCACTCCAATCTAATTATTAAGGAATTATTCTCCTTAGTGAGTTTTTGAAAATCCTTTTCTGTTTGGGAAATTCTACTTTTTAAGGCATTCTTCTCCTCAGCTTTTTGGACTTCTTTTGCCATTTGAATTAGTCTATTTTTTAAACTGTTATTTTCTTCAGTCTAGCTGTTCACTTGTTTTTCATGGTTTTCTTGCATGATTCTCATTTCTCTTTCCAATTTTTCTGCTACTTCTCTTATTTGATTTTTAAAATCTTTCTTGAACTCCTACATTGCCAGCCACCATTTCATATTTTTCTTGGAGGCTTATGATGTAGGTGTTTTGATTTTGTAGTCTTCTTCCGGTTCTATGTTTTGATCCTCTTTGTCCCTGCAAAAGGATTCTATAGTCTCACTGTGCTTCCTCTGTTTGCTCCTCTTGCCAGTCAGTTACTTGACTTTTGAGCTCTTTTTCATGGTAGAACTCTGTTTCCAGAGTGGAGAGTTCCATGTCCCAAATTTCTGGGGTTTTATGCAGATGTTGTCGATTTTTTTTCCAGGCATTTCCCTCAGAAATGTGAGGACTTTCTCTCCACAGCCTCAAGAAGCTCTGCCACACCAGAGCTCCTCATGCCAGGACCACCACCCAAGAATGCAATCCAGATCCAAGCAGGGCAAAGCAAGAGAATCCTGCTTCAGTGCTGGCAGAGAGATTCCTCCAAATGTCCTCTGGACAGTCACTTGGTCCCCCTACAATCTGTAGACTGGGAGCTGGGATCAGCAGCAGTGGCAGCAGTTGCCTTCACTGTCACCTCTACTACCCTGTTGGCAGGTGCCGAATGTCATTCTTTTCTTCAGGGTTCCCCATTGACCTTTTAATTTGTCTTTTGTGTTTAATGGTTGAGAAGTCTAAAAACTGCCAGAGCTGACAGTGATGCACTCTCCTGAAATCTGCTCTGGCCAGTCTTTTTCCCAAGTCAGGGCCAGTGCAGCTCACACAGGACCGCCCTCTGCTCCCAGCTCAGTGCCATAGACTCTTCCTGTCAACCTACCAGGCTGCCTTCAGCGGGTGATTTGTTTCTGTCACTTTGTGGGTTCTGTAGCTCTAAAATTTGTTTAGAGTCATATTTTATAGGTATTGGAGGTAGCTGGAGCAGGAGCTCAAACAAGACTCTACTTCTACTCTGCCATCTTGGCTTCACCCCCTTTGGCCTTTATTAGGATTTAAATGATATTTTAAATGATTTAAATAATTTAAATCATGAATTAATCATTTAAATGATTGTCATCCTCTAGGTCCTCAAGGGCAGTCCTTTGACCAAACCTAAATTTCACAGAACAAATCCACTTAATAGGATTTGTTCTAGAAAACTTGGACTCAATCAAAAGGTTGTATCCAAGGACATAGAAGGGACATGAGGCCCCCAGGCTGCAGGTTCCTCACCCCTGCAGCCTCCCCTCACTCCTATCTACTCCATTTCTGTAGAGGACAACACCATGTTTCCAAGTATCTCAGTCTCACTCCCCAGGGGTCATTCTGAGCTCCTCATTCTCTCTCATCCCCATATACAAGCTATTACCAGTCCCTCTCAGCTTGACCTTTGCAACATCTCTCAACTACAACCCTTTTTTTTTTCTGATGTTGCCACCCATCTAGTTCAGGTCCTCATGACTTCACCTCTGCATTGTTGCAATAGTTTGGTGGTGAGTCAACCTGCCTCAAGTTTCACCTTGCTTCAGTCCCTCTTCCCCAAAACTCTGACACTAAAATGATTTTCTTAAACAACAAGAATAATCATGTCACCCCTTGCTCCATAAATTCCAGTGACTTTCCATTGCCTTCCGATCAAACATAAAATCCTGTTTGACATTCTGTACCTCTTATAACCTAACCTCCTTCTCTATTTCCAGGCTTCTTATACCTTACTACCCAACACATGTTCTTTGGTCCGTGACATTGGCCTCCTGGATGTTCCATAAACAACACATGGTCCTCTTGGCTCTGAACATTTTCTCCAGCTGTGCCCTATGTTTGAAATGCTTCCTTTCCCATTTCTGCTTATTGTCTCCTCTGACTTACTTTACATCCCGACCAGAATCACATCTTCTATTGGAAATGTTTCCCAACTTCTCAATTCCAGTGCCTCCCTTTGACTAATTTATTTTCATTTATCCTCTATATATATTGCTTGCATATATTTGTCTGATAATTGTCTCTCGCATTAGATTATGAGCACTTTGAGAACAGGAGTTATTATTTTTGTTGCCTCCTTTTGTATCCTGGGCATGGAATAAAATGTCTGCCATGTAGTAGGCACATAAGAAAGGCTCATTGACTCACTGACTGAAAACAACCAGGGATTTGAGTGGAGCACAATCCCAACAGGTGACTGCAGTTACCAAGGACTTGAGTGAATCTTGGGCTGCTTTTAGAAGGGCACAACTCAGCAGTTAGGTGGCACAGTGGATAGAGCACTAGCCCTGGAGTCAGGAGGACCTGAGTTCAAATCCAGTCTCAGATACTTAGGACCTGGGTGACTCTGAGCAAGTCACTTGACTACATTTCTAAAGGGGGGAAAAAGACATATCTTCTGAGAATAGAGGTGATAACCCTAGTGTTCTCTGCTGAGATCAAACATTCAGTTCTCTGCACCTATAGGAAGGTTATTGATAAGCTGGAGAACATCCAGAGTGAGTCAACCAGGATGGTGAAAGGCCTTGGGACCACCTCCTATCAGTCAAAGCCACTGGGGACTTTGAATGCCAGAAAGGCTATGGGATGGAAGAGGAACCAGATTTGTTTACTTAAGGTGGAAATTAGAAATAGGTCAACTTGGGTTAGCTCTAAGGAAAACGTCCTTTGTCATTAGAACTATTCAAAAGTAGAATGAACAACCTCAAGAAAGTTTCCTTGCACTGATGGTCTTCAAGCAGAAGCTGGTGGAACACTTGGCACTGTCTCAGGGGAATCTTTTTTGGGTATGTGTTGTCCTCAATACAGGGCCAAGCTGGAGCCATTTTCTTCCTGCTTGAGGAAGACCCAATTACCACATTTTTAGCATGAATATTGACAGTCCTGGAAAATAGTAAATGCCACACATCATGACTTGACGTATTTTTAGATTTTTTGTTTATTGTCTAGACTTGAGAAAAAGGTTGCAGAACACGATAATGACACAGATCAAATGTGAAAGGGTGTCCTCCATTTTTGGAGAACTGGGTGTTCAACATTTTACCAGTGTACCCCCTAGGTATAGACTGTTTACCAAGATTTCTTTGAACTCTGAATTTTCAGTGATTGTTTGAGGTATAGTTGTGTAGATCCCTGAATGCCAAGCTAGGAGTTTCAAAAAAACATTTATTTTGAATCTGAGCCCAATTTAGTGGACACTGGCAAGTCATGGAAGGTGTCTGTGGAAAAGAGTGACTCAATCAAAGCAATATTTTCTAGAGGCTGATCTGACAGCACAATTCAGGAGAATAATTACCCATCCAGGAAGAAAGAGATTAAGACCACAACTGAGGATGGAGATCAAATGGTCATTCAATTAATTTAAATTCAGTCAACACTTATTGAAGGCATAGTGCTAGTTGCTAGGGAAATAAAGACAGATAAAAACAAAATGGCCCTTGCCCACAGAGAGCTTACATTCTTGTCAAATAGTAAAACTGGATAGCAAAGATCTTCTGAATAAGAGAAGAGAGAATTTGAGACTGAGTGGATTAAGTGGGGAAAGAAGAGAGAAGGATCATCCCAGTCTGGGTGAGTGAGAGAGAGGAGTAAGATCCTAATTGGCTCGCCAGAGAGTTGAATACAATTTTGTATTTTTTCTTTCTTTAAAATGCAGGGCAGTTGCTCTCACTGTGTTGTATCTAATTTGTCCCTGCCCCCACCATTGTGCTCCCTTCTTCATGGAAGTGAAATCCCACCACAGGGAAGCATTTTCACACCAAAAGTAACCACCCAAGGCATATACCTGGGAAATTGCCCAAGGTACAGTCACCCATCCTGTTCTGGGAAATCAAAACTTAACTATAGCCCATATTCCATATAAGGTCCAAAACTAAGTATTAACCAATTGCTTCTCTTTGCTTCTGTAAGTCCCTGTTTATGCATAGATTAGACCATTACTTGGTGGTTTTTGTCTTCAAATATGCTAGCTCTACCTCTGCTCAGGGCTATTTGATTTGAGTCTACACTTTGAGCAGTCATGCACTTCAATAAATCCACAATTAAAAATTAACCTGGGTCTCACTCTCTCATTTTTCTGCATAACATTTCTGGAGGCCCCAGCAAGATAAGGAAGTATCCCCTGGCATTCCCTGAAACCCAGACCATGAAGAGCCTTGTTCTCACCCCGACTTCCAGGGAAGCCATCCCTTCAGATGTTTCAGAGTCCCAGACTCAAGATGGAGGAGAGCTAAGCCACTCCCCTGAGGCTGACCTGCCCTTTTTTGGACTCCAGTGGATCCAGACCTCTGGAGGTAAGTCAGGTTTCTGGTTCTGGTTCTGGTGGGGAACTGGACCAGACGTGGCTGAGTGTTCAACACACCAACCCCAGGGTGACCCCAAGACTTTGGGTCTCCACCCTTTTCTGGTTTCTGTCCCAGGTTCTGGTTATATGTCCCCTTGTCCAGGTACCTTGAGCACTCTGTATCTGTTTTGTTTATGCCCACCTGTTTTACGGTGTCTGTATGTTGATGCTCTATGTTGATGTATGTCATATGCCTCCTTGTCTAGGTGCTTTGAGCATTCTGTACCTGTTTTGTTTAGATCTACTTGTCTGTTTGTATCTGTCTGCTCTGTGTCTGTGTAAAAATCCCTGAGTCTACCATCTTGTAAGATTCAAAATGCAGTCAGTCAGAAGAGAAACACTGTACCTAGGCTAGAAAGATTGATAGTTTCTTAAAGAAAGGTTGTTGGCAGAAAAACAAAAAATTTCTCTTTCTGCTTCCTTGGACTCTGGACAAGTTTTTGGAGGCAGAAAGACAGACAAAAAAAAGGGAGGAAAGATTTATCTAAAAAAAAAGGTGTCACTTCACTGATCAAAGAAAAGCAGGTTTAAAAGCTGGAATAGGACTACCACTTAATCCTTTCCTGGGTCACAGAAAGAGAACTGTAATATCATTAGGAATATAGATCCAGGTAATTGAATTTATTCTAGTTACTATTTAGCACTAAGATAATTGGGAAAATGCATAGGTCTGAAAAAGAGATGCCTCAGAGATGAAACTTTGAGCTCTCCAGTGCAGGGAAGAAGAGGCTAGGTGCCACTGAATCTTTTCCAGGGTCCCACTCACTGTTACTGGAAGGTTCCAAGCTTTCATTTTCAAAGAAGCTTTTAAAGGAGTGAACACCTGAGAGAAGTTTACTTGAGAAAAAGGGCAAAAATATCCACTAGGATTCTGTAACAGTAATCAATTTAGCAGATACTTAGCCCTTAGTAACTTAGGGCTAAGAATGGAAGGTGTGAGCTCTGCCTCATGTTGAAAGGGCATGAACTTCCCTCTTGCTGACATGACAGAAGCGGGGTGGCTGAGACAGGAGGCCAGTGTGTGAATTTAAGAAGAGTTCTAGAGACAGAGAGACAGAATCAGGAATCTTCCTCCTGGTGGCTCCTGGTGGAGGAAGCAAGATTGTCCCAGCATCTGGGAGCTGGGCTGCTGGAGAATCTGGTGAAGGCTGCCTAGAAGGCTAAGAAGACTGCCTAGAAGGGCTGCCTGGAAGGCCTCCTGGAAGGCCCTGATTTCTCCCGGGTCCGAGGGCCAGGTGAACTGCTGGAGGACTGAAGAAGCCTGACAGGGATAAGCCTTTATTGGTTTATGGCTTGGTGGATCCTTGAGTTCCCAGCAACAGAAGTGGTGAAGGATCTGAGATGTGCAGGACCCTGTGAACTTCAGTGTGTGCCAGGGACTGCCCAGAGGACTGGACAAGGACCTGGGAGCTGTCTGCCTCTGAATCCAGGTGACTGGTGGATTCAAGAAGGAGCTGGGACAATGGAAGGGGATCCAGGGAATCAGAGAGACTGAGTCAAGATGAAGAAAAGGCCTCCCCTTGGACACATGATAAAATTGAAGACTCCAAGGGGTGGAGGGTTAGTGCAATTTTCTAATGACTGTACTTAGTGATTAATGATATTCAGTAATTGTGAATCTAGATTAGTGACTGATTAAGTTGTTGGCTGCCCCATGAGTGGAAGATTGATTATTGTATTGTGAATTGATTGAATGTTTGCCTTGATTTGTAATGGAATAAACAGAGGGTTCACTATACTTTGTAATCCGAACCTTAAAAGCTGTTCACAGTAGCATTCTTTTGGGAATCTGCTAGTGTGTGGCATTACAGATTCTCCTCCCTCTAGTGCTCTTACCCCTGACAAGTCTAGGGCTACAGTGCCTTCTCACTCTTTTCATTCCCTTAGACTCCAGTCAAGTTTTTGACTGGATTGATCAATCCCCGTCCCCCAGTTCATCTCTCTGCTCTATGTTTGGGTGTATATATGTCTTGCATCCATCACAGTCTTGCCTGGTTCTGTTTTGAAATACTAAAACTGAAACCCCCTTGGTTCCACACCACCAAGCAAGTCTGAGAGTGGATTTCTTACAAACATCTGCAAGGGGTTTTTCTCCACTTCTGTTCAGAGGATATTTTTGTATATAGGTTTGTACTGTACATTTGTCTTGTGGTTTTAGGTTTGCCAAGAGATGGGAGATTCAGTCCCCCCTAGGGTGTATTTTAGATAATTTCAGAGAGGCATATCAGGAAGGGTCAGACTATGGAATTTCCCTAAAGAAAAGTAAACTCATCACATTCTGTATGAATGAATGGCCCACCTTTGGGGTAGGGTGGACACCACAAGGGAGCTTTGAGAGGCAGGTTGTTAGGTCATTCTGGAAGGTGGCCTCGACTTCCCTTCCTCTTGCTCCCCCTTCCCCACCTGTCCTCCTCATGACTCTCCCATTGGTCTCTAAGTTCCTTCTTCATGAGTCACCTGCCTTGTCTTCTACCAGCTCCCACCTAGACAGTCTTCTTTCTCTAGTCCCCTGGATCTGAGCCAAATTTAACCCTCCTGGCTTAGCAGCTCACCACCTGCCTATTGTGGTCCATTTTTTGGCTATTCTGTTTGACAGTATCCCATGTTTCCTGAGGCCCACAAAGGCATAGCTCTCCATATTTCCTGGCTGAGATTCTCAGGCATCCTTGTTTCATGCCAGCTCCCTTGGAACACCCCTCTCCTCCCTGTCAGAAAGCCTGGAACTTCTGATTTTCAACAGGTGCAAGATCTTTGGGAAGTGAATAAGCAGATTGAGACTATTTATCCCACTGTACCTAACCCTTAAACCCTCCTCAGTCTCCTGCTGTCCACCCACACTGTGGATAGTCTTGGACCTTAAGGATGCTTTCTTCTCTTACCCTTTGGCTCCTGCAAGTCAGTTCCTTTTCACTTTCAGCTGGGTTGACCCTTCTTCAGTCTTCTCTGCCCAGTTGACCTGGATGAGGTTGCCTGAGGGCTTCAAGAATTCTCCCACCCTCTTTGATGAAGCCCTTCACAAGGATCTCTTGTCTTTCCAGGAATCTAACCCTTCCTGCTCCCTCATTCAGTATGTTGATGATCTATTGTTAGCTATGTACCCTGAGGATGAATGCTTTCAGGCTACTCACTCTCTTCTGACTCTTTTGAATTCCCTTGACTACCATGTGTCTGCCAAGGAGCAGATCTGTTGTACCTCTGTCTCTTACCTTAGTTATCAACTTGAGGCTGGTACCCTTTCTCTTTCAAGGGCCTGTATCAAGGCCATCCTGAACATTCCTGTACCTACCACCAAGAAACAGGTCTGTGAGTTCTTAGGTTCTGTCAGATACTGCTGCCTCTGGATCTCGGGTTTGCTGACTTTGCTAAGCTCCTCTACTCTGCTGCTATGGGTCTGACCCCTTAGTCTGGAGCAAGGCAGAACAAGATTCTTTTGATTCTCTAAAAAGGGCCCTCGCTTCTGCCCCTGTGCTTGCTCTCCCTGACATTACTAAGCCCTTTCATCTTTTTGTGGCAGAAGCATGGGGTGTTGCAAAAAGTGTTCTCACACAATCACTTGGTCCCTGGAAGAGGCCTGTTGCATACTTCTCAAAGCACCTGGACCTTGTGGACTCTCTGTTGCCACCTTGCCTTAGGGCTGTGGCTGCCTGCCACTGCCATCCTTGTTAAGGAGGCTGATAAGCTCTCTCTGGGTCAGCCCCTCTCTGTTTCTGCTCCCCACACTGTCGAGGCATTACTCTGGGGTGCCCTAGATCATTGGATTTCCAATTTCAGGCTTACCCATTACCAGGCCCTGCTCTTTGACCAGCTGCGTCTCACCTTTTCTAAGTCCTCTGCCCTTAACCCTGCCGCTCTCCTTCCTGACTCTGATGACTCATTGCCTATATGTGATTGTTTTTAACTCCTTGATGAGGTTCAATCCCCCTGGCCTGATCTCTCTGATGTGCCTTGACAGGATCCTGACCTGGTCCTCTACTTGGATAGTAGTAGCTTTGTTGTTGACAGTGTGCACCAAGTCAGGGAGGCCATCGTCTCCTTTCCTTCCCTATCTGTTCTCTGGTCTTCCCCTCTGTTTCCTAGGTCCTGTGTGCAACCAGCTGAATTGATTGCTCTAACCCAGGCTTTCCGTTTGGCTGAGGGAAAAACGGTCAACATATAAACGGACAGTAGATACACTTTTGCTATGGCCCATGTCCATGTCTCCCTTTACAAAGAATGGGGCCTTCTCACTTCTTCTCGAAAAACAATCAAGAACAAGGATGAGATTCTGTCCCTCAGTGATTCTATCTGGCTCCCCTCCTGACTCTCTCTCATCCATTGCCCAGGCCATCAACTCCAACTCCCCAGAGGCCATAGGCAATTGAGCAGCCACTGCTGCTGCCCAGGCCACTGCCTTCTCTCTGTCTCAGATACCCTTCCCTCTCACATGTCAGATCCCTCCTACACTTCCTCAGATGATTCCTTTGTGACCAAAAGAGGGAGGAGGAAGGAATCAGTATGGTGGGTCCTGGGAGATGGTGGTATTTTTGTACCTGAGGCCTTGGGGGGGGAGGGGAAGCTGGATGTGAAGACTCCATCAGATCAAACATCTAGGGTCATGAAAACTTGGGGAGCTACTCAGAGACTGATATTACACCCCCCACTTAGATAGCATCCTCACCAGCACAGTCATCAGATGCACATCCTGTGCCCAGGTGAACACGAAACAGGCAAAGACAGCCCCACTGGGGGTAAGGCTACAGGGAACACAACTGGGGAACATTGGGAAGTAGATTTTACTGAAGTCAAACTGCCAGTAGTGGGCTTTAAATATCTTTTGGTCTTTGTCGATACCTTTTCGGGTTGGGTAGAAGCCTTCTCTTCTAAGAAAGAAATGGCCTCGATAGTTGTAAAAAAAACCCTTGAATGAACTGATCCCTGGTTTTGGCCTTCCAGTTAGCATTGGCTCAGATAATGGCTCTAGCTTTGTTGCCAAAATCTCCCAGGGTGTGGCCAGAGCCTTAGGGGTGGAATGGAAATTGCATTGTGTCTACTGGCCCCAGAGCTCAGGCCAGGTAGAAAGAGCAAATGGAACCCTTGAGGAGTTTTGTCCAGATTTGTTCTGGAAAAACAAGAGAACTGGGTCACTCTACTCCCTTTGGCTTTGCTCCATGGCCAGTGCACCCCTAATAAACTGGACCTCACACCTTTTGGAATTCTTCTTGTCTGGCCTTGCCCGATTCTTCCCCTCATTAGAGAGGAGGCTTGGGCTGATTTTACTAATGCTTCCCTTATGAAGTTTCTACAGGGCCTGCAGAACACCCAGTCAAGGCTTCATAAATCTGTCCAGGAGGCCTTGCCTGTTCCAACATATGAGCATCTCCATCACTTCCAACCTGAGGATTCTGTTCTCATCCAGAAACATACAGTTTCTGGCCTTGAGCCTAAGTGGAAGGGCCCTCATATTGTCATCCTGACCACCTCGTCTGCAATCAAGGTTGGCTCCATTCCTGTCTAGCTCCAACACAGCAGAGTGAAAGCAGCTGCACCCAAAAAATGGAAGGCAGAACCCCTCAAGGATCCTCAAAAGCTAAGACTTATCCAACCTTCTTCTTGATTTTCCTTTAATGCCTTTGTGTGGTCCCTCACAATCCTCATGCCCCTAGACCAAGCTATACTTAGGTGGTCACTACAGGAAGTGTACAGACCTGGACTTTCCAGGACCCTGAGTACATACACCTCCCTCTCAAACCCCTTTTTCCTGGGACTGGCCTATATGGAGGCCCACCGATAGATGCAGGCTATTTACTCTGTTCGATTACAGGGTGCTCAACCCCATGTGCATGTACTTGTGTCACAGCTTACCACCTTCCCTCTTCTGACCCCAGTTCCTCCCTGTGTTACAAGGCAGGCAGTAGTGGAGACTGGATCAGTTATTCAGCATTAGTACAATTGAGTCTGACCTCTGGCAGCCCATACTCGATCTCACCCCTCTGACCTTGCCTGGGGAGTTCTAGTCTCTTGGGTCCTGGGACTCTTCCTCCCAGCCTGGGGAATCATTCTGGATGAGGAAGAGGAAAAGGTACACGTGGGAAAAACAGTAGTCCTAACTGTAACCAAGAAGCCTCCTGTCCCCTTGTCAGATCCTCACCCCATTGACCCTATAGGGAACTTAGCCATCCCTCCCCCAGTAGCCATCCCTGTTCCAGTACAAATTGTCACCACTCAGGCCTCTTAGTGTCACCACTAAGACTCAGGAATCCCGCATTTATCAGGTGCCCTTTCTCACCCTCTTGTCAGCTGTTCATAAGACACTTAACAGCTCTAACCAGATGTTGGGCAGAAATAGTTGGATCTGTGTTGAACCCCAGCCTCCTTACTATGTAGGGGTGTTGATGAATGCCTCTGTCACCTCGACTTCTAACATAGGGAGTTATGAGTGGGACCAACCAAAGCTTACACTTGGGGATGTACAGGGAACAGGCCTCTGCCTCACATCATCCAGCACCAATTTATCTAGCTCTCAGTACGGCTCCATTTGTAGACAAACCCATGAAATTCAGGCCTCCAACTCATTCCAGGTGTCTCCCTCCTCCCAGGAGACGAGGGCTGGTGCTACTTCTCCTCTGAAGGGCAACTGAGCTACCACTGAAGGTAAGCAGTACCATTCCTCATTCCCATCTTAGTGGGCCTGGGGTTTGTGGGCTCCCCAGCCACTGGGACGGCAGCACTGCTTGAACGGGGAGGCCAACTATGAGGCCTTGAGCACACAAGTAAATACCAACCTCTCCTACACTGAGGAGTCCATCTCACTCCTAGAAAAATAATTGGACTCTTTGGCAGAGGTGGTCTTCCAGAACTGCAGGGGCCTTGACAGTTTTTTTTCTTAAGCAGGGTGGCCTGTGGGCAGCCCTTGGTGAGACCTGTTGTTTCTATGCCAATACCTGTGGAGTGGAAAGCCTGAGGTTGGTACATCAGAATATTGCAGATAGACAAAGGGAGCTGGAAGAGTCTGAGAACTGGTATCAGTCCCTGTTCAAAATGTTCCCATGGTTCATTACCCTGGTGTCAGCCTTGGCTGGTCCCCTCTTCCTCCTGATTATAGCTCTGATTATAGGACCCTATCTTGTTAACAAATTCCTATAGTTTGTCAGGTGCGGTATTAATTCTGTCAAGTTGATGGTTGTTAGAGAGCCCCATTACCAGCCTGTGGAATGATACCCCCCTGAGTTTTAGGGAGTTGTGTCAAGGGTTTGACACACTTTGTAAAAGAAGTGGGGAATGTTGTATCTAACTTGTCCCTGCCCCCACCATTTTGTGCTCCCTTTTCATGGAAGTGAAATCCCACTATGGAGAACACTTTCCTGCCACAGGGAAGTATTTTCATGCCAAAAGTAACCACCCAAGGCATATTCCTGGAACTTGCCCAAGGCACAGTCACCCATCCAGTTCTGGGAAATCAAAACTTAACTATAGTTGGTATTCCATATAAGATCCAAAACTAAGTATTAACCAATTGCTTCTCTTTGCTTCTGTAAGTCCCTGCTTATGCATAAATTAGACCATTACTTTGTGGTTTTTGTCTTTAAATACACTGGCTCTACCCCTGCTTGGGGCTGTTTGATCTGAGTCTACACTTTGAGCAGTCACAGATTTCAATAAATCCACATTAAATTAAAAATTAACCTGGGTTTTGCTGGCCTTTTTTCTGCACAACAACTGGTTCATGTTTGTCCTTTCTGCCTACTATTTAATGGAGCTAGTTAAACCAAATATTCCTGGCATTCAGTAACCTCAGAAATCCCAGAGAAGCTAAGAGATCTTTTCTTACATACTGAACAGAGACTGGCCCCTCTCTTCTGGAGTATGCTATGAAAAAAATCACTTTTAGCCACTGCATTTCCACTTTTTTAACCCCTTCCTCTATCAAAAACCCTCACTTAGAAGGCAGTAGCATCTTGAATATTGAGGTCCTATATCCATTTAGAATTTATTGTGGCCTATGATTTACCTGTTGGTCTAAGCCTAAATTCTGTCAGATTATTTTCCAGTTTTACCAGCATTTTTTAAAAATCAAATTAGGTGTTTTAAGCTATGTCATTCCTGTTTTCCATTTTATCTAATACTGGGTTATTGAAATCTGTTATTTCTCAGTCTCCCTTACCTAGTTTGTTCCATTGATCTTGCTATTCTTTTCAAATATTTATCAATTTATTTATTTTTAGTGTTCAACATTCATTTCCACAAAATTTTGAGTTCCAAGTTTTCCCCCATCTCTTCCCTCCCCCCACCACAAAATAGCATACATTCTGATTACTTCTACCCCCAGTCTGCCCTTCCTTCCATCAGTCCCTTCTTATACCCTTCCCCCTTAATTTCTTGTAGGGCAGGGCAGATTTCTATACCCCATTGTCTATATATCTTATTTCCCAGTTACATGAAAAAAAATTTTTTTTTAACATTTGTTTTAAAAACTTTGAGTTCCAAATTCTCTCCCTTCTTACCTCCCCACCCACCCACATGGAGAAGGCCAGCAATTCAATATAGGTTATACAGGTGTAGAGATGTAAAACACTTTCACAATGGTCATGTTGTGAACAATTAATTATATTTACCTCCATCCTATCCTGCAATCCTAGCTCCCTCTTTTTCTAATTTCTTGTTTCACTGTGTCCCTTTTAAAAAGTGTTGGCTTCTGACTACCCCCTCCCTTCTATCATTACCCCAGCTCCTCTTATCCCCTTTCCCCTGATTTTCAAGTAGGGGGAAATACTGAGTGGAGTGTGTATGTTTTTCCCTGGAAGCCAAATCCAATAAGACTAAGGTTCATTTGTTCCCTCTCTCCTCCCCCTTCTTCCCCTCCATTATGAAAAATTTTCTTGCTTCTTTTATATGAGATAATTTACCCCATTCTATCTCTCTCTTTCTCCTTCTCCCCATATATACCTTTCTCTCCTCTAAATTTTATTTTTTGATATCATCCCTTCATATTCAACTCACCCTTTCCCATCTATGTATCTATCTGTCTATCCATCTTTCTATCTATCTATCTATCTATCTATCTATCTATCTATCTATCTATCTATTTATCTCTTCCATCTATCTATGTCTCTCTCTGTCTGTCTGACTGTGGTTCAGCCTGTCTGTCTGTCTATCTATTTCCTCCAAATAGCCTAATATTGAGAAAGGTCATATGATTTATAAATATCATCTTTCCATGTAGGAATGTAAACAATTCACCTTGAAGAAGTCATTCATGATTTCTTTTTTCCTGTTTACCTTTTCATGCTTCTCTTGATTCTTACATTTGAAAGTCAAATTTTTCATTCAGTTCTGGTCTTCTCATCAAGAATGCTTGAAAGTCATCTATTTCGTTAAAAATCCTTCCCCCTCTCAAACAAAATACTTAGTTTTCCCAGCTGGGTAATTTTTGCTTTTAATTCTAACTGCTCTGACCTCTGCAATATCATATTTTAAGCCCTTTGATCTCTTAATGTAGAATCAGATAGGTCTTTTGTTATCCTGATTATATTTTCAGGCTACTCAGATTGTCTCTTTCCGGCTGCTTACAGTATTTTCTCTTTAACCTGGCAAATCTGGAATTTGGCTACAAATTCCTAAGATTTTTCCTTTTGCTATCTTTTTCAAGAGTTGTTTAGAGGATTCTTACAATTTCTATTTTAGCCTCTGGCTCTAGATATCAGGGCAGTTTTTCTTGATAATTTCTTGAAAGATGATGTTTAGGCTCTTTTGTTGATCATGTTTCAGGTAGTCCAATAATTTTATAATTATCTCTCCTGCATTTATCTTCTAGATCAGTGGTTTTTCCAATGAGATATTTCACATTACCTTCTATTTCTACATTCTTTTGGTTTTATTTTATAATTTCTTGGTTTCTCATAAAATCATCAGCTTCCATTTACTCCATTCTAAGTATTAAGAAATTGTTTTCTTCAGTAAGCCCTTGTACATCCTTTTGCATTTGGCCAATTCAGGTTTTTAAGACCCACTTGTTCTCATTGACATTTTGGGCCTCTTTTACCATTTGGTCTTTTTTTTTTTTTAAATAAATAATCTTTCTTTTAAATCAAAAAACAAGGTAAGGAAACAAAATGTAATGTATGAGTTGAAGAGAATTAGTGAAGATAAAGCTGTATGTGAAAGATGTTCAATATTCAGTTCAACAGCCCTGTAGAAAAAGATGAAAATGTGAAGATCTCAAGAGTTGAGAATTCTATGCATTGTTGTAGATAGAGTTCCTGCAGCATGCCACATTTCTCATTAGAGTCTAGACTATTCATTTTTAGTCAGTTTGGAAAACACATCATCCCTTCCTATTCAATTGATCCTGTGCCCTCTGTCTATGTACATACACACACACATGTATTCATATGCATATATGCCCTTCTATACAGACATATGTGTATATATACATATATAAATACATACACACACACATTTATATTCCCTTCACCTCTCCTCATACTGAGAAAAGTTTCATAAGTTACAGTTCTCATTTTTCCATGTTGGCATGTAAATAGTTGAACTTTGATAAGTTCCTTATGATTTCTTTTCCATGTTTACCTTCTCATGTTTCTTGTGTTTGAATGTCAAACTTTCTATTCAGTTCTGGTTTTTTCCTCAAAAATGCTTGAAAGCCCTCCACCTCACTGAACAACCATATTTTCCCCTGAAACATTATACTCAGTTTTGCTGGGTAGGTGATTCTTGGTTTTAATCCTAGCTCCCTTGATCTCCAGAATATTATATTCCAGGCCCTTTGATTTCTTAATGGAGAAGCTGTGAGATCCTGGGTTCTCCTGATTGTTTTTCCACAGTATTTAAATTGTTTCTTCTTGGCAGCTTGCAATATTTTCTCCTTGATCTAGAACTCCAGAAACCGGCTATAACATTCCTAAGAGTTTTCTTTTGGGGATCTTTTTCAAGAGGTGATTGGTGAATTCTTTCAAGTTCTATTTTGCACTCTGGTTGTAAAATTTGCCTTGAAAATTTCTTGAAGGATGCTTTATAGGTTCTTTTTTTTGATCATGGCTTTCAGGTAGTCCAATAATTTTTAAATTGTCTCCCCTGGATCTATTTCCCAGGTCAGTGGTTTTTTCAAGGAGATATTTCACATTGCCTTCTGTTTTTCCATTTGTTTGGATCTGTTTAATAGTATCTTGATTTCTTATAAAGTCATTTGCTTCCATTTGCTCCACTCTAATTCTGAAGGAATTATTCTCTTCAGAGTGCTTTTGAGATTCTTTTTCCATCTGGCAAATTTGACTTTTTAAGGCATTCTTCTCCTCATTGGCTTTTTGGGCCTCTTTTGCCATTTGAGTTGGTCTA
>CM053590.1:155535680-155565753 GCA_028646515.1 Pseudochirops corinnae | reverse complement strand
AGACTGGGGGAGGAGGGATACACTGGGATGGCTGTTTTGGGGTGGTGGGTAGGGGAAAGATGGTGAGAAAATATGTAACTCGATATCTTGTGGGAATGAATGATGCAAACTAAAATAAAATAATAATAAAAAAAGAATGCTTAAGTTTTCTCCCTTTGAAGTCAATAGAAGATGAAAACGCTTTTTCCAAACTGACTAAAAGTGAATAGTCTTGACTAACAGTACTCAACCTGTGGGTAGTGAACCCTTTGGGGATCAAACTATCCTTTCACAGGGCCACAGGGGTCACCTAAGAACATATGAAAACACATATTTCTGATGGTCTTAGGAACCAAGACACTGCTCCTCTATCTGTCTCCAGGTGGGTCTGCCCGCATGCAGATACACCCACATGCAAGTATTAAAGGGTCGCAGCATTAGAAAAGTTGAGAACCACTGGTCTATACTCTATTGAGAATCATGGAGTCCTGCAGGAGCTCTATCTACAATGCTTAGACTTCAAGGAATACAAACAGCTCCTGAGAAATTTGCGTTTTCAGCTTTTTCTACAGGGCCATTGATATATTTAAGGTGTACTTCATTGTAACTCAGCAGAAACAGGGAGCACATTGAAGATCTTTCACACACGGCTTTATCTTGACTATTTCCCTTCAACTCATTCATTATATCTTGTTTGCTTAGCTTGGTTTTACCTTTAATAGTGCTTAGGATTTCTCCAATTGAAGTCAATGGGAGAAGATGAAATGAATTTTCCGAAATGACTAAAAGGGAAAGGTCTAGACTCTAATGAGAAATGTGGAGCAGTGCAGGAACCTTATCTACAACCATACATAGAAATCAAGTAATCAAGTAACTCCTGATAAATTTGCATTTTCACCTTTTTTCTACAAGTCCATTGAAGTATATATAAAGTATATTTCAGTGTAACTCAGCAGAAAAAGGGAGTCAATTGAAGATCTTTCATATATAGCTTCATCTTGACTATTTCTCTTCAACTCCCGCATTACGTCTTGGTTGCTTAGGTTTATTTTTTATTTAAATTAATGCTTAGGTTTTCTCCCTTTGAAGTCAATAGGAGAAGATGAGAACTCATTTTCCAAACTGACTAAAAGTGAAAGGTCTAGACTCTAATAAGAAATGTGGAGTGCTGCAGGAACTCTAACTACAACCATGCAGAGAATTCAAGGAATCCAAACAACTCCTGAGAAATTCCTGTTTTCATCGTTTTCTACATTTCCATTGAGGTATATATAAAGTATACTTCATTATAACTCAGCAGAAACAGTGAACACATCAACAATCTTTCCCATACAGCTTCATTTTGACGATTTCTCTTTAACTCATCCATTATATCTTGTTTGCTTAGGTTTATTTTTGATTTAAATGAACGCTTATGTTTTCTCCCATTCAAGTCAATAGCAATAGTTGATTGTAGATAGAGATCATGGAGCTTTCTAAATTTGATGGTCCAGGTAAGACTTTAGTCTTTCTGTGCATTAGCAACATGTGTTTTTATGACCCTCCTCTGACTTCAATGAGATAGAACATATGTATGAGAATAAATCTTATTAAAAACTCAAGAAACAAGACTTTACCTTTTCCTTCTACTGGCAAAATGTGATTTTTCAGTCCCCTTTTGACTTCAATGGGGCTTGCAATATTTAAAACATAGTAGGCACTTAATAAGTGTTTGGTGAGGGGTGGCTAGGTGGTGCACTGAATAGAACACTGGCCCTGGAGTCAGGAGGGTCTGAGTTCAAATCTGACCTCAGGCACTTAACACTAGTCATGTGACCTTGGGCAAGTCACTTCATCCCAATTGCCCTCACTTTTCCCCTCCAAAAAGGCAAAAAAAAAGGTGTTTGGGGAGTGAATGCTGTGAACATGAACAGATCCTACCATGCTTGCTTTTATTTGGCAACACAGAAGGGGAAAATTCAACTTGGCCCAGAGAATTCTAGATTTGATGTCAGAGTACCTATGTTAGAATACCAGCTCTGGTGCAGCTAGGTGGCACAGTGGATAGAGTATCAGCCCTGCAGTCAGCAGGACCTGAGTTCAAATTTGCCCTTAGACTTTTATGAATTCTTTGACCTTGGGAGAAATCACTTAACTCTGGTTGTCTCCAAAAAAAGCATCCTTTCTCTGCCACTGACTGAATATGTCACCAGGGGTAAGTCATTTTATATTTCTAGGACTCAGTTTTTTCACTTGTAGAATGTGGGTAGGGTGAGAATTGGGCTAAGAATAGTCCTTTCCAATTGTAAATCTATGAACATTACCTTTGTGAGCATGAAGTTACTGCTAGTTTTTCTATATTCTTACTCTCTGTCGAGTTAATGCGGTCAAATTAATCTTGTCACACTATGCCTCTCCGTTTAAGAAGAAACCTACTTCTATTGAGAAATCACATTAATATCACCTAACCACAAGATGGCACTGTAAACTTTAAATTCATAGCCTTAGCTTAACTGGTTTTTATTATCTTAGGCTATAAATTTTAAGGATAAAAAACCCTTTCATTCTTTATTTCCCCCACAGTATTTCCCCGCTTTGAAACAAAAAGAAAAACCAAGCTGACTTCTTTTGTATTCTTGTTTTTTTTTCTTCCATTTTCTTTTTAAAAAATGTAGAATGAGTACCCAAGGGAAAGAAGAGTAGAAAATTATTTTGCTTGAAAGCATAAACTTCATTATTCATTAAAAAATCCCCACATACATTAACTTTAGCAAGATTATAACAAAAGTACCACATACACTTTCATTTTTCTCCTGTTGAAAGTTATTCCCTTATGAATTTTCCTGATTTTTTTCCTTTATCATTATTAGAGAAAAATGCAGTCAGTGTATGTACTGTTTTGACTCTATCTTTTTTCTCTCTGAATTACTTTTCATAAATTTCCATGCATTTCCTTGTATTTTTCATATTGATAATTTTTGTAGGGTACAATCACATTCTATTACATGCAGGTACTATAGCACCATGCAGTGCGATGAGCACTGAATATGGAGTCAGGTTTGAGATTAAATGTAGGCTTTGCTACTTATTACTTCTGTAACCCTAGGCAGGTCATTAATCTTAACTTTTTTGTTCAATGTTGGTTTCTATTTCTTAACTACAAAAGAGGGGTCTATTAAGGCAATTTGGTGGCAGTACTAGATTGAAAATCAGGAAATGTTGAATTGAAATACTGCCTCAGGCTTTTACTAGCTTTGTGACCACAGGTTAGTCATTAACCTCTTTATGTTTCAGTTTTTTTATTTTTTTATCTGTAAACAATAGCCCCTTCATCCCAAGATTATTTTGAGGATAAAATGAAATAATATTTAAAAGAACTTTTTAAATTTTAAAGCATTATCTGAATGTTAGCTATTAAGAAGTTGAACTTGAACTGATAACTAATATCTAATTAACATCCTTCACATAGTATATATGAGCATGGAGTGAGTTAAGATGGAAAGCTGTAATAGCAGGCTCTGGCTAGTGTAGTGGGTCTGAATCATGGGTAGAAAGAACAGTGGAATTTAGGAAATACTGTTACTACAAAGTAGCTACATTATCATAAGTTTGCTTTTTCATATTTCTGTACTGGTTTTTGATCTGTATCCTTATTGTTTAACTAAAATTCCACCCAATGAGTCATAGAGAGGGTGTGCCTTTAGCACAAAGCATTGTGAAACAGGAAGCAAATGGTAACAAATAATTGATTTCAAGAAGGGGACCAAAAAAAAGAATTTTTAGAATTTCAAGATTTGGACTGTTGCTAAAACTTTGTATCATGCAAGTCACTGCAATATGCATCTTTTTCTCTTTTTTTGGTTTTTATTAATTAGTTTACTTTTAGTTTACAAGATTCAATTCTACAATCTCTTGAGTTTAAAATTTTCTCCCC
This sequence comes from Pseudochirops corinnae, assembly GCA_028646515.1. Lineage (NCBI taxonomy): Eukaryota > Metazoa > Chordata > Mammalia > Diprotodontia > Pseudocheiridae > Pseudochirops > Pseudochirops corinnae. The sequence goes on along the minus strand of CM053590.1, from coordinate 155,561,861 downwards.
CTCCCACAGCTATCCCCTCCCCCCCCCAATGGCAACAAGCCATCAAGTATAGGATCTGCAAATACTTTGACATTAGACATTAATTAACTAGGTTATAAAGAAGGATTGTAACCCCTGGAATGAACAAAGGGAAAGAGGAAACAAAACCAAACAAGAAAAAGAAAGAAGTTTGCTTCAATCTACATTCAAACTCTGTTCTTTCTAGTTCTTTCTCTGAATGTAGACATCTCTTTCCATCATGAGTCTTTTGGAGTTGTCTTATAGCTTTGCATTGCTGAGAAAAGTCCAGTCTATCAAAGTTGGTCATCACACATATGCTGTGTCTTGTAATTGTGTACATATTTCTCTTGGCTCTGCTCTTCTCACCCAGCATCAGTTTGTATAAGCCTGTCCAGATAAATATGAAGTCTGTCTGCTCCTCATTTCTTATAGCACAGCAGTATTCCATTACATTCATATACCACAACTTGTTTAGCATTTTCCTAATTAATGGGCATCCCTTTAGTTTCCAATTCTTTGCCACCACAAAAAGAATTACCATAAATATTTATGTACATACGGGTCTTCTTCGACTTTCATGATCTCTTTGAGATACAACCCTAGAAGTGGTATTGCTGGGTCAAAGGGTTTGAAATTATTTATACCCCTTTGGGCATAGTTCCAGAATGCTCTCCAGAATGGCTGAATCAGTTCACAACTCCACCAACAATGCATTAGTGTTCTAATTTTTCCACATCCTTTCCAGCATTTGTCATTTTCCTGTTTTGTCATCTTAGTCAATCTGACTGATGAGATGTGGTACCTCAGAATTGTTTTGATTTGCATTTCTCTAATCAATATTGATTTAAAGCAGTGGTTCTCAACCTTCCTAATGCCACAACTCTTTAATACAGTTTCTCATGTTGTGGTGACCCCCAACCATAAAATTATTTTTGTTGCTACTTCATAACTGTAATTTTGCTACTGTTATGAATTGTAATGCAAATACGTGATATGCAGGATGTATTTAAATTGAACATACCCCACAGGTTGAGAACCATTGATTTAAAGCATTTTTATATGGTTATAGATATCTTTAATTTCTTCCTCGGGAAACTGCTTGTTCATATCCTTTGACCATTTATCAATTGGGGAATGACTTGTATGCTTGCAGATTTGACTCAGTTCACTGTTTATTTTAGAAATGAAGCCTTTATCAGAGACACTGTTTGTAAAAATTCTTTCTCAATTTCCCACTTCCCTCTTAATCTTGGTAACATTGGCTTTGTTTGTACAGAAATTTTTCAATTTAATGTAATCAAAATTATCTATTTTGTACTTTATAATATTCTCTAATTCTTGTTTGGTCATAAAGTCTTCTCTTCTCCATAAAACTGACAGGTAAACTATTCCTTGCTTTCCCAATTTGCTAACAGTCTCAGCCTTTATGCCTAGATCATGTACACATTTAGACTTGATTTTGGTATATGGTGTTAGATAATGGTCATGCTCAGTTTCTGCCATATTATATTCCAGTTTTCCCTGCAGTTTATGTCAAATAGTGAGTTCTTATGCCAAAAACTGGGGTCTTTGGGTTTATCAAATAGTAGATTACTATAGTCATTGACTGCTGAGTCTCATGTACCCTATCTATTCCATTGATCCACTACTCTATTCCTCAGCCAGTACCAAGTAGTTTTGATGACTGCTGCTTTATAATACAGATTAAGATCTGGTATGGCTAGGCCACTTTCCTTAGCATTTCATTAATTCCCTTGATATTCTGGACCTTTTGTTCTTCCAAATGAATTTTGTTACTTTTTTTCTATCTCTATAAAGTAATTTTTTGGTAGATTGATTAGTATGGCACTAAATATTTTACTTAATTTAGGAAAAATTGTAATTTTTATTATATTAGCTCAATCCAGCCATGGGAAACTGATAATTTTCCAAGTTAGAACCCACTTTATTTGTGTGAAAAGTATTTTGGTGTTGTGTTTATTTCCTGGGTTTATTTTGCAGGTAGATTACCAAATATTTTATGATGTCTACAGTAACTTTAAATGAGGTTTCTCTTTCTGTCTTTTGCTGTTGGATTTTGTTAGAAATATATAGGAATGCTGAACATTTGTGTGGGTTTATTTTATATACTGCAACTTTGCCAAATTTATTTATTGTCTCAAGTAGTTTTTTACTTGATTCTCTACAATTCTCTAAGTATATCATTATATCATCTGCAAAGAGTGATAGCTTAGTCTCTTCTTTGCCTAATTTGATTCTTTCAATTTCTTTTTCTTCTCTAATTGCTACTACTAACATTTCTAGTACCAGATTAAATAAGAGTGGTTATAGTGGACATCCTTGTAAATATTCATCCATTTCACTGATTGTGAAATTTATGTGCATACAATTGGGCAAAATAATTGCTAATTATTGTTTTAATTTCCTCTTCATTGGAGGTAGATTCAACCTTTTAATTTTTGATACTCATAATTTCATTTTCTTCTTCCTTTTTTTATCATATTGACTAATCATCTATAAATTTCATTATTTTTTCATAAAATCAACTCTTAGTTTTATTTATTAATTCAATAATTTTCTTAATTTCACTTTTGTTACTCTCTCCTTTGATTTTCATTATTTCTAATTTCATATTTAGTTGAGGATTTTCAATTTGGTCTTTTTTTTTTTTTTATCTTTTTCAATTGCATGCCCAATTCATTGACCTCCATTTTCTCTAATTTATTCATGTATGCATTCAGGGATATAAAACTTCCCCTAAGAACTGCCTTTGCTGCATCCCACAAGTTTTGGTATGATGTGTCATTATTATCATTCTTTTGAATCAAGTTACTGAGTGTTTTGATAATTTCTTGTTTGACCCACTCATTCTTTAGGATTAAAGTGTTTAGGTTTCAATTAGTTTTTAGTCTTTTTCCATTGTCCTTTATTACATATGATTTTTATTGCATCATGACCTGAGAATGATGCATTTAATATTTCTGCCTTTCTGCACTGCATTGTGATGTTTTTATGCCCTAGTACATGGTCAGTTTTTGTGTATGTGCCATGTGCTATTGAGAAGAAGGTATATTCCTTCTTATCCCCATTCAGTTTTCTCCAGAGATCTATCATATCTAGCCTCTCTAAAATTCTCTTCACCTCCTTAACTTCTTTGTTGTTTATTTTGATGTTAGATTTATCAAGTTCAGAGAGGGCGAGATTGAGGTCTGCCACTAGTATAGTTTTGCTATCTATTTCTTCCTCTAATTCCCTTAACTTCTCCTCTAGGAATTTGGATGCTATACCACTTGGTGCATGTATATTAAGTAATGATATTGTTTCATTCTCGATGGTGCCTTTTTGCAAGATATAGTTTCCTTCCTTATCTCTTTTAATTAGATGTATTTTTGCTTTTGCTTTATCTGAGATAAAGATTGCTACCCCTGCTTTTTTAACTTTAGCTGAAGTATAATATATTCTACTCTAGCCTTTTACATTTGTCCTGTGAATATCCCCTTGTTACAGATGTGTTTCTTGTGGGCAGCTTGGTGGCGCAGTGAATAGAGCACCAGCACTGGAGTCAGCAGTACCTGGTTCAAATACAGTCTCAGACACTGATGACTTACTAGCTATGTGACCTTGGGCAAGTCACTTAACCCCAATTGCCCTGCTCTCCCCCCCCCCCAAAAAAAAAGCAAATATGTTTCTTGTAGACAGCATATTGTAGGATTATGGTTTTTAATCCATTTTGCTATCTGCCTCTGTTTTATGGGAGAGTTCATCCCAGTCACAGTCACAGTTATGATTACTATCTGTGTCTTTCCCTCCATCTTATTTCCTCACCTGTTTATGTTTTGTTTCTTCCTTCTCCCTTCCTGTCTTAAATGTTTTCCTTTTGGCCACTACCTCCCTCAGTATTCCCTTCCTGTGTCCCCCCTCTTTACCTACTCTTTCCCTTACTACTATTTCCCTTCCTTCTAACCACCCTCTCCTTTTTACCCTCCTTTATCCCTTCTACTGCCTGTAGAACACAATGGATTTTTATACTTCACAGAGTATGCTATTCTCTCTTTGAACCCAAACCAATGATAGTAAATTTCATATAGTGCTCCTCTTCCTCCCCCCTTTCCCTCTATTATAATGAATTTTTGTGTCTTTTCATGTTAGAATCTTAAACTTAACAGATTATGTTGATCCCTCTTTGAACCAGAACCAATGAGAATAAAGTTCATATGATGTTCATCTCCCTTCCTCCTTCCCCTCTACTATAATATGTTTTTATGACTCTTTGTGAGGCATAATTTACCTTTTTCTGTCTCATCTTTACATTTTCTCTCATTACAATCCCTTTGTACTCCCTAATAAGATTTTTTCTTATCATCAGATTAGTTCACTTATACCCACACCCTCTCTATGTATATCCTTTTTCAATGTCATGATAATTATATAAATTTCAATATCGACAGGTATCAATTTCTCATATTGGGATGTAAAAAGTTTGTTCTTATTGAGTCCCAAATTATGTGCATGTGTATGCATGTGTGTGTGAGTGTGTGTTTTCCTTGTTTACCTTTTTATGTCTTTCTTTGGTCTTATAATTCGAGATCAGATTTTCTATTGAGCTCTGGCTTTTTCATCAGGAAAAGTCTCTTTCATAAAATGACCATATCCTTCCTTGAAAGATTATGCTCAGTTTTGCCAGGTAGTTAATCCTTAGTTGCAGTCCTAGCTCTTTTGCCTTACAAAACATCAAATTCCAGTCCCTCCCATATTTTAATGTAAAAGCTTCTAGGTCCTGCGTAATCCTGACTGTAGTTTCACTATATTTGAACTGTTTGTTTTTGGCTGCTTGCAGTATTTTCTCCTTGACTTTGTAATACTGGAATTTGGCTACTATATTTCTTGGAGTTTTCAATTTCAATTTCAATATTTCAAATTTCAAAATTTCAATTTGAAATTCTTGAAAAAGAATTTCAATCTTTCAGGATGAGTCCAGTGAATTCTTTTGATAATTATTTTACCCTCTGATTCTAGAACTTCAGGACAATTTTCTTTGACAATCTCTTGGAGGATGTTGTCCAGGCTGCTTTTTTCATAATGGCTTTTTGGTAGACTAATAATTCTTAGGTTATCTCCCCTGGATCTGTTTTCCAGGTCAGTTGTTTTTCCAGTGAGATATTTTACACTTTCTTCTAATTTTTTCTTTTTCTTTTTTCTTTTTGGTAGATTTCTTTTTTTAAAAAATATTTATTTATTTATTTTCTTGTTTACATCACTCATTTCCATGAGATTTTGAGTTACAGATTTTCTCCCCATCTTCCCCTACCCAACACTTCGAAATGGCCATCCCACCGTATAGCACCTCCTCCAATCTGCTCTCTCCTATATCCTCCCCCATCGCCACTCTGACTTTCCAGTAGGGCAGGATGGGTCTCTCTACCCCAGTGCCTGTATATCTTAATTCCCAGTTGCATGTAGTTAATAATAATAATAATAATAACAACAACAACAACAATAATAATAATAATATAGATATATATTTTTAACATTTGATTATAGAACTTTAAATTCTAAATTCTTTCCCTTCCTCTCTTGTCACCCACCCCTACAGGAAGGACAAGCAATTCAATACAGGCTGTACATGTGTAATTACACAGAACATCTCCACAGTGGACATATTGTGAGAGACTGATTATGCGTCCCTCCTTCCTATCCCTCTCCCCCCTTGTTTTATTCTCTACCCTGTCCCTGTCCCTTTACAGAAGTGTGTGCTTCCAGCAACCCTCCCTTCCCACCATGCCCTCCCCTCTGTCATCCCAACTCTCATCTCCATCCCCCTTACTCTCCTGTTTGGCAAGATACCCAGTTTAGAGTTTATGTCATTCCTTCCCTAAGCCAAATTCAAGGAGAGTAAGGTTGACCCTTTTCCTTTTGCCTTCCTGTTTTTCTCCTCCATTGTAACAATTATCCCTTGCCTCTTCTATATGAGATGATTAACCTCATTCCATCTCTCCCTGTGTCCTCTCATTCTAAACCTCTCCCACTTCAGAATTTCACCTTTTAAAGTATCCTCCCTTCCTATTCCATTGATCCTGTGCCCTCTAGGTACACATGTATACACATACTCAGATATGTGTTCATACACATATATAAATCCTCTGCTATAGACAAATGCATATGTATATGTATATATACATTTGTATTCCCTTCAACTATCCTCATACTTAGAAAAGTTTAATAAGTTACAATTATCTTTTTTCCATGTTGGCATGTAAATAGTTCAACTTTGATAAGTTCCTTATGATTTTTTTTTCCATATTTACTTTCTCATGCTTCTTGTATTTGAGTGTCAAATTTTCTTTTCAGTTCTGGTGTTTTCAGCAAGAATATTTGAAAGTCCTCCACCTCATTGAATTACCATATTTTCCCCTGGAACATTGTACTCAGTTTTGCAGGGTAGGTGATTCTTGGTTTCAATCCTAGCTCCCTTGATCTTTGGAATATCATATTCCAGACCCTTCTATCTCTTAATGTAGAAGCTACCAGATCCTGGGCTATCCTAATTGCGTTTCCACAGTATTCAAATTGTTTCTTCTTGGCAGCTTGTAATATTTCCTCCTTGATCTGGGGACTCCAAAATTTGACTTTAACATTCCTAAGGAATTTTCTTTTGGGATCTTTTTCAAGAAATGATAGGTGAATTCTTTCAAATTCTATTTTGCCCTCTGGTTCTAAAATATCAGGGCAATTTTCCTTGAGAATTACTTGAAGGATGTTGTCTAAGTTCTTTTTTTGATCATGGCTTTCACATAGTCCAATAATTTTTAAATTGTCTCTCCTGGATCTATTTTCCATGTCAGTGGTTTTTTTTTTCAAGGAAATATTTCACATTGGCTTCTTTTTTTTCATTTGTTTGGATCTGTTTAATAGTATCTTGATTTCTCATAAAGTCATTTGCTTCCATTTGCTCCACTTCAATTATGAAAGAATTATTCTCTTCAGCAAGCTTTTGAGATTCTTTTTCCATCTGGCAAATTCAACTTTTTAAGGCATTCTTCTCCTCATTGGCTTTTTGGGCCTCTTTTTTAGTTAATCTGTTTTTTAAGGTTTTATTTTCTTCAGTCAAGTTGTTGACTCTCTTTTCATGATTTTCTTTCATCATCCTTATTTCTCTTCCCAATTTTTCCTCCACTTTTCTTATTTGCTTTTCAAAATCCTTCTTATGCTGATCTATGACTTGTAGGGAGTCTACATGTTTTTTGGAAGCTTTTGGTGTGGGAGTTTTGACTGTGTTGTCTTCCTCCCATTCCATGCTTTGATCCTTTTTGTCACCCAAGAAAGACTCTAGAGTTTGATTGTTATTCTTACTTTGCTTCCTTTGCTTGCTTATGTTGCCAGTCAATTATTTGATTTTTTAGCTCTGCGGAACTCTGCTTCCTGAGGGGAGAGCTCTGTCCCAAATTGCTTGGGTTTTTACAGCTGCTGGAGCTATTAGGAGGCCACTGCAGCCCCCACCAGCTTTAGCTCACTGAAAACACACCCCAGGACCAACAGCCAAGACCATGATCTGGATCCAGGCTGCTCAACACAAGAGCACTTAGCCTCTGAATGATAGCTTGGCCCCCCTGCAGTCTACAGGCTGGGAGCTCTGAAGCAGCCATGTGGAGGCAGCTACAGGGCTGCCGCAGCTACCACTTCCTTGCCCTGGAGGCAGTTTGGCCAGACTGATTTTCTCCCCCAAATTTAGCTGAGTTCCACTGATCTTTCACTTTGTTCTTGTTTCTTACGGCTTGATAATTCTGAAAACTGCCACAGCTGCCACTGATCCACTCTCCTGAAGGCTCCAGCTGTGGCTTGTTCTGGCTGCCCCAGGGCCAAGCTGCTTTTTCAGGCTGGTCTGATTTCAGCTCCCAGCGTGCTGCGATGAGCCCTTCCTTCCAAGCTTCCTTCAGTGGGAGATATGTTTTTCTGTATTTTTGTGAGTTCTGGAGCCCTAAAATTTATTTAGAGTCATATTTTATGGGCATTTGAGGTGGCTATGTGGGAGCTGTGGTGTTTTCCAGCTTCTACGCTGCCATCTTGGCTCCACCCCCCCGATAAATTTCTTCTAAGGAATTCTGAGTTGCAGTGGACCAGTGATGCAGTGATGCCAATCAATATGGTGGGCCATGGAAGCCTGAGTCACATGACTGTGTTTGGGAGGAGCTTGTCGACCATGTGGAGCAGGAAGAGTGGAGCAGATCTGAGATCAAGATAGGATTGAGGGAAATGAAGCCCACTGTTGTCTGAAACAGGAAGCTCCAGTCCAGCAATGGTAAAGATCCCAACAGCATGGAATGCTGCTGCCCACTGATGAAGTCTCAAAGTGTAGTCAGGATGGAAAGTCCTCCTCCAGCAGGTCCTTTGGGAATACCTCTCTCCAACAATGTGCTGTGGAGGAAGGGCAGGTGTTATGGGAATCTGAAGATCTTCCCTGCCCCTAGGCCCTTTGCTAAAGTGGCTACGTGACTCTGAGAACCTTCCCAGATTTGAAAGTATACTCTGTTCCCTAATAGGCTGAATGTGGTCACGTGGAGCCTGTGGCGCCAGGCTTGTTTTTCAGGAATGCCCATGCCTTGTAGTTTTGTGATTAGGCAGTGGGTCCAGAGGGCTATGACATTCTCCAAGCCAGGAGAAGGCTATATATACGCCCTGCTGTGAGGTTTTGGTTTGGGGCTCACTTTGAGAAGAGTTGCGTGATTTGGCCAGAAGGGACTCTGGGCAGCTGTTGATCTCCCCGGCTGTGAAAAACCCAGATGTTGGTGCTTCCATCTCTGGTAACTGAATAGGTAACTGATGTAATAGTCAGACACTGGAAGCCGTCTGATGATCTGTTTTTTCTGTTTGTTTGTAACTTGTGTTTGTAGTCTCTGAAGTTCAGGGTTCTGACTTTTCCCCCTGAACTAGGTAAATAATATGTTTGATTAAAGTAAGATTGTTAACCCATTTTGAGTTGCTTTCCTTTAGAAAAGCAGATCTAAGAACCTGTGCTAGTAGCCGCCCTAGGTATGCTAGGGTGCTTACTGTTACAGCAGGGTAGGTGACAGCAAGCAGCCTTTCTCTTCAAAGGCAAATTTGTAGAATAAATAAATCCTAATTTTTTCAGTCTTCATGTTTTGTTTGACTGACTCTTGATGCATCATAGAGTCCTTAGCCTTAATTTGATTAATTCTAATTTTTAGTGAATTATTTTCCTCATTTATTTTTGAAGCTCCTTTTCTATATGTTCAGTTTTCATTTCTAGGGAGGTATTTTCTCCAGTTAGATTTTTAACCTCCTGAACCAGCTTACAAATTTTACTTTTTAAGGATTTTTTTCTTCTGTGAGATTTTTTTTTTTAATTTGGTCACTGTAGATTTAAATTTATCTTCTACCTCAGCAATTTCACTTTTAAAGTTTTTCTTGAGCTCCTCCAAGAATGCTTTTTGGGCTTGAGATCAGTTCATATTTCCTTCTGTGGTCTCATTCCATGTTGTCCTCTGTATTTGATTGTTCTTGCTTGCTATAGTGAGATCAGATCGATTTTCTTGCTTTTGCTTTTTCAGCTTCCTTCTTATCCGTTGTCTTTGCCCATTTCCTGACTGTGCTTCTTGGGCTGGGAGCTAAGGTCCTGGTTGGTGACTTTGTGTGCTGTAAACTCTAGGTGTCTAGACTGAGGCCAAGGCCAGGACTTTCAGTGCTTCCCCTGAGTTACTCTGAGGCTCACAGAGTAACGTGTGGGGGAGGAGTGGTCTGGCTGCTTCAGGTTTCTGCCTCTTTGCCCCTGGGCTACAGCTCAGGCAGGCTCAGCATTGGGTGGCCAGCAGAGCTGGTGCCTACAGGTTCCCCTGGTGATGCTAAGGCCCACCTGGGTTTGTGTTGTTAGTGCTTGCTGGCTCCACCACAATGGGCTTTGGGAGCTCCTGCTATTAAGCTGAGGTGGGGCTTGTTGGGATCCCTCCTGCCCTTTACTTCAGACTCTTTACTGCCTCAGTTACACCCTTTCTCAGTGACTCCTAAGTCTGAGGCTATTTCTACTATTTTGGGATTTTATTCTGGGTGGGGCATTTATCTCTGGGTTTTCTGGGTCAGGGAGGGGGAATTGGAACAGCTAGGGTTTACTCTGCCATCTAGGCTTCTGGAAGTTCAGGAAGGTGATTTTTAAACTTCCAGACTGTGGGCTGATAGCCCCAAGAGAAGATGCTGTCGCTGCTTCAGGCCCTGTGCTTTCTCTTACCCAGCTTCAACAGAACCTCTGTCTTGGGGTGAGATGGCTGCAAATCACCTTTGGGGTAGGTGATTCTGCTGGCTGGGGCTCCTTTTCACTCTGCTATAGTCTGCTCTCTCTGCTGGTGCTGACTCCACTTGCTCTGTGCTCCCCCTGCCCAGATCTACATGGGCACTTTCCTGGGCTGGGAATCTGTTATGCTTCATCTCCCAACGGGTTCTGTCACTTTAAAATCCATTCAGATTCACTTTTTAAAGTTTAGTGGTGGAATTTATGGAGGAGCTTAGAAAAATTCCTATTTCCTTTCCATCATCTTAGCTCCACCTGCAATATGCTTCTTTCATTTTATTTGTTTCTTGAAGTACAGTGTTTTTTTTAATGAAAATTGCATTAGTTCGGAAACCAAACCAATCAATCAGACAAGGGAATTCCTACAGTTGTCATATTTCAGAGAAATTCAAACACGGATGAGGGCTTTGTATGATCAAGATACTGGTTTCCATTTTAGCTCAAAGGAATATTTTCTTCCCTACAACCCTTAACACACAGTGATCATAATTAGTAATTGTGACAGCACTGTTAATACATGCAATCTTTTTTATCTTTAACTTCTTGTGCCCTTAGGAGATGTAAAAGAAAATATAGACGTTGTCTTAAAAACTACCCTGAACCCTCAAGAGAATTACAAATGACTTGATAACAACCACAACCCATCCTGCCCATTCCTCATTTCATCTATTTATCTGCCAAGCCATTGATTAAGTTGTTAAAAAAATTAGAAGCATCAGGGCATCATGAATATTGAGCTGTCTTCAAAGTCAGTAAGAGCTGGGTTAAACTCCTGCCTCTGACATATGCTGGCTCTGTACCCTTGGGTTAATCCCTTAACTTCTCATTGCCCTCAGTCAACTTTCTGAAATATTTAGTTGTTGGACAGTTGGCCATTTGCTTTGGTGTGTCTATGCCAATGATATCACAGGTCTGGCCCTAAAATTAAATACAAAATATACAGTCAGGATTAAATGCCACCATCCCCTCTCTACAATGTAACTACAGCAACCTGACAGGGACTAGTGACGTAAAAAGCTATAATTTTTGTAAAAATTCTCATATGCAAAAAAACCAAGACACAGACCTAGGTTTGGTTTTAATTTGGGTACATTAGTCTTGTGTATAACCCCGTTGTTTAGAGTTCTAAGATCTCAACTCTTTCAATAGGTCAAATTAAAGAAATCTTGCCATTGGACCAGGAACTAAAGGCTGTGTCTCTTGCATAAATCTGTAAATTGCACTTTCAAAGAGCTGTCAGAGAAAGTGTTTACTTACCCAACTCAATAGATTAAGCAATCCAGAGAAAGAATCTGCAATAAAGACTATACTAGCACAGCACATTTATACTCAGTTATGAAGAGATGGGGCTTCTTCTCTAGCTTGGTCTCATTTCCCACACTCTCCAACTCATGAGCAGGAGTCACCAGTAATTTTCTGAGAAGGAGAAGGAGATTTTTTGTCAATTCCAGTGAAATTGCTATTATAAAGGACAATTCACTGAGGAGGGAGGAACTGTGAGGGAGAAATCCCTTGCTGGAGTGAGGGAAGAAGTATTGCTGTCAGCTACACTCCATGCCTCAATCAAAAGTCTAACACACTAGAATGACATGAAAGAGGAAAAGGATAGGGTGGCAATAAGCCAGACTGTAGATTTATCTGATTAGAGCTCAGGATCTGAGGATTCTAATCTACCAACTGAGGAACTGTTACACTAAAATGCTTACATCAATACTTTCTATCCTATAGCCCAATTATTTTTCTCTTTGATATTGTCCAAATTCAGCATTTTTCATGTTTTAATTTATCTACATACATCTGCTTAGGTAGGGACTGACTCTGCTGTTTTGTTCCACACCTTTTCCTGGGGAGAACAAATCTAGGAGAGAAGTCATTTTCATTTACGGGTATGTTGGGTGTAAAAATGTTGAAGTTTAGGGGTGCTCAGGACCCCAAAAGACCAACACTTTGGATCCTACCCAAATGAATTTGACCCACATCTTCTTTCAGCCAAAGTAAAACAAAATTTATTAAAAATTCACCATATTAGGCAGACCCTTAAGGAACCTCACACCATTGGCTAGACTCTTAAGCATTTGTGATGTTTATATTGACAAGTATGCCAGATTGAATCTCAACTAGATTGAATCTGAGCTAGATTGTATCTGAGCACCATCCTGGAGGCAAGATGGATCTTATATACAGAAAGACTGCTGGAGAGATCTAGGGGTGGTCAAGTAGTCTGGAGTGACTAGAGGAGGGGTATAGGGATGGTCATGAAGAGGAGTCTAAGGAGAATCTTGATAGGACTGGGGTGACTAGAGGTCTGATTTCTAGAACCAAGAGAATGGAATTTTGATGGGATCAAGGGTGGGAAGCAGCCAGAGGCAATCTGGAGGTAATAGATAATGGGGGGGCTAGGCTAGGTTAAGGGTAACAGATTTGGGCATGAAAAAGCCAGATTAAGTGGGAAAATTTAGGGAGAATTCAAGGTAGGGGTTTCCCAGGGCCTATGGACAAATGGGAATCAAATTCTTTTGGGGTAAAGGGAAAAGGTCTTGGCTTGGATCAGTACCCTATCAGATACAGCAAATCAGTTATAGCTCTGTAGTTGGTGTGCCTATGGAAAATGGGATAATACTCTCCTGAATACTTCTCTTGTTTTCTATATAATTCTATAAAGCTAATTCTTTGTTAACAAGTTTAACATGGATTAGAAAAACTTAGTTCTTGTACTGATGAAATTTTTTCTGTTATCTCTCTAAAGTCATGATAATATCAGAATCAGGAGAGAACTCAGAAACCCACTCATACATAAACAAGAGTCCCTGTAAATGAGGTGAATTTTAGTGTAAGTAAGGTGGATTTTAGTGTGTGTGAAGGGAATTTTTTGTTACTACTTCTTAGAGTTCAGTTTCCCAGGATCCATAGTCATAGCAATTTCTTGTTCCCAGGTATTAGATATGAGTTCTCACAGTTATGGTTCAAAACATCTCCACCATGCTTGCACAGAATTATATTATGATAAATAATATAAACATCCACTGCTACTGTGCAGTGAGATACAGGGATGGGGTGATGTAAACTTCTGAGATTATTGCTAGCAATATGCCTTCTTCGTCCAGTGCACCTAAAAACAGGTGATCATTGGGCAGTGAATGGAGAATTTTAGGGTTGAATGTACAAATGTTATGTACATCTCAACCAGCCCCTGTGTGGGATGAAAAAGTTCAGAATATGAGTCGGAGATCAAAAAAGGTCTTTATTCTTTCTCATGAGAAAGGGCACAACCCTTGTCACTCAAACAGCATCAGCCAGGGAGTGCAAATTGCAAAAGCTCACAGGCTTCCCTTATCCTGATTCTAACTCCACTTCTAACACCTGCCCTACCTCACCATTGCCTGGTAAGGCAAGATCACAATCTTTTACTAGTGTTAACTAATTGAAGCAAAGCAATTTCAATTCTTCATTATCCTAATTATTCATAGCTAATCTTTATCCTATCAGAAAGTTGTTTTACCATCCTTCATTATGCATTTCTGTTCACCAAATTTGGGAGCACCCAATCAAAAGTGGATTAGTATAATTTTCTTTCAAATTACCTCACTTTGGGGAAATTATGAGTTACCCACAAGACTGAACTGGTTTTACAAAGGGTAGAGACAGGAATGTAACAGGAAGTTAAAAAAAATGAGGGAACTTCACTGTGAGTCATTTCTTACAATGCCCCCTATTCTTTTATCCCCCTTGAAGTTTCCTCACACCATTCCTGGTAGACCTCCTCTTGTTTTTAATAAGGATTAAGTTTCCACACTTTTCTTAACTTTAATTTCTATCTTTTAGATAAGATCTATGCATTGACAAAATACAAAGGGGGTCAGTCCACCTTTATGAGTACTGATACAGAGATTCAAAAGAAAGCAATAGCAAACTATTGTCCTTTCAAAGTTCAAAAGTCTCCTTTCACACAGTGGTCTGACAGGTATACCACCTGATGGAAGTCCTCTGGTCCTTAGGGCCATCCATCTTCAGCACTGCATCCCAGCCTTTCTTCCTTCCAACTTTCATTCATTTTCCTACAAAAGTGTCCTTGGAACAATTTTAAATTACCATTCCTAAGCCTTATACCCCTATCATTCTTACAAAATCAAAACTGGAACCTTGACTAATTTTTATGTTCAAGAAACTCACATTAGAACCCAGTTTCTTATATTTTAAATTAATCTATTATTAATTCCTCCACTAGGGGATCACTAAAGAATTAGTAACAGGTTCCAATACATACGTAAATACATTAAGTAATCAATTTTTAAAACAATTCCAAATTCTGGTCATGTCATGCTTTTCTAAAGCATTTACAAAATAGACCACAAACCATTAGTTAATGGCAACAAAACTGAGACAAGTATGATATTAACTAACAGATTAATATTCTCAAAAGTCAATCTAATTGTCTCCACAATATTACAAAGAATTAAAGGACCCTGGAATGGGATACAGGAATAACTTGGATTAAAATTCTATGCCTAATGGTTCAATCTTACAGTAACCTAAGATGTTCCAAAATCTGCTTACAAAAACTTTGATTGGAGAAATTTGTCATTAAGAGAGTAAGAATATGACTAAAGCAGGGGAATAACATTTCCCTGACTCCATGTCAATTCCAGGTAGAAGGCATGTCAAACTGCAAACTGTATTATTGAGCCAAGCCCCACAACTGCCAGGTGTCAATGAAGACATTAAATTGAGAAACTCTCCTTAGCATATGTAGAAAAGTTGCTCCCTCAACCTTCCCTTGAGATCATAAGTTACTGCTCCAATAGACTTGCATCTGCTTCCCAAGCTTCCCTATCTTTCTCTGACCATGCTTGATCTGAAATCACATTAAAATTCTTTTTACAAACTGAAGATGTCTCTGATTTAGTCCAAGTAATTAATTCAGTCAGTTATATAAATACCCAATTGCTCTTACATCACTAAAATACACCAGGAATCCCAATCTCAGTCCATGGGATAATGACTCAACATTGCATTTGTATCCTTATTTCCTTTCCTTCTCAAATTTGATTGAGCTATTAATTAACATGTATCCTCTTAAAATGCTTCCTCACTCACTTCCCACACACTTAAACCTTCTGAAACTGACACACAAAGTTGTCCAGAGCAACTATCAAGAGATTAGAGGAGCTTGGACATCCCCATTCATCCCCAAACCTTCTTATCAGCCTTCTACATTTCTAACCAAACCTTTATTTATCTTCCCAAACCTCTCATCCCATTACTAACATAGCTGTTCTGTGCTGGAATCCCACGTTAAGCAAAATACAGAGGTTAATGGCTAAACTCACAGATGTCCCTGTTTCAAGTTTTTTTATTCTTCCCTATTTACACTCAGTATGGTAGAATGATTGACTTCTGGAATCTAAGTTCCCAAACAAGATAAAAGAAAAGAGTCTGTATCTTCTACTGACTGCTATGATCATAAAAACCTGTGATGGAAGGGAAAAGGCAGAGATGTGTGACATGCCAAATATGACAGAATAAAATATCCTTGGCTCTGTTAAATTCAAATAGAGTCATAGTTCTCCAACCATGCAGTATCTGTTCCACCTCAAAGCTAGACTCAAGAATAGTCAGGTGAAAACACTCCTTTTCAAAGGAACACCATGAGGAAATTGAACCAGGAGGATCCCATCCTAGATTGAGGCTAAAATTATCCCCTCAGCTTTTTTCCCCTCAAAAATGGAGACCTCCACCTGCTCACAGTACAGGATCACATTTCCTCTGAGTAGCTTGTGGCATTTCTTCTCAGATACTGATTTAATGCAGACAACTATACTCAGATTCAAACTCAAAGCAAAATTAGTTATGATCCCAAATTCCTTTTACCTTAAACAGCAAGTATCAATAATTACAACTTAGAGTTAGATACAATTATCTTACTCTCATTGAAATGCAACAAGCAAAACATATTTACCAGGACTCACATAACAGATTCCCTTTAACATCTTTCTTTTTTGAATTTTAAACTTGTCCTGGTATAAAAGACAATTGTGGGGCAGAGTCAAGATGGCAGAGTAGAAGCAGGAACTTGAGTGAGCTCCCACACCAACTACCTCCAATACCTGTAAAATGTGACTCAAAATAAACTTTTTGAGCTACAGAACCCACAAAGTGGTAGAGAGAAACAAATCTGCTGCTAAAGACAGCCTGGCAAGGCAACAGGAAGGGTCAATCATACCAAGTTGTAGATTACTGATATTTTGAGGAGATTCACTCAAAGGATGGGAGAATCCTGAGTATCTTGGATGGTAAGAATCACTGATGAAGGAGCTCCTGGGATAGTGATAGAGTGGAGTGCTTGAAACTGATTAGTATTTTCCAGAATCCTTTTGCCCAGCAAGCTTTTAGAGATTTTCATTTGGCAGGAGGTAACAGTATGACCAGTCTGTTAGCTTTAGCTGCTGCTGGATACAATAGAATGTATCACGCTGACTCTTTGTGGCCTAGTGGAGACAGACCATGGTACTCACTTAGGGACTGAATGAAAAAGTTGAAAGAAGTAATGAAAACTGCTATCATGCATGGAGATGCAGATATATATCATCAAATCCCCTTAGCAGTTCCTCATAGAAATATCATGGTGAGGAGAGCTCCTCCTGCTTGTAAGTATCTACTCTTGACTCTATTAATTGATGAAATAGGACATCCTCTGTCACAGGATTTGGAAAAGATTTCAGAGCTAAGTGACTTAGGAGAACGAGAAAAAAGATTAATTTCCTCATGAGCGAAAAGTAAATGGCCAGCAGATTCAAAGTCAGAAGAGATTGCCAAGAAAAGAATTGTTTACTGCTCTATTGAGAGCACGGATTGATTTTAGAAAAATTGATGGTAATTCAACTAATGGACTATATAAAATATTCCATGATAAGGGTCTTGATGTCAGAAGGAATAGAGAAGTAAGGGCTGCCCCTATAGATGCTCCTGAACCATTGTATCTGAATTCATCACACCGTCAGGAGGAATAGGAAATTGGCCAAGCCCCAGTTCAGATTAAAGAAATACACAGACAAGATTACAGACCCCATATCAATCTGACTATATATTGGAAAAATGGATCAAATACTGTAACCAGGGCATTGATAGATGGGTGGAGGCCTCCTTCATTTATGGGAACCCCGATAAGTTCAAGCATGGAATTCCTATTACCATTACAGGACTAGGAAGGGTTGAAATATCAGCCAGACAAGTCAAACTAATGATGAAAATTGGACTATTACCTAGGAAAGGATATAATGTGGTTATTGTATGCATTCCTGAATACATCATTGGAATAGATATATTGAGAGGTATGAATCTAAATTGACCTGAAGGAAGATACCAATTTGCAGTAAGGAAGATAGGAATTAATACAGTTTTAGTGGAAAAAATAAAAAAGGACCCAATTACTTTACCTGAACCCTCTGAAGTAATTACTTCAAAGCAGCATTGTGTGCCAGAAGGGCAAGATGAAATTACCAGTACTATAAAGGAGCATGTTGAAGCAGGAGTGTTAGTCCCTACAAACACATGATGGAATAATCTATTTGGCCAGTGTGAAAATCAGATGGGATGTGGAGAATGAGAGTGGATTATAGACAATTGAATAAGATGACTCCTGCCTTGTATGCTGCTGTTCCAGATACTGTCAGCTCAATAGAAAGGATTCAGAAATATGATGGAACTTGGTATGCAGTGACTGATTTGGCCAATGTCTTCTTCACCATGCTGGTAGTCACTAAACAGTGAAACCAGGTGCTTTTACTTGGCAGGTAAGACTATATACTTTCACCTGCTTGCCACAAGGATATCTGCATAATCCCACTATTTGCCATAGGATTGTGGCTCAACATTTGGAGGAATTAAAGCTAACTGGTATATAGCTTACCCCACTACATTGATAATATTATGATACAGGGGAACAACGTAAAAGAAATAAAGAAGAGTTTGACACTTTTGATTGAACATATGAAAAACAAAGGGTGGGAAATTAACCCTTCAGAGATTCAAGGACCCACTCAAAATGTATAATTTTGGCGAATAAAGTGGAATAAAGAACTGCAAGAGACTCTGCTGCAAGTTTAACAAAAGGTACAGGATTCTCCTGTCCCTACCAATAAGAAAGAGGCCCAAAAGTTTATAGGATAATTTGGAAACTGGTGGCATCACATTCCATACCTGGGACAGATTTTGAAACCTTTATATAAAACTACCAGGAAGAAATATGAATTTGATTGGGAACTTGAGCAGAGTAGAGCTTATGAGGAAGCCAAAGCTACTATACAATTGGCTCTAGATTTGTGGCCTATCTATAATGGTCCAGTGGAATTACAAGTGACTGTACAGGATGATTATGCAAACTGGAGTTTATGGCAGAAACAACAAAGCTGAAATGTACCATTAGGATTTTGGTCCAGGAAACTTCCTTCATCTGGAGTGCAAAATACACCTTTTGAAAAGCAGTTGGGAGCTGCATATTGGGCTTTGGTAGAGACTGAACAACTGACTCTGGACCATGAAGGGACATTAAGGCCTGGAATCCTGACAATGACCTGTGTAACAAATACCCCAGCTTCTCAAAGAATTGGACATTTCCAAGAAGCTAGCATAATTAAATGTAAGAGGTATATTAAAAATGGAGATAAACCTCGCAAAAGTGGAGATTCCACCCAACATGAATCTATAGCTAACATCGATACTGAGGAACATGATACATCCCCTGAGCCAAGGCAACAGTTGGTCCAGTCCCTGGTAAGACAGAGTGATGGATAGGATGGACTAACTGAAGAAGAGAAGAAATGTACATGATTTCCTGATGGGACAGCAAAATATTTGCGCTAAAAAAAGACATTGGAAAGCAGTCTATAACCCATGTACTAGAAGGACCTTGGAAAGTACTGGGATAAGTGGAAGTAGTCAATATGCTGAACTTATGGCAGTACATCAAGCCATCAAAACAGAATAAGAAGGACAGTGTCATATATTCACTGACTGATGGGCAGTAGTTAATGGGTTAGCTACATGGATGCCCATGTGGAAAAATCAAAATTGGGAAATTCATGGTAAATATGTCTGGGGCAAAGAATTATGGGAAGATATACGAGGAATGTCTTTCATTACTGAGTTGTCAGTTTTTCATGTAGATGCTCACATGGCCCTCACCATGCCAGAACGTGAGGACAATGCTCATGCTGACCAACTAGCACGGATTGCAACTGAACATAATGTCCCTACTTTGACAACAACTGATGATCTGGCATTAGTAAAATGGGTCTACCAACCAGCTGTCCATTTAAAGGCCCAGGCCACAAACTGGTGGGCAAAAGAACGAGGTATTAGTATCTCTCAATCATTGTTAAAACAGATAGCAGAAGAATGTTGAATATGTCAATTGGAAAAAGAGTGAATTGTTCCTCAGGTAGTAACTGGGGAGATAGCAAGGGGAAAAGTTCCAGCCCAAATAGAGCAAATAGATTATATTGGTCTCCTACCCCAAGAAAAAGGATGCAAATTTATATGTACCAGTATTGATACATATTCAGGAGTACTGGTTGCTTGTCCTTATAAGAATGTAACCCAGAAAAACACCTGTAGAACTCTAGATCTAATAAGTCTATATTATGGAACGCCAATGCATTCAAAGTGATAAAGGGTGACTTTTCAAAGTTAATGAGATGAAGAGTTGTTGCTTATTAAACAATATAGAATAGACATATCATATTCCATATTATCCACAAGCATTCGGGTTAAATGAAAGAATGAATGGATTATTGAAACAACAGTTAAGGAGATTAAGTTCTAATAATTTGTATCAACATTGGAAAGATAATTTGTTCACTGCTTTATGTAATTTGAATAATAGACCATTGAGAGGAAGTACGACTCCAAATCTGCAAATTAGAAAACAGCAGACACATAAGATGCCAAATATTGAGTATTGGACTGTGAGCCAAGATGTCCCAGCATCATAGTCAGGAACACCTGGTTCAGCAGGATATGATTTACATTGTTTAGAGGACTTTTGATTGGATAGAAAAGAAATAAGAAAAATGAAATATGTATGAGAATCCCTAAAAATAATTTTGGATGTATACTACCTAAACCAAGTTTAATAGATCAAGGAATACATGTATTAACAGGAATAATAGATTCTAATTATCAAGGAGAAATTATTGTGACACTGCAAAATTTAGGTGAAGAACCAATATAGTTTTGAAAAGTGATAGAACAGTTCAAGTGATCATTATTCCTTGTAAAACAACATCCCTTGTGAAAACTCACCTTCCTTCTGAAATAACTATCAGAAGAACTAAAAGGTTTTGTTCTACTAATAGAAAAAAATTGGGAGCTAAGTATGGGTAAGGCGGAAGCCAGGTGATCTTCCAAACAATGCAGAGATTAAATCAAATGAGAAAAACAATACTGCAGCTGTTGTTTATTCAGGAGAAGGTTATTACCAAATTGTACCCTTAACTCATACAGAATACCATGAATGAGGCTGTGATAGTGAGTTCATGTGCTCCATAAATGTAGCTGACCCTATTATTTGTCTCTTTTTGGCTTTTTGTCTGTAAAACTTGTTAGCGAGATTTGTTTCCTGGCGGCTTAGTACCATCCACCTGCAGATGCCTGATTGCTTGAGCCATATGTCGCCCCCCTGTCTATGACTGTGATGTACCACTTCTGGACCTGGCATTGACTGAGCTCCAGATGCCAACTAAAGAATTGACCTTTCAAATGGGACCTCCTGGACCTGGCATCAACTAAGCTCTGGATGCCAGTTAAAGAACTAACCTCTTGAATGGGACCTCTTGGGGACAGGGACAGCTCTTTGTCCAATTTCAGCTGGAAGTAGCTGTGAAGAAGAGACATTTGTCCCTTACCCCAACATTTTGAGCCCCATTCATTTGAGGGGGGAAAATAGCATGCTTGTGCCCAAGCTTCCACCCTAAGATATTGTTTTATGTGCTTATTTTCTGCTTTCCCTGGTATATTGTTGCAAAGTTCTGTTGACACCAGTTACCCCACCAGTTACCACTAAACTCTCATTAATCTATGTAATGAAATGTTTTGTTAATGTATTTTTACTATGTAAGGGACATGAAAGATCTTGGCACTGAATGTAATGGTGATGGGAATTAAGCTCAAGGGAATTTGAAGACCTTCTCTGCTTTGAAGATATACCCTGCTCACATGGAGCCTGTGGTGGGAGGGGTTTGCTGAAGAGTGAAGCACAGCCCACAGGAAACTGGGAGTCTGAGCAACTAGACTGGAGGGAGGAGAGGTTACACCCAAGGGAGACAGTTAGGCTTGTGAGAAAATGTTGGTTTGTGGGAAGGCTAAAGGATGCTATGACTCTGTGCTGTTGTGATTTATTAGCTTCCTTGGTACTATGATGGAATTGGCTTACTGGTTTATGGGATTCAGTTTTTTTGGTGTCTGAATACATGTTTTGCCACTGTCTTCTACATCAAGAGCTTATTATATTTTGTGATTGGACACTATGCTGGCATATTTATAGTCACTATTGGTGCTGTAAATATTGGGTTGGTGCTACTCCTATTTTAATCTTAGCTCCTTGAGAACTGGAGTTGTCTTTTATTTTTTCTATTTGTTATCTTCAGAGCTTAGCACAATGCTTTAATAAGTGTTTAATAAATGCTTCATTCATTCATATCATAATACTTGTCATCCCATTTCTGTCTAAGTCCCTCCCTTCCTTCCAGTTTCAGCTCAGTGGCCACGTCTTCAATGAAGCATTCTCTCTTCCCCTTTCCCCGAGGTGGAAGTGATCTCAGATTTTTTGTAGCATTTTATATATATGTCATTTTCCCCTATCGCACTTACCCTTATATCACACTTATTTATGCAAATGTTCTTTCTCCCGCCCTCCCCACCCCCCAACTATAAACTCCATGAATGCAAGGTTTTTGTCATTTTTCACATTTATTCCTCCAGCACTCAGAACATCTTGCATTTTGAAGGTGCTTAATAAATGGTAACAGAATCTCCCTTCCCCCAAAATGGAAAAGCATGAAGATATCTGTAATAGTTAACTATCTGTAAGAAAACAATGACTGGTCTAGTGGAGCTCTAGTTGTCCCCTTGTGTTAAGAGATTCATTCTGTTTCCCCCACAGCAGACACTTATCTACCTAGATGCAATTGGAGCCAGATTTTCCCAAGGGTATAAGTTTCTCTCTAAAAATGAATTTGCTACTTGAGGAAGTTACTATATTTCACCACATAATCATCACTACTGAATAATCACACCCTGGTTGTTGGTTTTTTTTCTGTCCAAAAGATTGGTTTATAACCTTTCATTGTGTCATCATCGTGTGGTATAATTCTGTTCATCATGCTGCTTGAAAGGTAAACAGAGCCGCAATGTATTCACCAGTGGCATAATGATATGCATTTGTCTCTTGCACATTTCAAGCCCTGAGCTTAGAATTCTCTGCTCATGCACATCGTCAGTGTATTTCCAAAAGTTGACTAGTGTGCTTTGTTAAGAGCGCTACAGTACTAACAGTATTGTCATTCTACCTGGTGAAGAGACATAGGTACAAGGTGCATCTTCCCAATTTTAACATATATTCACAAGTATTCTAGGCATCTTAATCTTGCACCAAAACCAGTTTAGTAATGAATAATTTTTAAATAATATGAGGACAATTTTAAAAGCTGCACATAATGGTTGCACCCCACTTTTTGGCAAAAATTGGTATAATAACTAAGATGATTGTGTGGTGAAACCTCAACTTCACTATCACACCCTCTTCTACTCTGTTTTTTACCTGCTTGCTCCTCACCTGAGGTCATAATCTTGATCATACTCTGGTCCCAGTTTAATTTCATAAGAAACCTTAAATTCAGAATACTCATTGTCAAGTCAGTCCTATCCTCATGTGCTGCACAAATGCTATGCAGCTAGATTCTGGTCCCCAATTCCTGTGAATATTATGTTTGGAGTCTGACCCTAGCAGCTCAAGCTTCTGGTCTCCATTTCACAGTTACCCTGCTTTTAGCCTGGATTCTCATCTAAAAAGTCTCATTCTTCAGGACATTGACCCAATTTGTGACCGTCTGTCTGTTAGTCACTTGCTCCTTCCTATTTATGCTAATCTCCAGGATAATTAAACTTGACTTATTTATTGGGAACCACATGGCCTACCCACTCTCCTTTGTCAGTCATCTCTCACCTCTTCACATTGAACCCCCTCTATCGAACCATTCTTCCCAATCTCTTTCAAACTCCTGGACCTGAAACTCATCGATGAACTCAGAACCTGATTTGTGCATGTGTTTTCTTCCCTCCTGAGTTAAGACCCCAAATATTGAATTTGGCACCTGAAGCCTATGACTTGAATGTCTTTTTAAGCCTATTGAATATTCACTCATCCTCCCAATACTCACTGACTTCCTGGCTGCTCTCCCTGACCTGAAGTACCCCAACTCCTCTATAAGCCTCAGAGGGCACCTAGGCCTAGTTTGTTTCTAATCCAAGTAATATTTTTAGTGGACTAAATGGACTCCTGTAACAAGGTCCTGTTTAGGGGCATTAATTTCATTTGTGCCATCTACTGTCATACAGCCATTGCTACTAAAAGGAAATGGTAGACTACATCATCCTGAACATGTAAACTTGACTTTAGAATACATTACAGTATTTTAAAATACAAATTTACTAGCCTAATTATCTTTTAATTAGACTAATATTCAAGTTAGTAGTGATTCCCTGAGCACCAAAAACTTAACAAGGGGAATGCATGGCTAGAGTATATTAAAGTCAGTTAGAGACACAATTTTGTTGATGTAATCTAGTTATAGATGATCTGCTTTGGGTCATTAGCTAAAAGAGTTAATTCCTAAAAAAAGAGTTTGATGTAACCAGAAGACAATTGGTCCTATATAGTAATGAGAATTTAAACATTTTGTTCCCCTATGGAAGGATGGAGCAACCTGGGAACTGCCTATACTTACGAGAATTTTCTGGAGACAAGCCCCATCCTGATCCCTGTACTTTCTGCCTCCTTCACTCACCCTTCAAATCTTTTCTTTAAACACTTTTCATAACTTATTTATTTTATATTTGTATTCTACTGGACATTCAATGAACACTTTAGGGAAATAATGATTCCTAAAGAATATTCCATAGTTATAATTTTTGTATAAAAGAGGTACCTATGGATGGGTTGCAGCTCCATACTTGATTAGAACCTCCATGAGGGCACAAAACTTGTCTTATTTAATCTTTGTATCTTCCCCAATGCCTAACTCAATGAAATGCCCATAATAGATGCTTAACAAATGTCTAACCAGCTAATTGACTCAGAGGCAGATCAGTATTCCTAAACAACTTTTTTCATATGGAGCACGAAGACTAGTCATGGCATAAAGCTTTATCCCTAAGAAGTACATTTTATACACACATACACACAAGTATATGTGTGTGCATATGTTTGTATATATACATATACATGTTATGTGTGTATGTAGGTGTGTGATGTTACACTCAGTGACATCAGAGTGATAAGTTCACAACCTCAATTGTGTGTCTCTGACCTGAGCAATGGGGTTTCCATGAGAACTCACAGAGGCACTTTTCTCAGAAGAGTTTGAATGCATCATAGTAGAGGGAAGTGGATCCTGGGACCCTTGAAAACTGATAATAAGAAGTATTAAATTAAATAGATTGAATCATAGAAGAAAAGCATCAGCAGTCATTGTCAAGAGAACTGAAGAAAGAAAAGTCTTTCAGGGCATTTGTGGACTCTGAACTAGAGTTTAGAGATGAGCTATTGAGTTGTGATGATGCTCAATAATTTATTTGCATCCATTTTTACTCTTTCTTGTGTGGCATGGAGAAAAGTTTCTTTCAAGGGGAATGACCTTGCATTTGACTTCCAAAGCTCCATGAGGCATTCACAGAATGTTATAAGGAAGTAATGATACCCAAAGAACCAATCTATTGTGAAAATTTCCATCAGCTTCCAAAGAGAGAATTTACCTTTTTGCCCATCTCCACCCCTTCTTCATTCTCCCAGTTGTTATTGGTAGTTGAGAGAGGGACAGAAAGAGTAAGAGAGAGAGAGAGAGAGAGAGAGAGAGAGAGAGAGAGAGAGAGAGAGAGAGAGACAGAGAGAGACAGAGAGAGACAGACAGAGGGAGACAGAGAGACCAAGAGAGACAGAAAGAGAGAGAGAAAGACAGAAAGGAACCGAGACAGAGAGAAAGAGACAGAATTTTCTGTGATGTCCTTGCAAAAAAGCTAAAGTTCTGATGACAAAAGTAATTTTTCAGTCATCTTTGCCTCCAGCATTTCCGAGCTGAATGAAAGACACAGGTGGCAAATTTTCATCTACTTACGTTTCTTGGATTGCTCTCCTATAGCCTCTTGTAGAGATGAACTAATGTGACTTTGGACCTAAAGACCACATGAGCAAAGTTCTTAAGACAAAATAACATGAATTCAACCAGACAGAGCCTGTTTTATATGAATTACCATTCAGCTTTTTATCAGGTTGTGAAGATACAAACTGTAGGTGGCTTAGAAAAATACATCACCCAAAGTTTACAAACCTTGTTTGATGTGGGTGAAATCTATAATCCAACTTTCATCCCAAAACATCTTTTGCTTCTGATACTGAAACCACTAAAAACAAAGCATCCATAATAAGAAAACTGTTCATCAAAAGCATGTATTAAACACTTATTAGATGCCAAACATTGTATTAAGCTTTAGGAGTACAAAGAAAGACAAAAACACACCCCACCCCTACTGAGCTCACCTTCTAATGAGGGAACAACAAATATTTGGACTGCTATAAAAATTATGAGCATTCCATGCATAACTCACACTAGGAG
>CM053590.1:155506575-155535180 GCA_028646515.1 Pseudochirops corinnae | reverse complement strand
GTCCTTATATGCTACAAGTAGCAAACCTTGTAAATTGTGTAAATATTTTGTAAATAGTAATATGTGTATTTGTAAATAGTATGTGCATCTCTGTGTCTGTGTTTCTGCATGCATGTATGTATTATATATATGTGTATATATATATGTGTGTGTTTATTCGTGTGTATGTGTATATATATGTGTATATAAATATATATATATGTGTGTGTGTATAAATACGCGTGTGTGGACATATAAAGACATTGCTTTAGCGATGGAAGAGATTTTAGAGTTCAACTGATCTAACTTCCTTTATTTTAGATATGAGGAAACACAATCTCAGACAAGGACTTAAACCCAGGCCCTGGGACTTTCTCCACAGTGTCTTTTGTCACAATTTGTTGTCTTGGTTTTAAATAGAGAAATATAATAGAAATACACCAAATAAATGAGCAAAGTGTTAGTTTCTTCCAGTGGTGTCAAACTCAAATAGAAATGGAGAACATTAAACCAAAAAGAAGTATGCTTAAGAGCTATTTGTAGACTGAGAAAACCAGATATTAGCAGTAAAACATTAGCTATATTTTACCGTATTTTTATTTGTTCACAATAGGCTATTGTTTTCTTCCAAGCTATAATCAATTGAGCATTTAAGTAGGCTTTGGGGATAAAAAAATTAATAATAAATCATTATCCACATCTTATTACATTTTTATTTATTTACAATAGTTTCTTGTTTTCTTTTAAACCATGATCAATCAAGTATGCAAATACCTACTCTGTGCTAGGAGTTGTAGCTAAAATTAAAAAAAAAAAACAAAAAATAAAAGTCAAAATTTCCTAATCATTGAAATATGCATAAAATTGGAATCACTTTCATTGGGGACAATTCTCAATTGTATTTTTTTTAAAGTATCTTCCTCCTCTGAATGACTGTTACTTGGTTGAGTTCAAAATATAGATACACTTTAGTTAAATACAGCAGGCTAGGGAGTAGATATACCATTTTAAGGATGAATTTTATTTCATTTATTCAATGGTTCATTTAAATGAACTATAACTCAGGATTAACTTTTATTCAGTGGCTACATCTATGCTATATGTTGCTTGAAGATAACTGCTTAGGCTAACATCTTCTCAGAAAGAAAGGTAGAGCTCATTATTCCATTTGCAGCTCATTTCCAAATACTTCTAAAAATTAACGTCTTACGTAGAGCTAAGGTTTTAATGGCACACAGATATGCTTATACATGCCTACACATATATTTGTGTATATCATGGGATGCTCTTACTTCCTATCAGGGAAGGACCTTTCTCAGACTTTCTTTGACTACTTTAAAAGAAGTATTGGTCCCAAGATAAAAAACAATGAAATTATGCCTTTGGGTGTTTCTACATTACTCAAGCCTGAAGGGAAGAAGTGTGTGATATGATTAGACCTGTAAACAAATCACTTTGAATATCCTTCAACGAGTTACAGATGAGAAACTTGAGGCCAAGAGGCTAATTAGGAGGCTATTTCAATTGTCCAGACAACAGGTGATGAGGGACTGAACTGTGATTTGGGAAGGAAACATATATGAAGTACCTTGTGAAGGTAGAAATCACAAGATTTGATCCAACAGTTGGATTTGTAGATTGAGAGTGAGGAATCAAGGATCATACCTAGATTTCAAGTTTAACTGATTGACAGAATTATAAGAAAGTTGGGAAGCAGAGAGATTTTTTGGGAAAAAATAATGAATTCTATTTTGGGCATATTGAGTTAGAGATGCCTGCATATCAATCATCAGTCTGAATTGATAGATGAAGTAGTTTCATTACTTAGAGCTCCCCATACCAAAGAAATCTCAAGAGGTCTGATTAAATTATTTAAGTGAAT
Organism: Pseudochirops corinnae; assembly: GCA_028646515.1. Lineage (NCBI taxonomy): Eukaryota > Metazoa > Chordata > Mammalia > Diprotodontia > Pseudocheiridae > Pseudochirops > Pseudochirops corinnae. The sequence goes on along the minus strand of CM053590.1, from coordinate 155,533,319 downwards.
ATACATATATATATGTATGTATAAAATATATATTTCACATATATGCTATGCTGTTACTACTGTGTTCCTAAACTGAGCCTCATAATTCTCTTCCAATGATTTCTATGAATTTAGTCCTGAACCCTGGGCTTATTCTGATGAATACTTTCCAAGCCTTTCCCCACAAAGACAGACTTTTAACTGTTGGGACTATTTACCCGCTTAACAAGTGTTTGAGTATTTTCCTTATGTATTGTGCTAGGAGTTCAGAGGATTACTTCAAAATTTAATGTAACACCCCTGCCCACAAGAAGGTTACAATCTAATTGGAAAACAAAAGAAGGGAAACACTAGTCATCACTCTTTTTTTGTTGTTGTTGATTCAGGCTGTTACAAAGGACATAATCTTGGGGAAGATTCTGATCATATAATGTTATAGTATAGTGCTTGATGCATACTAAGCACTGAATGAAAGGTTTTGTATAATTTTATACTGATCACAAGAATATGAATCCAATTATGTATTAGAAGCCATGTTGTTAGTTACAGGAATTAGGATACAAAGGAAGAAATAGATTTAGAGGTGTTGTAGAGTAATAACTGTCAGTTCCAATGTTTAATTAGAACTATTCATTATAGTGGAGAAAGGACAATGGAGGTGAGAAATCCAAGTTTGAAGCACTCTAATTTTTTCAATCAGTCGGCTGGGTGTGACAAAGGATAGAGTATCAGGCCTGAGTCAGGAAGACTCATCTTCTTGAGTTCAAATCTAACTGTGTGACCCTGGGCAAGTCACTTAACCTTGCTTACCCCAGTTCCTCATCTGTAAAATGATCTGGAGAAGGAAATAGCAAACCACTCAGTATCTTTTCAAAGAAAACCTCAAATGTGTCACAAAGCGTGAAATAACAGAACAAAGATTGTGTGATCACAGTTAAGCCATTTCACCTCTCAAAACGTGTACTTCTCCATCTGTAAAGCTGGGGTGATGGTACCTGCAGTATTTATCACTTAAGGTAATTAGGAGAATTAAATGCGATAATGAAGATAAAATGCTTTGTCAATCTTAAAGTGCCATCAAAGCCACTTATTGTTATTAAATAAGCATTTATGAAGCTCCTATGTTCTAGTCAACTTGCTACATATAAGAAGAACTAACTTATATAGTGTTTCATGGTGTATAAAGCAGTTCACATAAATTATTTAATTTATTTCTCACCACACCTTTGTGAGGTGGGTGCTATTATTAATCCCATTTTAAAAGTGAGGACACTAAAAGCAAGACAGAGTAAGTGACTTGTCCAGGGTCACAAAGCTAGTAAGTGTCTGAGTCAGGATTCAAATTAAAGTCTTCCTGATTCCTAGTCCAGCAATCTACCCACTATAGTACCTCTATACCCAGCCCTGAAGATTAAAAAAAAAAAAATTCAAAAGCCCTGCTATCCAGGAGCTTATATAATCCTGTCATTCAATAAATTACTTCACCCAACAGAAAAAGTCCATAGAAATTATCACACAACTGACTGCTACTAACCATGAAAGCCAGAGGACAAGAATGAATGCTGTCATGGTGGACACAGCAGTTGTCTCCATTTGCTTCCTTCCCATGGGCAGGACACTCTACATCTTCACAGAATTTCTTGGCAGCAGTGGCACTTCTATATAAACAAAATGTTTAAAGGGGTTTTTTCTCTCATTTCCTCCTTGTGCTATCCCTTCTCCCCTTCCCTCCTCCATTTCTACAACTTGCATTTTTGGATATAAGAGAGGCTAATCCATGCCCTATTCATTAAACCACATGTAAAAGTAAAAAAATTAATAACCCAACATGATTTCTGTCAGTCACAACAAATATACTACCTTCTAATATCTATTTTGGCTTCTTCTGATGATGGAGTAGCATCTAAATGGAATAGCAAAAAGTTCTCCAAACAGCCTGTACAAAATGTGAAGCCTTATCTGAAAATTGAGCCAAACAACCAAAACGTAAGTCATTGTGGACTTACAATCGTCTGGACTAAAGAAAATATTCTTTTGGGAATGAGAGTACTTCTTCTTTGTTGGAGATAGCATGTCTTTTTTGGAGCACCAAGTTACAGGGGAAGTTTCCATAAATGAGAGAACACTCTGATCCCCAGAGAAATTCTCACTTACCATAAACATCATGTGAGCATCAATTTAGCAAAAACAATCAGCATTTCTAGAAGATGCCTCTTTACTTATTCCGTTTGGAGTGACTATCTACATAGGCAAGGGAGAATGGAAGAAATCAGAGATCATTGGAAGGATATTATATTGGAAGGAATTAGAAGGATTTTATTTTAATCTACTCCAACCACTTCATTTGCAACCCAAAGAGGTTCAGTGATTTCCTAAGTTCACACAGAAGTGAGCACAAATGTACAATTTAATTTTAAAAATCTGATAAATTTTGACAAAAGATATTGCTAATTCTATCTAGAGTTCCCCTATGAAAACAAAATAAACAAATGAAACCCTTATTTTTCTTCAATGGTTTGAAAACTGAATCTCATCAATAGCTTCAACTCATTACTCCCCATTTTGGTTGTATAGACACAGCCACATAGCAGGTATCAACAAGGAGATGAACATGTATCGATGGACAAAGAGCAAGAAACTCTTGGTCCTTTGTTCATGGTGAAAATGGTTTCAATAACATGTAGGCAAAGGCCATTAAAGCTGCAATAGACCCGAAAGCCCTGACAATCTCACCAGCTTAAATGAAACTTTGGTGGGGCCACAATGGTAATAACCATCTCTAATTCAAAATTGTTCACGAAGCACTTTAATCCATTCTTATTCTTACTGTACAGTAAAATTAATTCTGAGGAGGTGAAATATTTGAAGAGGCTTTCCTGTTGAGTAACATGGACCATCAAGTCAAGGAAAAGACGAAGAGGCTGCGAAATGTAGTGAAAGAATCATTATATCAGTATCTTCCAGCTCAGACACTTCTTAGTCATGCGACTGTATAGGTGTATATATATACACACACACACACACACATATATGTAATGTTTGTGACCTCATTTGAGGTTTTCTTGGCAAAGATGCTGGGAGTGATTTGCCATTTCCTTCTCCAGATCATTTTACAAATGAGGAAACTGAAGCAAACAGGGTTAAGTGACTTGCCCAGGGTCACACAGCCAGTAAGTATCTGAGGCCAGATTTGAACTTAGGAATATGAGTCTTCCTGACTCCAGGCCCACCTAGCTGCCCTTTATGTTGATGACATTCTGCAAACATAACCAAACTGGTCTTCATAAGACAACGATGGTTCATCAATGAATACATATTCAATGTCATTCTAACTTGGCAAAACGTTTCAGTGCTCAAACTCTGACACTCTTGGTGTATTATTTGGGAAACTGTAGTGCTCACCCAATGTACAGTGGAACATGGATTCTAGTCTCAGAATGCCTGGTGCCTCTAGGATCTTAACAAAATACTGTTCCTCTCTCAGCTGCCATTTCCTTTTCTGTAAAATGTGAATAATAATACTTGCTCTGTCTAAGTCATAATACTTGTGGTGACGATAAAATGAAATCATGCACATGAAAACTCTTTATAAATCAACAGTGATCATGAACACCCTGTGTAATTCCTAATCCTGTGCTCCCTAAGACCACACCACCAAGCCAGGCAATTAAAATTAAGGTAGCTTTTGGTCTCTGCAACACTTTTGTGGTGTAGCTCTTTCTTTCATTTTCAAACAGAATAACATCATTGCAGAGGGGAAAAAATTCTTCAGGAGTCAAGAATGACAATTTTGGTTAATTCTTCACTATTCCATAATGCATTTTACATTATCTGAAAAAAATGTTGGTTTTTTTTTTTTCTCAATCATGTTGATAGCTGACTGAATCACAGTGATTTAAAAATGGCTGAATCTTCCTGTTAAGTTAAAAAAAGGAAATCTATTTTCTAACCTTGCTTAACACTTATAATGAGTTAATCTTTGTGAGTCATGCCATAGATGCCCTGCACAAATGTAAGAAGAAAAATACCCAAATTGAAGTGTGAAAAGAATTTCAGTGAGTGAAAAGTAGTGGTTTTTATGAGTGATACACGTCTCTTCTTCTTATGCTGAAACTGGTTACAGTAAGTTTCACAATTGACTCAAGTTATTTAATTTGAATGAATGGAGATTTAGGTACCATCAAATCACAGTTAATTAGTATATGGGATCACTTAAAATAGTAGATAAAAAACATCTTAGTAAAATCTTTCACCAACTGGCATCTGTACTTTCCCTCATTCCCTATGTAATCTCTCCTCCGATTTATTATACAATATTATACAATGATATTATTCAATACTATGCTTATATTTTATGGATTCTTAATTTCCAGACTTTTTCTGTATTGTCTACTGGTCTTCACATGTTGTCCATGGTTCCCACAAAACTCCCCAAGATTTCTTATTCGATTCCTTATGCCAGTCTGTGGACTGGGAAAGCTGAGATGTGGAAGGGATAACTATACCTCCATGTGGTGTGTGACTGCTGCCTTTTAAATAGATGTAGTGTGTCTGCTCCCAGACACCATAGTTTTCTCACCATTCTTTTGGTGCTGTGTGTTCTGTAATCTTTTCTTTTTTACTTCTTGTTAAAGGTGAGAAAACTTTGATCAGAAGGGGAGGAAAGAAAAATGGACTAAAAATGCTCTAAACTAGGGAAGTATTCAGTGTTTTGTCAAGTATATGTGAGTTTCACTTCACTCACTGATAGAAAAATATAAAATAATTTCACCCAATTCCTTCAATTTCGTTTGAACTCATACATGTTACAATGAATCCTGTGACAATGAACACCAAAGGGGGTGGTGCCTCAATTCACCCGTTTTAGCAGTATTGAACTGTATGTTGAATATCAGTGAGTGGACACATAGGCCCTTTCTTACCACACCCCTTCCCCAAGAAGTATATAGCTTCTTTGAAGAAAAGTGCTTAATTTAGGCATACTAGATTCCATCTTAATAGCACCTCCTAGCCTTACCCATTAACCCAAGCGGAGTGATAAGAGAAGGGGAAAAAGAGAGTGTTCCAGCTTAAGCCTTATCCAGGACACAGTATAAAAAGATAGAGAAGTCTTATGTAGGGCTTGCCTATAAGCAAATTCTTGAGAGACCCACCAATTAAAACCAACTACCAGAGCTCCCACTGATTTTGTGAATAATATTCAACTAACAGATTTAACCTGTAATTTACAGCCAACTCTCAGTTAAGGAGGCATTTATTGGACAGTTTATTAATTTTCCAGGTCTTATTTCTCTTGTCCCATCTTTGGGGCATTCCAAAGATTATAATATCCTGAATTGGAGGAGAAGGAAACGACAGTGTAGTAGAGTTTTAAAAGGGTGGGAGCAGGGTGAGTGGAAAGAATATTGAAGCTAAAGTTGTCTGAAGTGATATATTTCATTTATCTGAGGGTGATATCCTACATTATCGAGGATAATCCATATGACTGTTTCTTTGACAGAGACCCCAGGTTCATGTAACCTACTTGCACTAACTTTCCATTGATTACAAAAGGATCAGTGAAAATCCAAGTGATTTATCTAAATAAGAAGAGCTCTAAATTCAATGATCACATGCATTACAATTTATTTCTACAAGTAGGTCATTGTTGTACTTAGCAGAGAATATTGGAAATACAATCTAATGGTAAGTATTTCGAAACTTGAAGAAGCCCCTAGGCAAGTCTATACCTGTGGGAAAGGTTTCCATTTCTGACAGCATATTCATAAAAGTCATCCGAAGCAAAGACAGCATAGATCACATTAAAAGGTTGCCCACTGATAGCCTTCTCTGGTGGCTGCTGGACCTATGACATCTCTAGACCTAGAGAGAAAGCATAGCTAAATGACATTAATTATTCAGCACTAAATAATAGCAAAGAACAAGATTTTAATGTGTCAACCTCAGGACTTCTGAGTGTTTTTTTTTTTAAATCATTTACAACCAAAGACAATAAAAAAGACCAAGAAGTGGTCACCCACCCATTCAACATCCACTAGGCCATCCCACCATTTACACCGGAGACTAAAATGTCAATATTACTGACTATTGGGTCTGCCCACTGATCACAACAAATTCCCAGTCTTCAGAAGAACAGTATTTCCCAGTGATATCACATGGTTTCTGAAGAATAAATATCCCCAAAGAATTATTTACAGGAAAGAAGTTATAGCTCATCTTTGGAAGTTTAATTACAAAGTGTGAATCTGATTCTGTCTGGTAGCAGAAGAGATGTTTCTTGCCACTAAGCAGCTTGTAATTTTAACACAAGAAAAATCAATATATTTGCTTTCTATTTTCAAATAAGAATGTTAACTTACATTGGCAAGATATAAGTTATTTATAATGGCTTGAAATATATTAAAATTTCCTTTTAAAGAAGATGGTCTAGGGGGCAGAGCCAAGATGACAGAATAAAAGCAGGAACTTGCTTCAGCACCCACCCTAACCACATCCAATACCTGCAAAAAAATGACTTTAAACAAATTTTAGAGATACAGAACCCAGAAAGTGACAGAGAGAAACAAATCTCCCGCTGAAGGAAGGCTGGCAGGCTGACAGGAAAGATTTATTGCATCAGGCTGGAAGCTGAGCGCAGTTTCTCCTGAGCCAAGCCAGCCCAGAATTGGGGTGGCCCTGACCGCTGGCCCAGATTGGCCAAGGCAGACTTCAGGAGAGTGAATCACTGGCAGCTGTGGCAGTTTCCAGACTTCTTAACCCATAAACACCAAAGATAAAGTAAAATGTCAGTAGAGAACTCTGTTGGAACTGGTTAGAGAAGAGCGAAATCCATTCTCTGCCCTAGGGTGGGAGAGGTGGTAGAGTGGTAGCTGCAACTGCTACCATATGACTTCCTCCAGAGCTCCTGGCCTGCAGATCATAGGGGGACCAAACAACCATCCAGAGGGTAATTGCTCTTGTTTTGACCTGCTTGCATCTGGGTCACAGTATTGGGTGGTGCTCTAAGGGTGAGGAATGCCAGTGTGCCAGAGCTTGTGGTAGCTGTAGACAGGGTGTCCTCCTTACAGCTCTGACACAGTTACAAAAAACCTCTGCAATTTGGAACACAGCTCTTTCCACTCTGGAAGCATAGTTCTATAGTGGCAAAGAGCAAAAAAATTCTAGTAATTGACTGGCAAGATGAGCAAACAGAGGAAGCACAATCAGACTATAGAATCCTCTTCTGGGGACAAAAAGGATTAAAACAACCAGAAGAAGACAACAAATTCAAAAGTCCTGCATCAAAAGCTTCCAAGAAAAATATGAGCTCAGGCCACAGTGGAGCTCAAGAAGGATTTTGAAAATCAAATAATAGAAGTGGAAGCAAAATTGGAAAGAGAAATGAGAATGATACAAGAAAATCATGAAAATCTAGTCAACAGCCTGACTAAAGAAAATAATACCTAAAAAAACACACTAATTCAAATGGCAAAATTGGCCCAAAAAGCCAATGAGAAGAATGCCTTAAAAAGTCAAATTGCCCAGATGGAAAAGAAATTTCAAAAACTCACTCAAGAGAATAATTCCTCCAAAATGAGACCGGAGCAAATGGAAGCTAAAGACTTTATGAGAAATCAAGATACTATAAAACAGATCCAAACAGAAGAAAAAAAATAGAAGGCAATGTGAAATATCTCATTGGAAAAAACACTGACCTGGAAAATAGATCCAGGAGAGATCATTTAAAAATTATTGGAGTACCTGAAAGCCATGAGAAAAAAAGAGCCTACAAATCATCCTTCAAGACATTCTTAAGGAAAATTGCCTTGATAATCTAGAACCAGAGAGCAAATTAAAAATGGAAAGAATTCACTGTTGGCATCTTGAAAAAGATTGGAAAACGAAAACTCCTAGGAATATCATAGCCAAATTCCAGAGTTCCCAGGTCAAGGACAAAATATTACAAGCTGTTAGGAAGAAACAATTTGAGTATTGTGTAAACACTATCAGGATAACACGAGATCTAGCATCTTCTACATTAAGGATATGAAGGGTTTGGAATATGATATTCTGGAAGTCAAAGCATCTAGTATTAAAATCAAGAATCACCTACCCAGCAAAACTGAGTATAATGCTTCAGCAGAAAATATAGTCATTCAATGAAATAGAGGACTTTCAAGTATTTTTTTCTTTTATTTTTTTCTTAATAAACTTTTATTTTCAGTTTGCATCATTAATTTCTACAAGATTTTGAGTTACAAATTTTCTCCCCATCTTTCCCCTACCCACTACCACAAAACAGTGTTCCTACTGTATACCTCCTCCCCAATTTGTTCTCTCCTATGTCCTCCCCCATCACCCCTCTGACTTTCTGGTAGGGCAAGATGGATCTCTCTACCCCAATGCCTATATATTTTAATTCCCAGTTGCATATAATTAATGATGATAATAATATAAATAATATATATATTTTTAACATTTGATTTTAGAACTTTAAATTCTAGATTCTTTCCCTTCCTCCCTTGTCACCCTCCCTCACAGGAAAGACAAGCAATTCAATACTGGCCGTATATGTGTAGTTACCCAGAACATCTGCACAATAGACATATTGTGAAAGATTGACTATATTTCCCTCCTTCCTATGCCATCCCTTCTTATTCTATTCTCTACTTTGTCCCCGTCCCTTTACAGAAATGTGTGCTTTTAACAACCCTCCCCGCCCTCACTCTCTCCTCCATTATTCCCCTTCTCATCGCCATCTGCCCTACTCTCCTGTAGGACAAGATTCCCAATTTAGAGTGTATGTCATTCCTTCTCTAATCCAAATTCAATAAGAGTAAGGTTGACCCATTCCCTTTTGCCTTCCCGTTCTTTCTCTCCATTGTAATAGTTATCCCTTACCTCTTCTATGAGACAATTAAGCCCATTCTTCTCCCCCTATCTACTCTCATTCTATTCCTCTCCCACCTCTCAATTTCACCTTTTAAAATATCATCCCTTCCTATTAAATTAATCCTGTGCCCTCTGTCTATGTATATCTGTACACATATCTACACACATTCACATGTGTATTCACTCCTACTGTGGGATTCACAGTTTCTGTTTCTTAAAAAAGACTTCATGTAATCAGGACAAGACTCAAAGACATTGAACTGAAACAAGGTGCTAAATAATGAAATAACTGAAACAAGGAGCTAAGTACTTCTTTGCTTACCATTTCAGTGGGGGAATATTACAGATTAAATGAAATAGCATGTATGTGATAGGAACAATGTTTTCCTCTGATTGCCCTGGCTTCCCTGATGTATCTTTCTCTCCATAAACAACTCCACACAACTTCCATTGGTCCCAGCTTTCCTGACACAGCTTCCTGATCTGAGAGCATCAAAAGTCTCAATATCATTTTATTAAGGCCTCTGAGAATTTGCAAGCACCTGATATGACACAAATAGCCATACACTGATAATTCACTGAGTTTCCATATGGACACCAGACAGGCTGTGTCCAGAGGAATTAAATGCCCCTGAATCCTTTTTTGCATATCCTTTCTGTGTTAGGGCAAATTAAACCTCCTCCTTTGTTTAGTGTTCTTTCAAGTTTCTCAGATTGTCTCAACATTGTAATGCTTCCATCAAGGGGCTCTAGTTTTAGATCTGTGCCTATAAAAGGAGGTCAAATGCATTATAAACTTTAAAGTATCACATAAATTTGAATTATTAATATTATTGAGGTTATCAAAGAGAGAGAGAGTGTGACTTGGTAGATTAAAAAAAAAAAAACTACTCTCAGAATTAGGAAGACCTAAATTTAAGCTCAGGGCATTTAAAGTCCTGGAGTCAGTAAGACTCATGTTTCTGAGATCAAATCTGGCCTCAGACATATGACCCTGGGCAAGTCACTTAACTCTATTTGCCTCACTTTCCTTATCTGTAAAATGATCTAGAGAGGGAAAGGGCAAACCAACCTCTTTCCTTATTTTCTTTATATTTATCTGACCAATCATTTTCCACTGGGCATGATTTCCAGATATTCATCATGCTGCAAGATGAAATCATCTCTGAAATATACACCTCCTCACCATCCCCTGTCTCTGGGGTCCTTGCCTCCCTCTCTCTTATTGGAGAGGATGGAAGTTGGACATTGGAAAGTTCCTCCCTGATACTCCATCATTTAAGGAAAGCACTCAGGGAATTGATTTCATCATTTCCTACCTGGCTAGGAAATTCATCATTCTACAAGTTGAAATCAACACTGTAACTCACAATTCTTTTGTTAATTCAAATCCCAGTTGCCACTTCATCACCTTTCCCACTTTTTCACTCTCTCTTTCTTTATAGCTTCTTTTCATGTATTATCTTCTCCAATTAAATTGTGAACTCCTTGAAGGCAATTTACTATCTTATAACTTTCATAGGATCTGGCACACAGTAGGTATTTAGTAAATGTTTATTGACTCTGATGATCATTTTCAGCCACCTTTGCTGGTTCTTCATGATGTCACACCTACTAACTACCCCACAGAGGTCTGTCCTGGACTCTGTTATCTTCTGCCTCTATTTTCTCTCATTTGATGAGCTCATCAGCTCCTATTGATTCATTTATCATTTAAAAAAAAAACAGATGATCCCCAAAATTATATACCCAGTTCTAGTTTTCCCCCTAATTTCTACTTATGCATTACCAACTGCTTTTTGGACATCTCAGAGTGAATGTCCTGAAGATATCTCAGAATAAAAATGTTCAAAACAGAACTCATTCAGTTTCTCCCAAAACCTTCCCTTCTTCTAATTTTCCTATTATTGTCAAAGACGTTACTATCTTCTCAGTTACCCAGGCTCACAACTTTTGTGTCATCCTCTACACCTCACTTTCAAAAGACTAACATGCGCAATCTCTTGCCAAATCTAATCACTTCTGCCTTCCCAATATCTCAAAATATGTCCCTTTCTTTCTCATCCTAGTCTCCACAATCATAGTTTAGATCTCATCACCTCCATCTATATTATCACAAGTATTCTAACTGGTCTTCTTCCTCAAGTCTTTCCCAACTCCAATCCATCTACTCAATTTCTAGAGTGATTTTTCTAAGGTGTCTGGCCATGTCACCTCCTTGCTCAGTGAGCTCCAGGATAAAATACAAATTTCCTTTTGTAATTTTTATTTTGAGGCACTTCTTAACCTATCCTTTGCTTAATCTCTTCTTATCCTATCCCCTCCCTACATTTCCAGTCTTCTTATACTTTTACTCTCTTTCATGTAGTTTATATTTCAACAACAGTGAGTAACTTGCATGTCCTGAAGCATAACACTGCATTTCCTGACTCCCAGTCTTTGCATTAGCCTGAAATGCTCTGCCTCTTAATTTCCTGGACTTCTTTTAGGACTACTTCAAATCCCACTTACTTCAGGAGGTCCTCCCAGTTGCTAATGCCTTCCCATTTCAGATTGCCTTCTATTTATTCCATATCTATCATATCTATCAAGTTGTTAACATGTTGTTCCCCCCATTAGAACATAAATAAACCCCTGGAATGCAGGGATTATTTTTTCCCATTTTTTTGTATCTCTAGTACTTTGTACAGAAGCACATAGTAAGAGTTTAATAAGTGTTTGTTGACTTAAGTTACTTAAGATATCTCAGATTAACAACGTTAATCCAGTCTTAATACCACTGTAATAAAAGGTATACATGAAAATTATTTGTATTATTATTCTTAGAGATGTGGAATTAAGACCTCTCTCTGAACATAATGCTGAACATTTGTCTGATTGTGAGACAAATTCTACAAAACTGTGCAAAGGTTTTTTTTTTTTTTATCATATAGTAGAATCTTAATTCACTCAAAAAGTGAAGATAAGATAAAGATGCCTAAACCAAACCTTCTGGGCATGGTGATGGGGATTTCTTAAGGCTGCTAAAATAAGTTTTAAAAAATAATGGTTGTTGAGGCATTTAAGGGACACTTAGGTTGAGCTGACTTCAACAATTGTGTAACTGGGCTCTTTCTGGCCTCAAGAAAGAGTAAAATGTTGTGGTAACTAAAAGTAGAGCAATTTTCAGTTATGGAAACCAAAGAAAGTAACAGGAATATGTTCATTTGTCTAATGGAGAACAATTTTCTAAATTATAGGTATTTAAGCTGTTAACAAATGACCCTTAGGTCCATAAAGGAACCTGAAATGAAAGAGTCTAACCATCAATAAAAGCATTTATTTTCTTTAAAAAATGGAGAGAAGAAAAGATCCTATAAGGGAGAGGGAAAGGAGAGAGTTTTTCAGGTGCTCAAAGGGGAAAGAAAAATGGTGAGATATTATAGTTTCTAGAGGCTTTTGGGCAGTGAATGGGAGTTAAAGGGCCTCTGTAGACACAGTAAGCCAGGCAGCAGCATGTTTAGAAAATCCTGAGCAAGGTCTTGAGTTTGTAGCTTCTGTTCAAGGTTGCCTTTGAGCTAATCAAGGCTGGTCCTGTGGGTTCTGGCTGCTTACAGGCATCTCCAAATTCTGATAGAATTCACTCACAAAGGGTCACTGGTATGTCAAATAGCTTTGGGCTTCAGAAGCCTTCTAAACTGGTTATTGTATAACTCCATTGGTCCTGCTCCTTGATGAAGAAAGAAGTTCTAACATATAGTATAGTCATTACAGAGCCCATGTTCACAAAGCTAATCTTGTTTCCACATATTAAAAGCCTTCTAGTTTTTTCTAGAAATTTTAAGAATGCTTAAAAAAGTAATAGTTATTCTAAAATCCTTTCCAGACTTTTTTTTCTTAAGGGGAAGTGGGTAGAACAGTCATGTCATTTTTCAGTGGTTCTGATTCTTTGTGACCCCCTGAATCTTCTTGACAAAAATACTGGAGTGGTTTGCCATTTCTTTCTCCAAGTCATTAAGGCAAACAGAAGTTAAGTGACTTGCCCAAAGTCATGCAGCTAATGTTTGTGAGAGGACATATTTGAACTCAGATCTTCCTGATTCCCCGCCCACTGTTCTGTCCACTGGCTACTTTCCCCTAGCTCAGTGATTCTCAACCTTCCTAATGTTGCGACCGTTTAATACATGTTGTGGTGACCCCCAATCATAAAATTATTTTTGTTGCTACTTCAAAAGTATAATTTTGCTACTGTTATGAATCATAATGTAAATATCTGACATGCAGGATGCATTTAAATTGAACATAACCCACAGGTTGAGAACCATTGCCCTAGCTACTTTCAAATCCTTTCATATAGAATGGATTAAGGGTGACAACCAAACTTAACTCTTTTCTAGCATATAACTTTGTTTTAACAAGTACCCTAGAACACCCAGGATGGCCTGCTAGCAGAGGTCCTTTGATCTGCTTTTCTAAAGGAAAGACAGCTTTAAAAGGGTCAAGTAATCTTACTTTAACTAAACATATAAAAGTCATTCACTAGCTCAGGGGAAAAGTCAGCATCCTGCTCATGGAGAAAATATAAGCAGACAAACATAGAGAAATTAGCACAGAAAGCCAATAGACAGAGCTTTAACTGTCTAAACAAAGTAATACATATATAATCACCAGACTAGGAAGTACCAACATCTGGGTTCACAAAACTGAGGGGCTCCTTAACTAAAGCTACCCAGAGTCTAATCTGGTCCAATCACAGGAACTTTCCTCCCATGGGTGAGCCCCAAAGCAAAATCTCACCTCATATATACATATACTTTCAGAACTGGAACACATCACAACCTCAGTGCCTTTGTACCAAAAGGTGTGAAAGCCTTCCTGCAACAAGCTTCTCCATAAGCAAGCTTCCCCTTAGGCAACTTCCTCTCCAAATTGCCTCTATGTGACTCAGAATGTGTCATAACTGTGAACTGAGCTGAAACAAGACATCTATGATTGAAATACCTGTGTACATTTAGACCTGGGAACATGGCTCCTGTTCCAAGGGAAAAAGGGACATGTGGTCACATAGGCCTATTAATGGACGGGGAAGATCTTCCTATTCCATTAGCCCTGCAAACCTATAAAAGATATACTTTTGCCATCCCAATCCCTGAAATCATTGTCCTAGGACCCATCCAAGGAAAGTGCCCTTTTCAAGTCAAAGAGAAGCATCCTCTCTGCCCACTGTTCAGTTTAGCTTCTTGATAGAACTAACAGACTATCCACAAAAAAGAAAATGAAAGAAGAAAACAAAAGAAAGGCAATAAAATAATCAATAGTGATAGAAACAATGGCCCAAAAGACTGAAAGCTTCTCAGAGATGGACCTCATTGATTCTTTGAGGGGAGTGGTATAAGAGGAATGAGGCAGTGACTTAGTTGTCCCCTCAAACTTCTGATAATTCTACATCAGGTTCACAGCAAACTTATCATTGGGAAATCTTATCAATTTGCAATATCTAGTCAGTCTTGATATTCATACCTGGTCAGTATCCTCTGTCCCTCTGATTGGAGAGTGGATCCATAAACTCTTCAACATCTTGGATCATTTCTTTTCTCTTTCTTCTCTTCTTTCCTTTCTTTTCTCATTGTAAGTATGTTTGAATGTTCAACTCTTTCATTTCTAGTTAAGTTTAACCATCATTATATATTAATTTAACACACAAAGGTCCTGGGCTTTTTGAAAATTTCGAACATTTCTCATTTTTAGCTCCATTAAGAATTTGGTGGTGACCATTTTCTACTGTCCAGTGACATGCTCTCCCATATGGTTCTTAAAAACAAACACATAAGCTTTCTTCCTTTTCTTTCAAAAAACTTTCTTATTTTTTTATGCAGGGAAGACTTTCTTTACTTAACTTTTACCTTTTCCAGCATGCAACTCTTTTTGCAAAAATTACTTTAAATTTTGATATGGTGGAAAAGATGCAGTACTGGGAGTCCAGAGACATGGGCTCTACTCTTAGCTCTGCCAAACTAAGTGAATTTGAACTAGTCACTTCTCCTCTAGGCCTCAATTTCTTCTTCTTTAAAATAAAGTGATTAGATTAGTTAATTTCTAAAGTCCTTTCTGGTTCCAGTGCTTTGTTATTTCAAACATTTCAGATTTTCAATATTGGCCACTAGGTGGCGATCATGGAATAACATTCATTTTCTCAATTATTAGACTGTAATTTAAAAAACAAAACCTCCAGTTAGAAGAAAAAATTATTATATGGTATTGGCTATTTGGTGTTTTTAGTTTGAACTTAACCTTAACACCAAAAACAATTTGCATTTCTACATATACGTGTGTTTGTAAGACAAAGAGGATTGTATATGAAAATCTCTTTTGCGTTCAGTTTGTTCTTTTAAAGTATATAATAAATTTAATCTATAACTCACAAAGCCTTCCTACTTGTCTGTGATTTTTTCTGGCCTGCTTTCTGTTCTTTTCTGTACATAAAAAGTGCCTCAAGGGTTCTCTTCTCTTTTTATTCTCTGTCTCTCTCTCTCTCTCTTTTTCCAACCCTATTCTTACCCCATTCCTTTCTACCTTCTCTAGCCACTTTTGAAAAAGACAAACAAAAGTCTTATAACAACTATATGTAGTCAAGTAAAACAAATCCCAGCACTGGGATATTTGGAAGAGCAGTTGGACAAGGCAGGGTTGTAGTGTAGTGGGTAGGGAGCTGCTCTCAAGCACCAAAAGACCATGGTTCAAGACTTTCCTCTGCCTTTGAGACCAGTAACAAGTTATTTGACTTGTTAGTGGTCTCCAAGCTTTTTTTCCTTCTTACACCCATATCAGCAAAATAATTTTGAGCATAAACACTTAACATGTGTATATTTACATATACACTATATAGATGTCTACTATACTAGTAATTATATACAACAAAGACCTTATACCAAATGACCGTGGCTGCTTAGATAAGCACAACCCCCACTTTGAAGATCACTGAACCAAGCTACTCTACAAAGTATATGTTAATAGATGATCTTGTCAAGTTCTTCATATTCACTGTTCATAGTCTGCAATGGACACATACACATAAGCAGCAGTTATCTTTGTGTTCTTTTGCTTATGGTTATTATGTTGGCTCTCTAGACAGAAGGAGGAAGTGGAGAAGCTTTCAAGGAAGGGGAGAGGGGCAGTGCGTTACTATATAATGCCGCCCCTTGGTACAGCTGGTGGCTGCCTCCATCCCAAGAGAATGGAGGAGTAAGCTAGGAGATGGAAAGCTGAAAACAGAGAGGTCAGTTCTCTGGAAGACGAGACTGGGAGTGCAAAACAACAGAAGTCTCTTCCTGGATCCTTTTACCTTCTAGGCAGCATGAAAGCTACTCTGGCACTCAGTTTTCCTTCCAGCTTACTGGTGGGTAAGGGCAGCAGCTCGGGAAGGAGGGAGTACTCTACTAGACAAAGACATGAGTGCCTCAGATCATAGGATGGCACTTTGCAAGAGGGGAAGAGGGAATGCCACTGCAGGAGAGGGAAATGGCCATCCTCCAAATATGGGTAAAAGCTTTAGTGCTGTGAAGGGGACCTGAAGTAATCTTTTCCTAATCAGTTCAGGGTGTCCCCCTCCCTTCAATCTTTGAAGGCTCATTGATTTTTAAACTTGCATGCTTCTCACTGAAGTTTCCTCCAAAGTTGATGGAAGGGTAGGGAGGAGGAAAGATACGAAAAAGAAAGACAACAGGCTTCTTGTAGAGACTTGGTTTATAGATTTCATGTGGCCCCCTGGCAGGTGTTTCTAATTGCATTCACCCATGGGTGGCATGACCTGGACAACAGCAATTTTGACTGCTGGCCCCTGGAGAAGGCTGATGAGATGAATATGCTGGATTGTGGAGGTGAGTGGGGTACTCTGGAGGGAGCAGCACCCTGTTTGCTTTTTTAATTTTTTGGTCTAAAATATTTTGCCTTACACTGTCTTTGATCCTAAGTGCATAATCTGGAGACGGGCAAAGACCCAGAGAGATACGGGACAGCAGTGTCCCATCTATGGCTCTGGTTGTCTACTCAGCCCTCCAGAACTGTAAATGGTAAACTTGTAGCTAGTTATCAAGGCATCCATATTTGTATTATTTTTACTGAATATAATTAAATTTTACTCTGTCCCTTCAAATTAGCAAAAAAAAATATCTGAAATCAAACACTGAATATTTCCAAGCATGACATTTAACAGAAACCATATGTGTCATATATAGGAGTCTTTCCTGATGAATTGATATAGTACATATTACTTTATATTGATCTGATTTTAGAAAGAGATGCACAGTAATAGACTAAATTACAGATCTTCCTATATATTTCATGAATTAAGCTGAATTAACCACACAATCCTCAAGGTTGCTAAATCTATTCACTTTTAATTCAAAAGGATTAATAGAAAGAGAATAGAGTAATCCTTGCCCTCCTCAGCTACTATATTAAAGTAATAATAAACTGCTAGGTTCCTAAAATGGAAGACATAATTTGATAGGTTATTAGGCTTAGATAAATTCAGTTTTAAAATGTTTGGTGTACCAGGCACTCAAATTTAAACATGTCATCAGTATGTATGCATAGTGATAATTATTTTCCACGTTAAGAGCGATTTAAATTAGGCTACTTAAAGTGGTTTGGTAAAACTTTAAGATTCAGTTATGCTTGTAGGGAAATGTGCTACCTCTAAAGTACTTGCATAATTCCTGTCATTGTAGTGGATCTATAGTTACTTTTAGATGAGTAATCTATATCTTTAGCACGGTCCAGTAGATTTTCACACACACATACACACACACACACACAAACACACTCTACTAATAGCAAGATGATGGAAATTGTCCCTGTTTCTCCTCTCTTCTATTTTCTCATTACTTTGGTATCATGTACTACTATGAACATAAAGAATTGAATCTTTTGCTTATTTTCTGCTATATCCTCAAAGTACCCCATCTCCTTTTTAAAACGTTAGAGAAGACTAGCAACATCAGCAACACTATCACATCTTTTGTGTCAATATCAAATGTAAATAAGACCAGGTGAATATAAATCCCAAATATTAGAGCTGAACATCTAGCCCACCATTTTCCTTTTTACAGACTAAAATACTAAGGACCAGAGTTGAACTGATTTGTCTGAAATCACACAGCTGAGAAGTTGCAGAGTTTAGGTTAAAAACCTAAGTCTTTCAGAGTCTTTCCTACAATGTCCAGTTCTCTTTTTAACTATATCAGACTTCCTCCCTGAAAATTAGTTTATTATCCCACATGCCACATTTAGTTAGGTGTATAGGTTTATTCAAAAGGAACTTGATTTATAAATGAAAATGTTTTAAACCTGTCGTATATAAGGCTCATTGCCTAATTCATCGTGATCTCTTTTTCTTGAAAGAAAATTATAATTTTTTAACTGAAATTACCCAATTGTATAGGTAATTTTCTACTATACAAAAAACCCTTCAGGGCAAATTACAGAAGAAAAAAATTTCTTCTAATGTTACTTGTATTCTGCGTGTTTTGATTTAGCATCAAGATGAATGCCACAAACAGAAAAGAATCTTCTTGTTATTGCCCCCATTGTGTATTTAATTATCCAAAGAGGTGTGTGTATGTTTATCAATTTTCAATGAGTATACAAAACATTTATAGTTTGAGGGACTTCTTGGGGGGTGCTAAAGCAGTTAAAAACTGGGATATTTAGCTTAGAGAAGGGAACAATGTTTTTTTTTTTTTCATGAATTTGAAAGTCTGTAATACGGAAGAGGGATTAAATTTGTTTTGTTTGAACTCAGTGGGCAGAACTAGGAACAACAGGGAGAAGGCTGAGGGAGGGCGTGATTACTATTTAGTGAATGAGTCACAGAAATGTATGGATAGAATTATCTAAAAGCTTGAAACTGAACAGAATATTGTCTTTAAGGAAGACTAGTTTGGCAGTAATATGCTAATATGCAGGATGGATTAGAAGTAGAAAATCCCAAGAAGGGAAGAACAAAGATTAAATTCTTAGGTGCAATCAGTTGGTAGAAGTGATAGATAAGAAATATTTCAAAGGAAACATTGGTGAGATGTTGAACTATTGGATATGGGAGACTGAGTAACTGGGAAAATGATGTCATCAACGTAGTATCATACTAACATGAGGGACAGGGATAGATCACTGACATGGTACAGGAAAGCTAGAACTCTAGTCAAGGTAAAGTTCAAAAATGAAAGGTAAGAGTTATTGCTGGAGGAAATTAGACCAGAAAATGTTCAGAAGATAGAAGTTGAAATAGAAACTGGGATTCAGAAGCTAACATAGTAATTGGGATTTGGGAAACACACGAGTGCCAGAAGTCAATGCAAGGTCCTACAAGGCCATAAACTATGCAAACAAGCAGTAGCAGATCAGAGGCCCTGAAAATTAGGACACCATGGGCAGACAATACTTTCCTTAGAGAATTTCTTTTATGTCCCCTATATAGACTGCCCAAAGCCTTCAGATGTATGGGAGATAGGATATATGTACTGTAGCCTGACTTGAATAGAAAATACCATTTGGGGAGTCATTAGCACAGAAATGTGAAACGAAGCCATGAAAATAAATGAATTCTTGGGGGTAGAGACCATATAGAGAAATGAACATGAGTTCAAGTAGAAATGTCAAGGAAAGCCTACATTTATCAGGGATGGGAAGAAGAAAAGGAATCAATGAAGTAGACAAACTACTGACAAAATACTACGACTGGCTCCAAATAAAGGACCAAGTAAATAGAGACAGATCTAGGCTAACATAGTGTTACTAGAACATCAGTGCCGCAGAAGTCAAAGTAGGGAAGCATTTTAAGAAAGGGTACCAAAGGGTAGGAGGATATGGGGAGAGAAAATTAATTGCATTTGTCAAAAAAATAATTGGTCATCCTTTAGAAAGAAATTTCTTTGGAGAGAGAAAGATAACAGTCAGATTGCAGAGGCTTAAATATTGAGTATAAAGAGAAAATATAAGTAATGGAGGGGGTGTAGGAAGGTAGAATATTCAGTGAAAGGAAAGAAGAGCTAGAAAATACTTTTAGATGAAGGAGATGGCAACCTATAAGAAAGGGGGAGACAGACAGACAGATAGATGGATGGATAGATAGAGACAGACAGACCCAGACAGAGAGATAGAGAGTGAGGTAGAAAGAGGAAGAGATAGAGCAGAGAGACAGAGACAGATATTGAAACAGGAAGACAGAAGCAAAGACAGGGAGACAGAGAAAGACAAAGACAGACAGAGAGATGAGACAAAAGGAGGAAGAGAGGGAAATAAAGATGGAGTTAGAAAGAGATAGAGATATAAAGAGATAGAGAAAGAGAGAGACAGAGAGAGAGACAAACAGAGAACTAGAGACAGAGACAGAGAGATGTAGAATGGGACAGAAAGATGGTAGAAGTGAAGGAGAAGTATAGGAGCAGGATCCTCTAGAAGTCAAGAAGGGATGAGATCAAGGACACAGGTAGGTTTAAAAAGAGATGATTCTTCCTGAGACTGAACAACTGGAGGAAAAGGCTGAGAGTAAGGCTGTCAAAGTGTTGAAGGAGGCATGAAGGTGACACAGGAGTTAGTAGGGATGGTCTGGATCTCATCAGGAGGCCCCCTTATTTTAACTCACAAAATTAAATGGAAGCAACCATCTGTTAAAGAACTTGAAGTTACAAAGAAACTTAAACTTAACGGAATATAACTAGGTTTTTCTGTGTATGTGTGTGTGTGTGTGTGTGTATGTGTAAATATATATATATATGTGCATATATATATAATTTAAATTAAATAAGTTAGAATTAAAGTAAAATAAGCCTACATAGTTTGATTTATATCAAAGTATTACTATATTCCAAAACTAAACATTAAATGTACATTTTAAAATTGTCATAGTAACATTTATCTGCACTGAATACAAGAATTTTAGACATGATACACAAATCTGTCATGTCATTTACACCAAGTCAGCTTTTCCTGCTTCTATACTTTTTCATTTTCATGAAGACTTGGAATGGTCAAGATGATTCTATAAGAATATATTCCTAGGGATACCTTTGTGAGGGTAAGTTTTAAGCAAGAGCTTTTTACAACCTTAAATGATCAAAGAACAGTCTTTTAGTTGGGAGAGCCAGGAACCAAGAGGAAACCTGAATCATATTGGTGGTAATTTCTCCAGGGGCTCTACATGTCCCCTGTTAGCCTTCTGACTCTAAAATGGCCCATGCTAAATGCTTTTGTCTCTGACTGTATTCTTTCCAGTCATCTCTTTGCACCTGTTGAAATCTAAGTCTGAAGATGCTCAGAAATAAAGATTTTTTTGTTGCAGGGAAAAAAAAGAATACCTATTGTTATAATGATCTCAAATGTCTGTTTTCAGCGTTGATTGTAATTGTCATAGTTTTTCTTCTTTCTTCTTTTCTTCTTTCTTCACAAATGGTGAAGTAGGTTAAGTTTATCTTTCCTGTACTTACCTTTGAAGTTTTTACCTTCTGCATTCTGCATTGTCTCTCCAAATCCTTCTCCAAAAAAGTGCTCATTGTGGCAGCTCATGGTGGCCTGTCTTTGCTGAGCAGTGACAAGAGAACCTTTCCTCTCTTTTCCATCAAAATCTGTCCTATTTCCTCAGTGCCTTATTTTCTTTTTTCTTTTTAGAGGGGGGAAGGCAGGGCAATTGGGATTAAGTGACTTGCCCAAGGTCACATGCCTAGTAAGTGTTAAGTGTCTGAGGTCAAATTTGAACTCAGGTCCTCCTGAATCTAGGGCTTGTGTTCTACAATGCCTTATTTTCTAAAGTCAGTTGCTCTGACAACCTGTAATCAAGGCTAAAGTGCAGCTGTGTCATAATAGTGTTTCCCTGGTCAATGTATTTCCCATTTTAGGTAATATGTTTTCATTTTAACAGGTGCTTTCCAGGAACCAGCCCAGAGAAAGGGCTCTAATATTCAGATACTGTGGCAGACTGATAGGAAACAGAATTTGTGCCAGGAGGGGGTCTTCTGGTTCCCCAGAAAAGTATAAACACTTCTGTAGAAAAATACCTGCATAATCTATAGGAGTCCTGCCTATGTTATACTAAATGGCTGTTTTCTCTTGGAAAGTCTGGCTACTTTTGCAATCAGTCAACAAGGATTTATTGTATGTCCCTGACACTGTACTAAACACTGAGGATACAAAGAAGGCAAAAACCAGTCTCTACCCTCAATGAACAAACTCACATTCAAATGGGAGAGATGTCAGAATGTATACATACAAAGATCTATACAATGTAAATGAGGGAAGGTAATCTCAGAAGGGCTTTTGCAAAACTGTCTTCACAGTAGACCCAAACAGGGTAGAATAGGGGCAAAGCATTTGTGCACTGCAGGCAAAGTCTAAAAATTGAATATTTTACTCTGCATCAAAGGGTTTAATCCTCTGTAATGCAACTTGAGTTGTCCCAGAATAAATACTTATGGGCTCCAGGGAACAAAATTTCCTGGAATTAAAAATATGTACATTTATAAAAAAAAAATTAAATGTCCTTGATTATTTCCTATATGCATGTTGCACCCACCCTAGGAAGCTGTCTATATTGGCAACTCCAAGTCTCACGATTTACAGTCAACATGATTTTCAGACAAATTTTTTTCTGCTATGAATTCTAGGGTAATGTCAAGTAGGATGTTCACCATTACATACAAGTCAGGGGCTGTCATCTGGCTTCCAGGACTTCTTTCAGCTCTATTCATGTGAAATGGGAGCAGACTTTGTGACAGAACTCATTCAAACTGTGAATATCACACAAATTCCAGGAACTTAGAGCATGGCTTCTTAATTTGAGTCCACAGACTCCAAAAAGGTCCCTGGATAGATTTCAGTGTATTTGAAAGGGAAAAAATAACATTTTATTTTCCTTAATCTCTGAATGAAATTAAGCATTTCCTTTAATGTCTGTATGGCAATAGACATTATTCTGAGAAGGGATCCCAAGGCTTTACCAGATTTTCAAATGGATCTGTGAAATAAAAAAAAGTTAAGAACTCTTGAGTTGGTTAGAGGCTCTGTCCAGGGACCACCTCAAAGCTCAACATCTGTGTTTTATTTATTATTTAAATTAAAACATATGTTTTGCCAGATGCTTTCTTCATAGTTACCTCTTTTCTTCTATTCCGCATTCTGGAAGTCTTAATTAAGTCCATTGAGAGAGGCGATGGAAGTAAAAAGAAATAAATTAATCACCTGAACTTTAACAGTTTTTTAATGACAATATTCAATATTACAACAAAATACAGGAATAGTTGTTATTTATCTAGCAATCAAACTTTTGGGAAACACAGATGAGAACTCAGCAGAAAGCCAAAAGAAAGGGGGTGATCCTGAGCATAAAAAAGAGAGTCCTGAGAGTTCATGCACTAAAAATCATATGATTTATTCAAATGATAGACTTCTGTAGAGGCAGCTGGTGGTATAGTTGACAGAATCCTTGGTCTGGAGTCAGGAAGACTTAAGTTCAAAACTTATAAGCTGTGTGACTCAGGGCAAGTTACCCAGTTACTGTCTGCTTTAGTTTCCTCATCTGTAAAAACTGTAATAATAATACCTACGGGGCGGCTAGGTGGTGCAGTGAATAGAGCACTGGCCCTGGAGTTAGGAGGACTTGAGTTCAAATTTGACCTCAGACACTTAACACAAAAACTAGCCGTGTGACCTTGGGAAAGTCACTTAACCCCAATTGCCCTCCAAATAGAAAAACACAATAAAAACACCTACCTTACTTAAAGGGTTTTTCTGAGGATCAAATGAAATTATACACACACACACATATACATACACATATACATACACATACACATATACGTGTGTGTGTTAAGTAAAGCACTTAGGCCAGTTTCTGGCACATAGTAGGTGCTATATAAATGCATATTTCTTCCCCCTTTTCCCTCCTTCACTCAGATTCCTTAATTGTTATTTTGGTCAAAATTTTGCCTATTTTGTTTTCCAGCTGATATCTAGTGGAGGGGAGTGGTAGTTGCTGTAGAGAATTTACAATAATATGTGATTGCTGGTATCCCCGAAAATAAAGGATACAAAAAAGCTATAGAAGCAGATGCAAATATTTCCAAAACTATGAAGTTTGAAGACATTTAGAACAGGGAAAAATATCCCTACCTACTTCAATTATCCCTGAAGGCATCATGATTTTATAGCACAGTATAATAGTTAATGTTCAGTTTTTTCATCTTTGTATTTTATGCTCAGCATTTGGTAATTTGCACATAGTTGGCATTAAAATAATGTTTGCAGAATTACATTAAATAATGACCCATATTTGTCAAGAAAACGTTGAATTATGATTAGCATATATTTTCAAAGAAGATAAGGAGGTATATAATAAGAATTAGGACTGAACCTGTCATTTTATTGGCATGAGGAAACTCCTTACTAGTGTAGGTCAGCACCTTTTCTGTCACTTACGGGCTTAGAGAGTTGCCTAGGACACTGACAGAAGTGATTTGGCTGGTCACACAGTATGGATCAGAAACAGACTTGAACCCAAGTTTTCATGGCTTTGAGGCTTGCTCTTTATCTACTATTGCATCCTATCTCACTATAATGCATTTTAGAATATTATAGGGTATGGAGATAACCCTGGGTCCTTAAGGTCTGCCTTAGTAGAACCCAAACTCCATCACATCCTTCAAAAATGAGAAGTCCTTGAGAATACACCTGGTGAATGTAATTACAAATCTGTTGTTTGAGGATCAGCCATCAAATGAGAATGTGCAAGACAAGATGCAATCTCTGTTGGTGGAAGGACTAAATCAGGAGGCCTTTAAGTATTTGGGTTACTTGGTTCTTTACTTGTAAAGAAATAAGGAAGCTGTGACTAACTGAAACTTTAGCATACTGTTAGTGAAGCGTGCTTTCTTTCTCTGGAGAAATGGTAAAACCCAAACTTATAAGACCTTAGATTTAGAGAGGGAAAGGATCTTGGGAGTCATCTAGCACAATGCCTTTATTTTGTTTGCGAAAAATGAGACTCAGAAAAGTTGTTAGTTGTCCAACTTCAGACAGGTAGAAAGTGAAAAAATCAGTATTTAAGGTCCTCCAATTCCAAATTCTACACTCTTTCTAGTGGATACACGAGTGTGGGATGAGGAATGGACATGGTCACTGTATTGATTTGTTTGGCTTAACTAAATTTCTTTGCTTAGCAGGGCAATTCTTTGGAGGAGAAATGATAATGGTTATAGAACTGGAAGGGGCTTTAAAAGCCTTTGAATCTAGTCACTTCATTTTACAGATGAGGAAACTGAGTCCCAGAAACATTTTTTGGTGGGAGGTATCAGCAATATTTTTAAAAAGTATCAATAAAACAGGTTAGTTACATGGAATCAGGAAGACTAATCCTCCTTAATTAAAATCGGACTTCAGACACTTAGTAGCTGTGTGACCCTGGTCAAGTCACTTAACCCTGTTTGCCCCAGTTCATTGATCTGTAAAATGGGCTGAAGAAAGAAATGGTAAATCACTGCACTATCTTTGCTGAGAAACCCCCCAATGGCATCATGAAGGTTGAAAATGACTGAACAACAGAAAAATCAATAAAACATTTATTTATTTTTTAAAAAGAGAATAAAGAAGGAAGCTTCCTAGTTTAAGTATTAATCTGACTTTTGTTTCTCTAACTTTTTCTTATTTTCTAGGAAGCAGTTGTAAATGGCTTTAATTTAAAAAAAAATGAGTGAAGGGGAAGATGTCAGAGTAGGTCAGAAAATTGCAAGCTCTCAAGATTTTCCCTCACAAAAGAGGTAAAATAGTACCTTAGGGTGAACAAAGTGGGGGTGAAGATAAATAAGAATAGGGGCATAACTAGGGTCCTCCTGGGACAATTTGAGAAGATCAGAAAAAAATCCTAGGATGAGGTTTGGTCCCTGTGAAGAGCAAACACCTCCAGGCTAGGTTCCATTTTAACAGCAAGCAACTAGCTTTTTAAACAACAAGCAGCAAGTCCTGGGATTAGTTGGCTGGAGAGGATGCCTTGGCCCCAACCACCTGAACTTTTACACCTGGGATAATGAGGAGAGAGAGAGCAAGAGAATCTCTGCTGACTGGGAACCCACAGTGGGGGTGAGAAGGAACCAGCATGTGCCCGATGAGTGCAGAAGCAGTGGGGCAGAAAGCCCCTGGCTTGGGCACTTACAGGAGGCTGGAGGTTTGACTTTGGTTTCAGGCTAGAGGGAAGAACTGAAGATCTGGGGCAAGAGACACCATTTCCCGTACTCCAGGATTAGCGGTGACTACAAATAACTAAGTTATCACCACAAAAAATGTCACAGGCAAAGGAGAAAGAATCCAACCACAGAAACCTATTATGGGAATAGAGATGACTGGGGTTCATCTTCAGAGGAGGATATTGAAGTAAAGAAACCCCAAAAGAGTAATGACAAATGAACAACTGACCAAAAAGAATTCATAGAAGATCTTACAAAAAACTTCAAAAATCAAATAAGAGAGAGGAAGGAAAAACTAAAAAAGAAAATAAGAATAATTCAAGAAAAACAAGAAGGGTATGAAAGGAAAGTCAATCAATTAGAAAAAAGAAAATGACACCTTGGAAATTAAGAATTGGGCAAAGTGAAGCCAGTGAAATGATAAGAGATCAGGAAATGATTAAATGAAATATGAATAAAGAAAAAAAAAGAAGAGAAAGTGAAACATATAAGAAAAACAACAGATTTGGAGAATAAATCAAGAAGAGAAAATGTAAAAACAATTGGATTAACTGGAAGTTATGATCAAAAAAAGAATCTTGATACAATAATACAAGAAACTGTATCAGCAAGCACCCTAGCATGCCTAGGGCGGCTACTAGCACAGGTTCTTAGATCTGCTTTTCTAAAGGAAAGCAACTCAAAATG
>CM053590.1:155474055-155506075 GCA_028646515.1 Pseudochirops corinnae | reverse complement strand
AATATTTGGCATCTTCTGTGTCTGCTGTTTGCTAATTTGCAGATTTGGGGCCATTATTCTGGCTAGAGGCATACTTTCTCCCAATGGTCTATTACTCAAATTATGTAAAGTAGTGAACAAATTATCTTTCCAATGTTGATATGAATTATTAGAACTTAACTTCCTTAACTGTTCTTTCAATAATCCATTCATTCTTTCAATTAACCCAAATGCTTAGGAATAATATGGAATATGATATATCCATTCTATATTATTTAATAAACAATATTTCTTCATCTCGTTACCTTTGATATATGACCCCTTATCACTTTGAATGCATTGGAGTTCCATAATATAGACTTAGGAGATCTAGAGTTTTACGGGTGTTTTTCTGGGTTACATTCTTATAAGGACAAGCGACCAGTACACCTGAATAGGTGTCAGTAATGGTACATATAAATTTGCATCCTTTGTCTTGGGGTAGGGGACCAATATAATCTCTTTGCTGTATTTGATCTGGAACTTTTCCCCTTGCTATCTCCCCAGTTACTACTTGAGGAACAATTCACTCTTTTTCCAATTGACATATTCAACATTCTTCTGTTATTAACAATGATTGAGAGATACTAATACCTTGATCTTTTGCCCACCAGTTTGTGGCCTGGACCCTTAAATGGCCAGCTGTTTGGTGGATCCATTCTGCTGATCCCAGATCATCAGTTGTTGTCAAAGTAGGGGCAATTTGTTCAGTTGCAATCTGCGCTAGTGGATCTGTATGAGCATTGTACTCACATTCTGGCATGGTGAGGGCCACGTGTGCATCTACGTGAAAAACCGACAAATCAGTGACCAAATACATGTCCCTTATATCTTCCCATAATTCTTTGCCCCAGACATGTTTACCATGAATTTCCCAATTTTGATTTTTTCCACATGGGCATTCATGTCACTAACCCATTAGCTACTGCCCTTGAATCAGTGAATATATGACACTGTCCCCTTGTTCTGTTTTGATGGCTTGATGTACTGCCATAAGTTCAGCATATTGACTACTTCCACCTATCCCAGTACTTTCCAAAGTCCTTCTAATACATGGGTTATAGGCTGCTGCTTTCCAATGTTTTTTTTTAGCCCAAATATTTTGCTGTCCCATCAGTAAACCATGTGTTTTTCTTCTCTTCTTCAGTTAGTCCATCTTATCCATCATTCCATCTTACCAAGGACTGTACCAGCTGTTGCCTTGGCTCAGGGGATGTATCGTGTTCTGTGGTATCAATGTTAGCTATAGATTCATGTAGGGCCGAAACTCCACTTTTGTGAGTTTTATCTCCATTTTTAATGTACCACTTTCATTTAATTATGCTGGCTTCTTGGGAATGTCCAATTCTTTGAGAAGCTGGGGTACTTGTTATACAGATCATATTTGGTATTCCAGGCCTTAATGTCCCTTCATTGCCCAGAGTCAGTTATTTAGTCTTTACCAAAGCCCAATATACAGCTACCAACTGCTTTTCAAAAAGCGTATATTGCACTCCAGATGAAGGAAGTTTCCTGGACCAAAATCCTAAAGGTACATTTCGGCTTTATTGTTTCTGCCATAAACTCCAGTTTGTATAATCATCCTGTACACTCACTTGTAATTCCACTGGACCATTCCACATAGGCCATAAATCTAGAATCAGTTGTATAGTAGCTTTGGCTTCCTTACAAGCTTTACTCTGCTCAAGTTCCCAATCAAATTCATATTTCTTCCTGGTAATTTTACATAAGGGTTTCAAAATCTGTCCCAGGTATGGAATGTGATGTCACCAGTTTTCAAATAATCCTATAAACTTTTGGGTCTCTTTCTTATTTGTAGGGATAGGAAAATCTTGAATCTTTTGTTGGACTTGCAGCAGAATCTCTCTCAGTCCCTTATTCTACTTTATTCTCCAAAATTTTACATTTTGAGCAGGTCCTTGAATCTTTGCAGGGTTAATTTCCCACCCTTTGTTTTTCATATGTTCAATCAAAAGTGTCAAACTCTTCTCTACTTCTTTTACTTTTTTTCCCCCTAACATAATACCAATATAGTGGGTAAGCTGTATACCAGGTAGGCTTAATTCATCCAAATGTTCAGCCACAGTCCTATAGCAAATAGTGGGACTATGCAGATATCCTTGTGGCAAGCAGGTGAAAGTATACAGTCTGCCCTGCCAAATGAAAGCAAACTGTTTCCACTGTTTAGAGCAGTGGTTCTCAACCTTCCTAATGCCATGACCCTTTAATACTTGTATGTGGGCATATCTGCATGTGGGCAGACCCACCTGGAGACACATAGAGGAGCAGTGTCTCGGTTCCTAAGACCATAGGAAATACGTGTTTTCTGATGGTCTTAGGTGACCCCTGTAAAAGGGTTGTTTGACCCCCAAAGGGGTCGCAACCCACAGGTTGAGAACCTCTGGTTTAGAGACTATTGGTAAGGTAAAGAAGGCACTGGCTGAATTAATCATTGCATACCAAGTCCCATCATATTTCTCAATCCTTTCTATTGAGCTGACAGTATCTGGAACAGAGGCATACAAGGCATACAACACCTTATTCACTTGTCTGTAATTTACTGCCATTCTCCACATCCCATCTGATTTTCATACTGGCCAAACAGACTATTCCATCATGTGGTTGTAGGGACTAACACTTGTGCTTCAACATATTCCTTTATAGTATTGGTAATTTCATCTTGCCCTTCTGGCACACAATATTGCTTTAAAGTGGTTACTTCAGAAGTTTCAGGTAAAGTGACTGGGTCCGTTTTTATTTTTTCCACTAAAACTGTATTAATTCCTATTTTCCTTACTGCAAATTGGTATCTTCCTTCAGGTCAATTTAGATTCATACCTCAATATATCTATTCCGATGATGTATTCAGGAATGCATATAATAACCACATTATATCCTTTCTTAGGTAATTGTCCAATTTTCATCATTAATTTGACTTGTCTAGCTGATATTTCAACCTGTGATGGTAATAGGAGTTCCATGCTTGAACTTATCAGGGTTCCCATAAATGAAGGAGGCCTCCATCCCAGTATCTGTCAATGCCCTGGTTATAGTATTTGATCCATTTTTCCAGTATATAGTCAGATTGATATGGGGTCTGTAATCTTGTCTGTGTATTTCTTTAATCTGAGCTGGGGTTTAGCAAATTTCCTATTCTCCCTAAAGGTGTGATGAACTTAGATACAATGGTTCAGGAGCATCTGTAGGGGCAGCCCTTACTTCTCTATTCCTTATGACATTAAGACCCTTATCATGGTATATTTTATATACTTCATTAATTGGAATACCATCAATTTTTCTAAAATCGGCCCCTGCTCTCAATAGAGCAGTAAACAATTCTTTTCTTACCAATCTATTCTGACTCTGAATCTGCTGGCCATTTACTTTCCTCTCTTGAGGAAATTAATCTTTTTTCCCATTCTCCTAAGTCACTTAGCTCTGAAATTTTATCCAGCACCTCTGACAGAGGATGTCCTATTTCACCAATTAATAGAGTCAAGAGTAGATACTTATAAGCAGGAGGAGCTGTCCTCACCATGATATTTCTATGAGGAACTGCTAAGGGGATTTAATGATATATATCTGCATCTCCATGCATGATAGCAGTTTTCATTACTTCTTTCAACTTTCTCATACAGTCTCTAAGTGAGTCCCTGGGTCTGTCTCCACTAGGCCACAAAGACTCAGTGGGATACATTCTACTGCATCCAGCAGCAGCTAACACTAATGGACTGGTCATACTGTTACCTCCTGCCAAATTAAAATTTCTAAAAGCTTGCAGGAGAAAAGGATTCAGCCAAATATTTATCAATTTCAAGCAGTCCACTCTATTGCTGTCCCAGGAGGCCTTTGCTGTTGATTCTTACCATCCAAGATACTAAAGATTCTCCCATCCTTTGGGTGAATTTGCTGGAAATATCAGTAATCTGTTGAGTGACATACTAACATTGCTTGCCTTCACTGACTCTCCTGCCTTCTCTCAGTATGGGGCAAGCTTCTCTCTCTGTAAAAAGCTTCACTATGAAATAATGTAACATCTAGTAACATTGTATCACCATTCTGTGTAACACATGGACTTTCTAGGGAGTCGTTGTCATAGCAACTAGGCGCAGACTCTACCAAAGCTGTATGAACTTTTCTGCTTCCAGAGTCTCTCCAGTACTCTCCCCTTCTACCTGAGACTCTCCAAGTTGCTCTTCTAAGGGAGGTCTTCAATTCTGGCACTTAGCTAACTCTTGTAATAGCTTGTCTCTGATTTTACACACATTACGGTAGCTTGTCGACAAAATCCAGCCTCTTCTACTCACTGTCTCCAGCTCTCTCCCAGGTTTTATTTGTATTCTTTGCAAATATGTTTCTAAATCTCTAGGTTCTCCCTGCTTCAGTCTCTGTTTCCAGTTTTCACAGAGCCCTGTACTTTTAGCCCACTCCCTAGCTAAGGAGGCATAAGGCAAATCCTCCCATCCTGGGACAGACATTTCTTCTAAGTCTCTTTTGCCTCAGACTAGAGGTTTAATATTTCACGATACCATTCTTATTGCCAAATGTAGCACCAATGCAATATTTACAGCATCCATGATCACAATAAAGACTGTGACTGTAAGTATCACATGACGTGAGATCACAAAATATGCCAAACTCTCCCAATAGAGGATGGAAACGAAGGATTTATTTAGACACCAGAAAACTGAATCCCAAAACCAGTAAGCCGTTTCCATCATAGTACCGAAGATATTCAGAAGCCATAATAAAGCTGAGAGTCACAGCATTCTTCAGCCTTTCCACAAACCAATATGCCTTCCCATAAACCAACAAGAGAACAATATTTACTGATAAACCTCTCTATCTCCTTAATCAACATACTCTCTCCTCCCCAATGTGTGGCTAGCTCTGAACCAGCTTCCTGTGGGCTCTGCTTCCCTTCAGCAAAACTCCTCCCACCACATGTGATTACATTCAGCCTATTAGGGAGCAGAGTTTACTTTCAAAACAGGGAAGATCTTCAAATTCCCATTCCCATTACATATGGTAACCTGTTAGTAAAACCTAGCCCCTTCTACACACTGCCTCCAATTCTCTCCTTGGTTTTATTGGCATTCTTTGCAAACATGTTTCTAAATCTCTAGATTCTCTCTTCTGTAACCTCAGTTCCCAGTTTTCACAGAGCCCTGTACTTTTAGCCCATTCTCTTTCTAGGAAGGAATAAGGTAAATCTTCCCATCCTGGGACAGCCATTTCTTCTTCTGCCTCCAAATAGAGATATGATACCTTGTGATCCCATCCTTGCCACCAAATGTAGCATCAACACAATATTTACAGCATCGAATGTGACTATAAATATGCCTATACTGTGTTCAATCACAAAATACAACAGACTCTCCATATAGAACCAGATGCAAAACAGTTATTCAGACACCAGAAAACAGAGTCCCCAAACCAGTAAGCCAACTCCATCATAGTAGTAAAGAAGTCACAACAGCATAGAGAGCCACAGTATCCTTTCACCTTCCCATAAATGAACATTTATTCACAAGCCTAACTGTCTCCCCCACATACATCCTCTCCTCCCTCTAGTCTACTTGCTCTAACTCCCAGATTCTTGTGGGCTCTATTCCACCCTTCAGCAAACTCCTTCCACCATAGGATTCATGTGATTACATTCAACCTTTTAGGGGGCAGAGGAGATCTTCGAAGCAGGGAAGGGCTTGAAATTCCCTTAGGTCTGTTAAGGGGCAGGGAAGATCTTCATATTCCAATTACTCTTACAATAAGTGAGATGCCATACATGCAAGGTTTCAGCTGCAAATCAAGTGGAAAGATTCTATATGCCTTAGGGTGCAGCAGCAAAGTGGATTTTAATTCTTCTTTAATGTCATTTTCACTGATAAGATCATATTTGTTCCTGCTGATGGACCATTTGAAAGGGCCAGGACGAGCTGCTTCTAGCAAACCCTGATGATATCTAATAATTAAAGTATTGGGGTAAAATAAGGATAAAGTAGCACAGATCTTATCACCCCCAACATTTATTGTGATACTACTTGGGTCCCTTTCCTCCCGGTTGAATGACTTTGTCACCTGGCTCATGGATTTAAGGCTTTTGTGTAACTCTTTCACCCTCTCTCCCTTGAAGAGGGTAAAGACAGCTCTTATTGATGAACACAAAGTGTAGCTGGGGCTTCTTTGTATTGCCTGTCACATAGTGTTCTGGAAGCCATGCCAGCACTGTCTCTACTGTCAGCTATGAAAACAGTGCCTAAAGCAGTGGTTCTCAACCTTCCTAAAGCCACAGCCCTTTAATACTCATATGTGGGCATATCTGGGCGTATCTGCATGTGGGTGGACCCACCTGGAGATGGATAGAGGTGCAGTGTCTCAGTTCCTAAGACCATCGGAAACATGTGTTTTCTGATGGTCTTAGGCAACCCCTGCTACTCTGTGAAAAGGTGGTTCGCTCCCCAAAGGGGTCACGACCCACAGGTTGAGAACCGCTGGCCTAAAGAGACTGAAACATTTTAAGTTTTTCCTTCACAGGGTCTGGCTGAAAAGGTCATGCCTAATGTCAACTTCTGAATTAATAAAAATAAAAGACTTTATTCCACTAATGTAGCCAGAGTCTTGTAAGGATATTTTAGTCCTTCCCTTGAAATGTGTTAATGCTGATAGCCTGAGGCTCTGCCATTTGACTGATACTGTAACTAACTCATTAAACACTTTAAATGAAGCCTGTCCTGATCCCCACATCTGTTAGTGTTCTACTTCTCCCCAAAAGTACTTTGTATTTGTTTTGATAGATTTCATCTTTAGTTATCTGTTTAAATATCCATCTCCCTCACCCCCAAGTAAGACCCTTCAGGGCAGGGACTATCTTTATTTTTATCCCCAACTCCTAGAAAAATGTTTATCATATAAGAGATGCTTAATAAATGCTCTTTGAATTGAATGATGATATATTTGTTCCAATCTGAAGTAACTACTTTGGGACTCAGAATGGGTTTCAGATTTCACAAAAGACTTGCAAGTCAATAATTGTAGAGCACTTAGAACTTTATCATAGGAGTCTTAACCCCACAAAGGAAAAAAGGAAGGGAATCAACATTTATTAAGTGCCTACTATATCTACAATATGCCAGATACTTTGAAAACATTATCTCTTTTGAGACTCACAACAACCCTGTGAAGCAGGTGCTATTATTATCCTTGGTTTACAGATGAGGAAATTGAGATAGTATATTGCCAATATGATACCCACAGCTGCCGCTATGAATACACAGGCATATTTCCAGGTTTGAGTCTCAAGGTATAACAGACTCTCTTCTTTGAAGACAAAACAAAGATATTTATTCATATACCAGAAAGCCAAATCCACCATGGTAATAAAGAAGTTGGTACACATTACCAATGCAGGAAGCGTCCCCCATCCCCAAGCCTTCCCTCTATCAGGCCTTCCCACAAACAAGCTCCCTCAGCAAAATGCCCCTCTCACCCATGCTAGCTGCTCTGCCTCTCTCTGCCTCCTCTGTCTCTCAGCTCTACCTCACTTTCTCACTTCCTGCTCCACCTCTTGATGTTCTCTGCTCATGCTCTGTTGGGTAAACTACTCCCACGCTGAGTTCCATGTGACTCATCTGTGGGCTGGGCCAAAGCTCAGAGCAGGTCAAATGAGCCTAATAAGGGGCAGGGAAGATCTTCAAATTCCCTTAACATTACAGATAGTCAGAAGTTAAATTACTTGCCCAGGGTTACCAAACTAGTG
Source organism: Pseudochirops corinnae (assembly GCA_028646515.1). Taxonomy (NCBI): domain Eukaryota; kingdom Metazoa; phylum Chordata; class Mammalia; order Diprotodontia; family Pseudocheiridae; genus Pseudochirops; species Pseudochirops corinnae. The sequence goes on along the minus strand of CM053590.1, from coordinate 155,498,301 downwards.
GGTATGTGACCAAATTTGAACTCGAGTCTTCTTGACTCTGAGCCCAGTGTTATATCTACTGTACCATCTAGCTGTCTGAAAGCCTAACTTAATATACTTGGGACGGGAGCAGGATGGGCAAAGACAAACAAGGAAACAATCATGGAAACCCCTAGACTCTTAGGAATTATAGTCTCTAGACCACTGAAGGAGGAACAATTTTCCTGGAAAAAACTGACATCAAATTTGGTTTATTAATTAGGTTTTATTAAGCTCTTGACACAACTCCTAGTCAATCAATGGGTTGCTTAGGTTGTTTGGCTCATCCATATGAGAAATTTGATGATGGAGTCTGGCACAAAGTAGGTACTTACTAAATAATCATTGACTGACTAATTTACAAATTTTATAGATGAGAAATAGATCCTCATTCAAGTGTATCTGATTGGCCAATGAGTTTTCAGCATGGAGAATAGAAGTTTCCAGAAAAGGTAGGGCCGGTATATTAGGTTGGAGAAGAAAGTCAAGGCCAGAGCAGAGTCAACCACCTGCAAGTTTTCAGAGAAGTCCTCTAAACCAGACAGATTTTTTGCTTTTTTCAATCTGGAAAGTTCTCTCTCTCTCTCTCTCTCTCTCTGCCTCTTTCTGTTTCTCTGTCTCTGTCTCTCTCTGTCTCTCTGTCTCTGTCTCTTTCTATGTCTCTCTCCTCTCTCACTTATTGATCTCATCAGTTCCCATGTATTTAATTCTCACCTCTATATAGATGACCCTCAGATCTACATATCTAGCCCCTACTGAGCTCCAGCCTTACATCATCGATGGCCTGTTATATATTTTGAACTGGGTATTTCATAGACTTCTTAAACTCAACATGTTCCAAAATTCCTTATTGCTTATGGAGGCACTACCACCCTCCCAGTCATTCAGCTTTGCAACCTTGATATCCTTGGTTTTTCATTTTCATTAACTATGTATCCAATCAGTTGCCATATTTTGTAGTTTTTGCCTTCACAATATCTCTTGCATCCTTCCCCTTCTCTCCACTCCTATACTTACCACTCTAGTTTAGTACTTAACACCTTAGGCAATTGCAATAACTTCCTAATTGGTCTCCCTGGTTCAAATCTCTTTCCTTTCCCATCCATCATTCACAGAATTGCTGAAATTATTTTTCTAAAGCACGGGTCTGACCATGATACTCCCCAACTTAATAAAATACAGTGTTCTCCTACTACCTCCGGGATCATGTATAAACTCCTCTGGCTGGCATTTAAACATCTTTTTAGCCTGTCCACTTCCTACTTTCAAGTTTTATAACAATTTAATCCCTTGAACACATTCTATGATCTCACCAAGCTGTCTTTTTCACTGTTCTGTATGTACAACTTTCTGTCTCTCATATCTCTGCTTTTGTATTGCCTGTCCACCATGCCTGGATAGGTACTTCCCTCTCGACTCAGTCTCTTAGAATTCTTAGAGTCCTATAAGACTCAGCTGAAGTATCACTTTCTATCTGAAGTCTTTCTTGGCCCCTCCAGTTCCTAGTGTCTCTCCCTATGACTACTTCATATTTATTTGGTTTATGTTCTACTTATAATTTTAAATACACATTTTGCCCAATAGATATAAGGTACTTGAGGGCAAGGGATTTTTGATTGTTTTTCTTTGTATTTATATCACCTAGCACAGTACTTGGTGTACATATCCCTCCCAACAATTTGTTTTAATCAGCCAAGATCTTCTTCTTCCTCCCTCTCCTTGTCCCTAATCTTTGATTTTGAAAAAACAAGAAAGATAAAACTCATTAAAAACATGCATAGTAAATCAAAACAAATTTCCACATTGGCCACATTTAAAAAATGTTGTTTCATTTTGTATTCTGAGTCCTTTGCCTTTTCATCAGGAGGTAAGTACGATGTTTCATCATTATTTCATCTAGAATCCTAGTTGGTCATTACACTGATAAGAATTCAGCACAGTAGGATTCCTTCACATTTATATACCAATATGTGTCAGTCTTCACTGAACTTATGGATGCTGTCTAATGGTAGCCATCTCTAGGACAGGATAGTGGGGTTGGGAAGGAAAAAAAAAGGAGAACAAATTTACATGATAATTTTGTTGTGTATTTGAAAGGAATAGCAAGTTGAGCACAGTAGATTTGCAGTTTCATATGCAATTTTCTTTTTTATTGTATTATGTTATGGAAATGCTTGTTTTATTCTATAAATTAAAAGTAAAATAAGTAAAATTATAAGAGCTAAAGATGTTTTTATATATATTTAGAATTTGTTTTGCTTAGGATTGATTGCTCCTTTAATCTACACTTCCTCTAACTTTTCCTCCCTGGTCTACCTTTTCTCTCCTTTTTTCCTCATAAAAGAAATACATTTTTGTATCCAATTCTCACTTTCTCTCTGTCTCTCTCCCTCTCTCTTTCTATCTTTCTCTCTCTCTCTCTTTCCCTCCCTCCCTCTATCCCTCTCTGCAATCTTCCTTATTTGGCCACTTCAGATGAGAGTGAATATGTGTTAAGTGCTGCCCCCACCTCCTTCTTGTTTGTATAGTTATTTACTGGTGCACCCTGATTATGTGAGGTAATTTCCCTTAACCTTCCTTTCCTTTCTGTCTCCCTGCTTGTAAAGCCCAGCATGAGCAGCTTTCTAGAGGACTGCTGCTGTGAATAGCTTTGAGTGCTGATTACATAGTATAGTGAACTCTCCATTTATTCAGTAATAAACTAAGACAAAACATTGATAGAAATCAAAGTATATCATTCACAATGTTATGTCATAACAAGTTATAACTAAAGTGGCCACATAGTTTTAAACAAAGTGCAATCATTCAGTAAGTCCTTAACTCAATCATCCTTAGGGAGCAAGTCTTCTTAAGGGACACAAAATACAAAGGTCAAAGTTCTCCACCCCTTGATCACATTGTCTTAATCTCTCAATCAAAAAGTCTTCTTTCTTCTTAATTAGAAATTAGTTTCCAATCATCCTTAATTCAATCATCCTGAAGAGGTACAAGATACAAAGTACAAAGTCCTCCCATCCCTAGGCCATAGTAAATCATGATCTTCTCAGTTTGCATTAAATACCCAAGGAGAAGTCTTTTCATCTTGACTTGAGGCTGGCTCTCAGACTCCATGGTTCCTCTTCCATGGTCCCAGCTCATGCCTGAATCAATCTGACTTCCACCTGGATTAAAGGACAGACAGCTCTCAGTTCCTTGTCCAGCTCCTTGTCCAGTTCCTCATCCAGTTCCTTGTCCAGTTCCCATTCCTTATTGAAGCTCACAATGTCCAGTCCACCTCAAGTCCTTCACAGTTCCTGTTTCTGGGAAGACAACTTAAAGCTTAAAACTTAAAGTTTAACAGAGCCAAAACAACATTTGTACACATTGCCAGCACCATCATCAATTCACTATCTGCCTGTGAAATCAACACAGACCCACCAACAAGGTCTGAGAACTCAACACAAATCTCAGTATAGTCCCAGGACCTCTGAAACACTCCTCCAAGACTTCTGTAAACAGGCAACAAGAAAATCCTCTTTCAGGGCTTCCAGTAAGGTCCCAGGGCTTCTGTACGAAGTATTATGAACAAAAATCAACACAGACAGAAAAGACAGAGTGCCTGGTCACCACAAAATTCCCCTTCTAAATTCTGCTCTCTCCCAGGCTGTGCTTGTTCTTATATATGATCATTAAACTCCTCCCTGTCCCACCCCCTTCCTGTTGCATCAGCAACAAAGGTTCACAATTTCTATTTCTTAACAAAAGACTTGATATAATCAAGAGCAAGGCTCAACTTGAAACAAGGTGGTAAATAATTAAATAGCTGAAACAAGCTGTTATCTGCTTCTTTGCTTGCCATTACAGTGCTCTCTGCCAGTGTATTCCTTTTTTCCTCTTTTTTCATTCTTTCCTTTATATCATCAAGACATAACAGAACCATGCCCAGGCCTTGTCTAATTGGATTCCCTCTTTGAAACTTGATGATAACAGAATTCAGAGAACACATGTTTTCATCTCCACATATTTGGACGTAAGCAGTTTGTTCTTGTTTAGTCTTTTATCATTGTTCATTTATATTTTACTTTTTTACATTTTGTTTTGTTTTTAAATGCTTCTCTTCAATCTGATGTCTAAATTTAAGAGTTTTTACACAGCTTTGGTCTTTTCATCAGGAATGCTGAGAAATCCTCTAATTCATTGAAAATTCATTTTTTTATCCTGTAGCACTGTACTTAGTTTTTCTGAGTAATTTATTTTTTGGCAGTAATTTCACATCCTTTGCTTTCTGGAATATCATATTCCAAGTTCTCTGATCCTTTCTAGAGACAGTTGATAAATTGTTTGTGATACTGACTGTGGCTCCTAAGTACCTGAATTCTTTCTTTCTGACTTTTTGAAGCATTTTTCTTTGACTTAGAAGTCCCGGGCTTTGTCTGTAATGTTGCAAGGAGTTTCCATTTTGAGGTTTCTTTCAGGAGGTGAACAGTGTATTCTTTTTATTTCCATTTTGTCTTCTGGTTCTAAGAGATCTGGATAGTTTTCTTTCAAGGTTTCTTGAAATATGGTATCTAGGCTCTCCTTTTTGGGTGTGGAGTTGAGATAGTCCAGTGATTCTTACATTTTTCTCCTCAAACTTTTTTCTCATGTATTTGGTTTTGCTATGAGATACCTTACATTTTCTTATATTTCTTCAGCCTTTGACTTTATTTTTACATTTCTTGTTGGTTCATAAAGTCATTGACTTCTATTTAGTCCACCTTATTTTTCAGGGAAGTTATTACTTGGGCAAGATTTTGTATCAAGCTGTTAATTCCCATTCTAATTCTTTCTTTCATAGGTCTTATTCATTTCTATTTTTTTCCCTAAGCACTTTTGTTATATTTATAAAAATATTTTTACCTCTTAAAAAACTCTTACTTTATCTCTTCCAGGAATTTTAGTTGAGTTTGTGCACAGTCTGTGATTTTCTATTAGACATTGCTTGTGGATGTTTTGGAATAAGTTCTTCTTCTGCATTTGTGTCTTGAGTGTCTCTGCCATCATAATAGATGATTATGGTGGGATTCTTTTTTTTCACGTTGTTTCAGTTTACTTCCTGACTTCCAACTTGATCTTAGGACTGTACTCTGCAGTTTATCTGGAGAGAAGGTCTGGGCTGGTCCTATTGCTGCTTCCTTGGGGTATTGAATTTTGTGTTATTCCAAGATCTCAGGTACATGCTCGGGACCTTCAAGCTTTCAGTATTCTAGAAGTAGTCTGATCAGGGCAACATTTGATATTTTACAAAGTAAAACTTTGTACTATTTGATGATTAGTAAATAGTAGTATATTGGTGTGTGTGTGTGTGTGTGTGTGTGTGTGTGTGTGTATTTCAATGAAGGCTTTAGGCAATAGATGAGTCAGCTATGTGATATAATGGATAAAGTCCTGGACCTTGAGTTGGGAAGACCTAAATTCAAACCCTACATCAGACATGTGCAACCCTGGGCAAGTTTGGTAGCTTCTCTAAGCCTCATTTTCCTTATCTGCAAAATGGAACTAATAATAATAGTGCCTATTCCACAAGGTTATTGTGAAGAACCAATTAGATAATATATAAAGCATTCCGCAAACCTCGGCAACCTGCATAAATGTTAGTTGTTGTTGTCTTTTCTTTTTAAATTATACATGGCATACTTTGCTATGAGTACACTTTTTAGATACCTTAAGCATCCCAGATGGACTTGTAAGTTGCACAATGTCAAATTAAAAAAAACAACTTGCCTTCTCCCCTAGTAAACTGAGATTTCTCTAGCTCTGTACCTAGCTTTTACCTCTAGCTTTGTACCTCCCCTGTGCACCATGTTCTAACTCTCTTCTAGTTTTTCCAGTTTCTTTTTGTGTATGGTCTTCCTCTATTAGATTGTAAGCCCTTTAAGGGCAGGAACTGCATTTCTTTTTCTTTTTTTGTATCCTCAGCACTTAGCAAAATGCCTAGCATAGAACAAGTACTTAAGAAATTGATTATTGACTATTGAATATATCCATCTTGCTTCTGCTCAAGAGAAGAGTTTGGGATATTCCCTTATCTTCCCATTTTTGGTCAGTTCTTAACCTCAGATCCTGTATGACTAATAATGTTTTATTTCTTTCACTTAGATCCATGGAGGCAGATGGGGAGTGACAGCAGTGTGCCACCTGTGCCCAGCAACTCCAACAGTGGCTCCATTACTGTCATCAGTTCTTGCACCACTTCTCTCAATGCTTCTAAAAAGCAGTACTTCACCCAGACTGGGATATAGTAGGATTTCTCAATTTGTTGTTGTTGTCTCTGTGCAGAGTGAGGATATTTCCAATTTATGTTTTTTAACACAGGCTCACTTAACCTTTTAAGCAGTAGACAGAACTAATGTTCCCCAGATAGAAAGTTCTGTTTTTCTCACCATGGAAAAGCCTTGGTGTTCTCCTTAGAGCATTTTACTTTTTTTTACTCTTTTCTATATAAATGGGTTATTAAGATTAGACACAATGATGTGACATGGACGATTATTTTAAGTTATGCAAATAATATATTTTAACATATATTCATTTCAATTTATGAAATAAACATTTCCTAAATGACTGCTTATGCTAGACTCTTCAGATGCAGAGATGAATAGGAAATAGTCCCTGCCCTCAAGGAGTTTATAATCTAATAACAGAGATTAAAAAAAAAAAAGACCACAGGCAAACAGTGTTGTATGTGTGTTTTTCCAGTCAGTATGAGGCATTGTGGTAGGACAGATAAAGAGGCCACCTTGGGTTCAAATCTTGCCTCTGACCACACTATGTGATCCTGGACAGGTCACTTAACCTGTTAGTACCTGTTAGGAGCAATTCTCTAAAACTAATGTGGATTGTATAGAAAATATAGAGGAATTCACTGCCTGTGTATGGCCAAAAGGAGTCAAGGAGTTCCTTGTCCCCCAAACACCCAAATACAAAGACATGCATGTTGTTTGCTGGAAGTAGGCAGATAATAGCTAGTAATTCTCTGTGCTACTCATGTTAAAACTATAATTTTCAGAGGGAAGGAAGAGAGAGAGAGACAGAGAGAGAGGCAGAGACAGAGACAGAGACAGAGGAAGGGAACTTCTTGGCAAAAGGGAGATTTTTTTTTTTCTCCTTACACCAAAGAAATCACAAGTATGGATAAAAAACCAAGGCAATAAAGATATCAAAAACAATTGATCGTCATTGACAAATTTTTCAGACACGCATCTTCAAGTTCACTTTGAGCTTGAGCTTAAAACCGAGAATGATGTGACAATAAATGACCATTTCAACAGCTACAGACATGTCTTTGCCTTTCCTTGACCTGCTTACAAAAAGGTTATCTCAAGTCCTCCTCTCTAACCTTTGTTCTTTTGATGAGTAAGCAGATGCAAATGAATAGTTTGAGTTTAGTGATGCTACCTAGTTTGTGTACCTTATTGCTGAAGTTCATTTGAGTTTTGCTTTTTCCTTAACATAATGTGTTTAACCTTTCTGAACCTACAAATCACCCTCTGATTTCTCCTTCCCACCCCTACCTGCCCCGCCCCCCATATAATTTTATGGCTATAGTAGAGAATAGGGACTGGATGTGCTGATTTCATTAGTGTGCTTCCTGTGAGAAACTTCCTTTACCAATGTGGATATACCTTTTATGCAATTTATAGTCTTACACAATTGTTCTAACAAAGAGATTAAAGGGCCATGCAGCAAGTATTCCTCAGCAGTTGGACTTGAGTACAAATCTTCCTTACTCTGAGACCAACTCTGTATCCATGATATTGAATGTCTCGTCTCGTCTCGTCTCGTCTCGTCTCTCTCTCTCTCTTTCTCTCTCTCTCTTTCTTTCTCTCTTTCTCTCTCTCTCTTTCTTTCTCTCTCTCTCTCTCTCTTTCTCTCTCATCTATCTACACATCTATTGATCCATCTCTCATCTTTGTATATATCTTCATAGGTAACGTATGTTTCTCTCATCCATCTACACATGTTACATATACCCTCAAGTTCTTCAGTTTTTAAAGTACTTTAAAATAATTTACTTAAAAGTTTTCAAAAATGATTATTATTTTTAAAAATTTTCCTTCCTCATTTTAAAACTTAAAGTCTTGATAAATATGTTTTATTTGGTGAAGAAAACACTGCTCATGGCTTTAACAAAAGCCAGAATATAATGCACAGGAGAGGTACCAACAAAGTGCTGTTTGTTGGGAGGAGGGTTGAGATCAGGGAGAATGTAGAACCTGAGCTGAAATTCCAAGAATAAGTAGAGATTTAATAGAGAGATGCTAGTATGAGTATTCTAGGAGAACAATGTGAACAAAAGCATGGAAAGGGTAAGGAGTGAATGAGTTCAAGGCGAAGTGTGCAATGGAAGGATAATTATCATGGGGTTAATTCTGATTAAGGCCTTTCTAGGGGACATGAAGACCACAGCCCTCTTGGAATGATGCAAGGAGCCCATAAGACTAAAGTGCTTAGAACAAGGACTTTGCAGGTGATCTGAAACTACTTGCCAGTGTTGTGAACATAGATACACCACAATAAGTAGAATCTAGCACCAGGAACCCAGGAAAATGAGGTCATGACAAAACAAGACTTAAACACTCCATCCAATAGTATAGGAAAGGGAAGAACCTTCCCCTGGCACAAGGTTCCAAACCAGAAACTGAGGTTGCAGTTATTATTAAATGGAAGAATATGTAGAACATAATGAAGAAATACTAAAGGTCAAGAGATATACAAAAAAATAAGAATGGAATAATACGACCAGCATTATCAAAACTTTGTAGGAAAAACAATTACTTGGTCGTAAGGACTGCAAAGTTTCTGAGAGAAATGAAGGAAATGGTAACAAGCTTAATGAGAACTACAGAGGAAAGAATTAAGAGAATTAATGGCTTGGAACAGAAGATGAAAACTTTATGAATTCTTTAAAACTTAGAATGGAACAAATCAAGCTCAATGCATCCAAAGGATAGCAAGAAATAGAACAAAAACAAAATATTTTTAAAATGGAAGAAAATGTAAGGTATCTACATTCAAAAACAAGTGAGTTGGAAAACAGGATAAAGGGAATTTAAGAATCATTCAGATTCCTATATAACCATGACAAAACAAAACAAAACAAAAAATCCCTGCATATCATATTTCAACAAATCATAAATGAAAAGTGACCAGATCTTTTAGAAATAGATGGTTAAGTGAAAATAGAAAATTATCTACCAGTCACCTCCTAAAAGGAACCCCAAAATGAAAACTCCCAAAGCACATGAGAGTCAAAATTCAGAATATCCTGCAAGCAGCAGGAAGTAAGAGTAGAAGTATCAAGAAACCACACCAGGTATCCTAAAGCTTTCATAGTGAACTTTCATGGTTGTTCATTATGAGGTTTAATTAATTCTCTATTTCCCTCAAGGAATAATTTCTCATTGTTCAACAATGCAACTTCCTTAAGGGCAGGTATTATTTCATTTTTGCCTTTGCATCATTGGCACCTAGCAATTGATTGGCACATAGTAGGTGATAGATAGGTAGTTGTTGATTAATTGAATATACTTTGATAGAGCTGTAATTTCATTTTCTATATATATCTCCTCCACCAGTGCAGATTATAAACTGTCTATATTTTCTTATTCTCTATGATTCTTTCCTATATCCTTACATAAATCCTCCTTAGAAGATATTTCCAACACTCTAGAAGTCTTCTTATGGGTCTTTTAATACTTCATGACTATTACTGCCATGTTAATGCCACACATCTTTTACCTCTTACTTTCATTAAATGACAAACCCACTTCCTTTTCTGATCATACATGCTCTTCATTATATATTCTATACTACTTCTTGCCCGCAAACCATCATTGGTAATGTGCCATAGCCCACTTGAATCCACCAGGCCTCTTTCCATTGCCTTTTGAATCACCTGCAATTACGATTCCTCTGAGACTACGGAGTTCCATGGTTTATATCTATATAGTCTCCCTTGAAGACTAGTACTCTTAAAAGAATGGGTTTTTGTTGCAGAGATGATCCAAGGTTAGAATCATTGAAAGTGTGACTCAGGTCCTCAAATAAAATTCATCTCACTTTCTTCTGCCTATTTGATTCTGGACCCAAAATATCATCTACCTTTAATGTCTATCCAAGATACAATATTCCATTAATTTATTCTAGATTCTTCCATTTCCAGAAGAATACTTCAGTTACACTGGTAAGCCAGATCCAATCTTTGACAATTAAATCCCTTACTTTTGACCAGTAGAAGAACTCTTATGTTATTATTATTCACCTGATCCCATTGCTATTCATGTCTATTCAAACTCAATATAGATAATTGCCTTGGAGCTGTGTACTTTTCTTCCACTTTTGGTGTACTTTCTGAAGCTTTTCCCTTGGGCTAGGCTGTATCCTATGTTAGAAGCCCTATTCACTTTGAGTAAGATTTCCTTCATTCTCTCATTCTTCATCATGGTCTCTGATACACAAGGTCCACAGGATAGAATGTTTCTACCTAACCTATACTCTATACTGAACTCAGAGTTCACTAGCATAGCTATTTTTCCACTGGTAGCATTCAACATGACACTTGTTAGAATATAGTTCATTGGGCCATTTTCCATCCATACTTGAAAATATGTCCCACATACATAGTCTTGACTTTTTTCAGTGACAGCTCACTTCATCTCCCAAAATTCTAACTCCTGAAAAAGGATAATGGTGTTCACTGTCAGTGAGTTAGTACTAAATGCAATAAGCTCTCAACAACCAATACTTCCTTGATATAAGACTACTCCCAGGCCAAGATTTGGCGTATATGTGGAACACAAAAGACTTGCTTAGATCAGCAAAAGCACGAGGCAGTTAATTAGGTCTTTTATGACATATGCATAGTTCTGATTCTAGTATCTCCAGTGATACCAAGTAATCAGGACTGTACACCTTCTTTTGTCTATGATGCCATTTCTGAATGTTCCTTGTTGAGTAACCCTATTCTGATTGTTGTGATTATTTTCTTTTAAAAATTATTTTTTATTATCAGCTTAATAAATATGAATATTTTGATACACAAAATGGAAGAGATTATGTATGGCAGTTAATTTCTCTCATGGATATTGATTTTTACAAGTATATATCAAATTTAACACACTAGTAACAAAACTACCCTTTTTGTCTATATACCTTTTGGAACTTCCTTCTTATTTCTTCTATGTCTTTTAAAAATGCTTCATTAACACTGTTTTCTTTCTTTTGTTCCTTTTTCACATCTATCACTACTTACCAACTCCCCCTTCCCCTACCCTGAAATAGAAACTCTCTCTTTTAACTGAAATGTATAACCAAGCGAAACAATTCAAAATATTGGCTTCCCTGTATGTTTTGTTCTTCACCTCTAGTCCACTACCTCTCTGCTAGGAAGTGGGAAGCACACTTCATCATCAGTCTTCTAAAGTCATGATTAAGCAGAGCCAAGATGGTGGAGTAAAAGCAGGAACTTACTTAAGCTCCTACTCCAACCACCTCCAATACCTGTAAAACATGACTCTAAACAAAATCTAATGCTACAGAACCCACAAAGTGACAGTGAGAAACAAATTTCCTCCTGAAGGCAGCCTGGCAGACCAACAGGAAGGGTCTATTGCACTTAGTTGGGAATGGAGTCCAGTCCTGCATGAGACACGCTGGCCCACACCCATGGCACAATCCAACCAACGTAAGCTTCAGGGGACTGATTCACTGGCAGCTGTGGCAGTTTCCAGACTTCTAAACCCTTAAACATCAAACAGAAAGTAAAAGGTCAGTGGGGAACTATGTTGGAACTGTGTGAGAGAAGAGCATGGTCTGGCCCCTGCCCCCAGGGCAGCATAGTTGGCTCCAGCTGCTGCCACATGGCCTACAGATCATAGAGGGACCAAGGGGCCATTCAGAGGGTAATTCTTCTTGCTTTGACCTCCTTGGCTTGGATCTGGGTTGCAGTCTTGGGTGGCAGTCCTGGGATTTGGAGCACTAGTGTAGCAGAGTTATGGTGGCTGTAGAGAGGGTGCCTTCCTCATAGCTCTGACAACAGTTGCATGAAACCCCAGAAATTTGGGAAAGAGCACTCTCCACTCTGGAAGCAGAGTTGTACTGTGGCAAACAGCTCAAAAGTCAAGTAATTGGTGGGCAAGATGAGCAAACAGAGGAAGTGCAATCAAACTATAGAATAGTTTTTGATTACAAAGATAATAAAAACATAGAACCAGAAGAAGACAGCAAAATCAGAACTCTTGCATCAAAAGCCTCCAAGAAAAATGTGGACTGGTTGCAGTTCATGGAGGAGGTCAAGAAGGATTTTGACAATCAAACAAGAGAAGTAGAAGAAAAATTGGGAAGAGAAATTAAAATGATGCAAAAAAAACAGGAAAAGCTAGCCAACAGCCTGCTAAAGGAGATCGCAAAAAATACTGAAGAAAATAACATTTTAAAAATAGACTAACTCAAATGGCAAAAGAAGCCCAAAAAGCCAATGAGGAGAAGAGTGCCTTAAAAAGTAGAATTAGCCAGATGGAAAAGAAATTTCAAAAACTCACTGAAGAAAATAATTCCTTCAAAATAAGATTGGAGATGGGGGCAGCTAGGTGTCACAGTGAATAAAGCACTAGCCCTGGAGTCAGGAGGACCTGAGTTCAAATCTGACCTCAGACACTTAACACTGACTAGCCGTGTGACCTTGGGCAAGTTGCTTAACCCTAATTGCCCTCCAAAAAAAAAAGAAAAAAAGAAAAAGGAAAAAATTAGATTGGAGCAAATGGAAACTAATGAGAAATATTAGAAATCAAGATACTGCAAAACAGATCCAAGCAAATAAAAAAAAAATAGAAGGAAATGTGAAATATCTCATTGGAAAAACTACTGACCTGGAAAATACATCCAGAAGAGATAATTTAAAGTCATAATTAGTCACTGAATTATTAGAGTCTTTCAAAATTGTTTTTCTTTATATTACAGTAGACATTGTATAAATTGTTTTCTCATTTTAGCTCACTTCACTATGTATCAGCTTATACAAGTCTTCCTAGTTTACTCTGATTCATATTTCTAGTCAGAATTTTTATGTTCAAAATTTCATACAGTGTAGTAATATTCTGTTCCATTCCTATATGGTAATTTGTTTAGTCATTCACCAACTTTGTTCTATGATTACTTTATCTGAGATATCTGATTATCTGAGATGTTTGAGATTTCATATTTCAAAATATGAAATTTTGTTGGGCTTTGCAATGATGGCAGAATTTCTCATAGATATCCACTGGTAACAACTAATGGTTCCATTCTAAATTTTAAAGAATGCCTAAAGTTTTCCATCTTTCTCATCTGGAATGTGTGTGTGTGTGTGTGTGTGTGTGTGTGTGTGTGTGTGTGGCTGGATTTAATGTTCCTTCCAATTCAAAATCTATGATCTTTGGAGAATTAGTGAGTGCAACATGGAGCCAGGGGAAGGAATAGTAATATGGACAGATCATTTGTCACAGTGTCTGGACATATAAAGATTATGACCCATGGAAAATATTTTGTTAGTTATATTTTTTTCTTGACTCCTTTCTCTTTTCTTGCCTTATTTTTTCCCCATTGCTGCAGCTTTACTCAGTACAGTTCCTGCCTTTAGTCTCCCTTTCTCTGATTATCTGTCTTATTTTACTCTGTTTTTGTAGAAGACCTAAAGGAAGAATTAGCACTTAGTATATGTACTAGATAATATTGCTTTCTACTACAAGTACAAAGATATGGTAGTTTAAAACTTTATCTTTCAGACCTCTCCAGCCAACTGAAGAGCATCTTCCACAGAATACTTACTCAAAATACTTGCTTTCTTTTTTAGGACTGCACGTCTACATGTTATCCCCTAGCTTGGTCTTCCTGAAAAAGCGAGAACAATATCGTTCTAATTAGGGTCTAAATAACTTTTTTGCCCTCATTGCAGTGATGGAAAGATTGTGGCCATCAAGAAAATGCCAAAGAAGACATTTACACTGTCCAAGATAATACGTAAAGAAGTGAAGCAAGTAAGGTAAATAGAAAATGTTGGATAATAGAAATGTAGGATTTCAAATTGGGCAGACCTTAGAGATCAACCTACTCACTTTCTACACATGAGGAAGCTGAGTTAACTTCTCTTGGTCAAACTAAATAATGAGAATTCAAACTAAATATTTCATATATTTGTGTGTGTGTGTGTGTGTATGTGTGTGTGTGTGGAGAGAAAGAGAGAAGGAGGAAGTGGGAAAGAGAGGGAGAGAAACAATAAAAAGGGGACAGGGTGAGGGAAAAGAAAGAGGTGGAGGGAGAAGGAAAGAGAGAGAAGAGGAGTGAGACAAGGAGAAGAGAGAAAAGAGAAGAGGAAAGGGAGAAAGAGTAGAGAGAGAAAGGGAGAATGGAGGAGGGTGAGGGACAAGAGTGGTGGTAAAAGCAAGACAAAAAGATAGGGAGCTTGAAACCAGGAAGATTTGGGCTCAAGTCTTTACTTGGACACAAACCAGCTGTAAGACCTTTGATCAAGTCACTTAACCCTTTCAATGGCCTAGGCAACTCTCTAAGACCAGAAGTTGCAGAGGTGTCCACATTGATAGAGGGGTTTTTCTCACCTGGTAGTTCCCTATACCAATAAAATAATAGCTTGTATCTCTATCTCTTAGTGTGTGTGTGTGTGTGTGTGTGTGTGTGTGTGTGTGTGTGTGTGTGTGTGTGCTTGGTGGTGGTGGTTGGTGTGTATGGGATAACTTCCTTTTAAAAGCCCACAATATGGAATAGTTTTATTTCCCACTTATCATGTTGATCAATTGTATTTGGGATTTCTGACTTGAGATAGTTCTCAAAATTTGGGGAATAAAGTGACAGTATAATATAGTGGAGAGAGCACTGAACTTACCAAAGCACAATAAACCTGGAGATACAGGCACAATTTCTGAGATTTAATCTGGTTTTGCTGCTTGCTAGTGTTACCTTAGGCAAGTGACTGTAACCCATCTGGAACTCAGTTTCCTAATCTAGAAAATGAGGAGGGGCTTCTTTTGATCCTATGCCATTCTAACGCAGTAGTTCACGATTCATATTGCTGTAGTATTTTCATATTCCTCAACAAAGTCCTTCTCCAATACCACATCATGCTGTAGAGACCACCCTTGTCTCTTGAAAGTTTTACCAGAAAAGCACAGTTTCTGTAAGGTTCTGCTAGGATGGAAAGACTTTGAATATCCCTATAGCAAAACATTTCTTATTGTCCGTTTGAGGAACAGACAAGTTAGGGACAATGAGTCTTATCACTAGCAGGTTTACCCCTAAGAAATGGATTCTCTAGTTAAAAAGACCCATAAACGCACACAAAAAAAGAAAAATAATCCTCATATCTGTATATTCCCCTTCTCCATTCATAGTAATCAATTGTGGAAGTGAAGAAATGGTGGAAAAGGGAGGAAGAGGGAATGAAGAATTAAACTGGTTTTTGGACTATCTATCAACATGAATATAATTATATGCACTCAGCAGTTAGGTGGTGCAATGAAAAGAGTGCTAGGCCTGGAGGCAGAAGATGAAACTTCCTGTGTTAAAATAAGGCCTCAGACATTTATTAGAATAGGCGAACTTTCACGGATAATTCTACAGCAAACCACATTTTCAAAGTCACACAATTGGCTTGAGTGCTGTATGTAATATATACTATGTTCAGTTACTCGATTACAAAAGTCTTTAACGGAAGGTAAGATGTGGAATAAAAGGTTCTCATCTAACGAGGTATCTCTCAGGCACATACTAAAATCATATAATATTCTATGGTGGATGCAACCATACAGAACTTTCTTTAACAGTCCAGAGTATCAGTTGACATAAGAGAGAAAGACATACTTGCCAAAGGTTGTCACGTGTAAAGTCCAAATGGAAGAGCAAGTCAGTATAGACTGCAAGCTTTCTAGCTACTTAGGCATTGTGCAGATTTCTATCAAGTCTCAGATTACCCCCATTAGGATCTATTAGTACTGAGAAGAAATCAGTGTACCAATTTATATGGAAAAAAACTAATGATTTGTGGTTAGATAGTCAGACCATTGAGACAGTCTATCAATACAAATATTTGGGACCAGTATTGCAGAAATAAGCTGGCCCCAGAATTCAAAGGAGGATGTGGGCATTTTGTGAAATTTTGGGAATTTCACAATGCCTTTAGTCATTTAGTGCTGCTGTATGCCACCTGTTTGGGTCTAGACCTGACTCAGGGTAGTACAGTGGTTCAGACTCAGGATTGGAACAAAATGAGGCACTTATAAACCATCTAACATTTTATAAAAAGTTTATTTAACAGTAGCACAGAAAGGATGTCAGCAAGGATCCAGCACTAGTTCTGGTAGATACAGCTCCCTTTGTCTCTATATAGAAAGGGTCTGATTAGAAGGATATTGACTCTCACACTATTGAAATATCCATCAAGACTGAGAAACTTCAATCCCCAGAGGCTGGACTTTGTATGATAGCAGCATCAGTTACTCAAGCCCTCTCCTGACCCAATCAAACCTTGAAAATATTTTCCTTGCCCTTTAGAGAAAAAATTAGTTCTACCTTTATGTCAGGGATCCTAGTAGATTTTGTTGTTGCCACATCATTGAAGTCTAGCTTTGTAATACCAATATTCTACCTGTTATCCCATATCCCATATGACTTAGGGAACTTCATAATCTCATAATAATCACAATTATGGGTACACTGTAGCATTTTACCAATGAAATGGCAAGAAAGACTGATCATCAAAGATGTACATGACTGGAAAAGGAGATAACCTACTTATATTGTGAGCCCAAGGAAGTGAAGATGGACAACTTGATTGTTGTACTGTATTCACCAAGTATGGAAGGAAATAAGGCTTACTTAGCCTTGAGAAATCCTTTGTGAAGACCTCATGGAAGACATGGACAAAAGTCACACAGGATCAGAGGTCATGGCTGAATTGTAGGCTGCATTCATGGAAGGAAATACATTGATGAGATTTCTTCCTCATCAAAAGTAATAACATTTAAGTTTTACAAACCATTTGCTCATGACAGTCTTGTGAGACAGATCATTCAAGTATTATTATCTCATTTTACAAATTAGAGAACTCAGGTTCAGAGCAGTTAAATCCTTTTTCTATGTTCACATAGCTAGCAATTGTAGGAATCAGGATTTGAACTCAGGTGCACTAGTCCCAATCTGGTGAGTTTTCTATGCTGGGTTTCTGAGTAGGGGAGAGAGAAAGAGAGAGAGAGAGAGAGAGAGAGAGAGAGAGAGAGAGAGAGAGAGAGAGAGAGAGAGAGAGAGAGAGAGAAGAGAGAGGATATCCCAGACCTTTTTTCTTATAGAATGTATGGTCTTTGAAAGCAGGGGCTGTTTGATTTTTGCATTTGTACTCCCATAATCTAGTATGGTGTCTGGTACCTAATCAATGGCTAATTGATTGAGTGATTGTTTCCAGGAACTTTAGAGGGAACTTGAAAGGTAATAATATTGAGTTATACCTTGGAAAATAGCATTTTAAAATTTGAACCAAAGATTTATAGATTTGGAGGTGGTGGTAAAAAGGTAATGAAATTTGTTCTGCAGACAGTGAAGAATTTCAGTACTCAACATTATTAAGAGTCAGCATCAGGTTAATATTACTTGGAAAAGAGGAATCTAGACCCTGTCCAAGGGATGTCAATCTCAATGAAAGCCAATAAATCAGAGTCAAACGTGGGGAGGAACACACTGGTACCCAGTAAGCCCATGGAAAAAAAAAAGTTGCCATTTGTTTTTGGAACTCCTGAGTAAAATTGGTAGCAGAACCACTACTAATAATTTTCCCTAAAGCTGAGAATTTTCCTTTTCCTGTATTACACCACTATTCACTATTACTTTTTCTCAGAGTAGCTTTCACCCACAATAACAAATGAAATGTGTCTAGTATTGTAGGCATTTTGCAGAGTCTTAAGGAGTGAGAGGAAGTGGATTTCTTATTTTGCTATTTTGCAGCTTGCTTATTTTCAGGCCCGAATATTTCTACATTTCTCCCTTAGCATTCAAATCTCCTTAGGAAGCAAAGTAATAATGGCTATAGTGATAAGACCTTAATCAAAGTTAATAACCTTTTTTTTCCCCAAAGTTTTTTCTTATCTTTATTAGGGTCACATCACACTGTTTGGTTGTACAAATGGTTTTTGACAAATATTTTAACATCCATAATTAACTCTAAAACCATATTCTTTCCTTTATATTCAACTTAATTCAATTCAGCAAGCATTTAAGTGTTTATTATGGGCCAGACACTTTTCTAGGTACTAAGGATAAAAATGGAAGAAAAAAAGAAGTAAGAAACAGCCCCACGTGCTCTTGGAGCTTACCTTTTACTGAGTGGAGAAAGCATGTGCACAGATAAGTAATACGTAAAATGTAGACAAAGAAAATATAATTCTCAGCAATGCTAGAAGGGATCTCCGACTGGGAATCAAGTAATGATCTCATACAGGAAGTGGCACTGAAGATAGGTGTTTCATATTCATCATTTCCTTCAAGCTGCAGGTCAAACTCAACCTTCTATTTAATTCAATTTAATAAAGATTTCTTAAATACCAGCTATGTGCCAGGCATTGTACCAAGTGCTAGGAATACAAATTAAAGACAGAGAGAGAGAGAGAGAGAGAGAGAGAGAGAGAAAGACACGGTCTCTGTCCTCAAGGAGCTTACAATTTAATGGGCAAGACAATGCACAAAAGGAAGCTGGGGATACCAACTGGTACTGTGGGCAGGAGTATTTTTGTTTCATCAAGTTCAAACTAAGCAGAGCTATAGATGGAATAATACCCTCCCTGTCTTTTAGTTAACCATGAAGTAGGCCCTTAACAATGTTTCTTGATTGAACATGTGAAAGTGAAAAGGGAGAGCATTCCAGGCATGATAGGAAACCTGTGCAAAGGCATAGTGGTGTCAGATGGAATGTATATTGTCAGGAAAAAAAAAAAAACTAGAGGAAAAGAGGGAATTAGGAAATATGCCCTAGACAGAGCTTATCAAACTCGTATTGATTTTTTCAGAGAACTGGATCATCCAAATATTTGTAAATTCATTGGAGGCTGCATCGAAGTGCCTAACATTGCCATTGTGACTGAGTACTGTCCAAAGGGAAGTTTGAATGACGTTCTGCTCAGTGAGGACATTCCTATCAACTGGGGCTTCAGGTACAAGATGAATGTTGGAACAATTGGAGATATGACAATTAGGTTGGCCACTGAATTATGATATCCTCTGACTATGTTTCATTGTTGTTAAAGTCCACAATTGTTTGTCATCTGCTGCTGTCCCCAAGGAGTTAGAGGGAAGCAGCTATGATCCAGGTTGCTAAGCAATATTTTCCTTTCCTTTTTTTCTTTAAACTTCTTCAGTCTTACAGAGTGGGTGAAGTAGTACTCATTCACCACACATGGGAGATTAAATTAAGTAGGGTTTGGCAAAATGTTCACACAAATTATTATTCCTCTCTAACTCTTTCTTCATTTGTCCAGGTTATTGCTCTGCTCATCTCCTTGTTGGAACTTAAATCAGAACAACCCTAAAATAATAACAATTATTTATCCAAATATCTGGGCCTGTAGGGGGTGGTCTGGAAGGGATCATATGATTACTTATTTGACATGTCATAGAGAGAATATCTGTTCAAGAACCAAGTTGAAACGGTCCCCTTCCAAAGGTATTCTGTGACTTTGAGCTTTGTTTCTCTTGTATAATTTTGCTTGGCATTTGTCCTGGAATGTGCTAAAAATGCTGTCTTGCAGAGAATGGTCCTTGATTTTATGCTGTGATCCCTTCAGGTCCTTATTTTTGTCTCAGGTTTTCTTTTGCTACAGACATCGCCCAGGGAATGGCTTATCTTCATCAGCACAAAATATTCCATGGACGTCTGAAGTCTACCAACTGTGTGATAGATGACCGATGGGTATGCAAAATTTCAGGTAAAGGGATCCAACTAATGCTTGGTGTTTGTTTTTCACTTCAATTAAGTGTTTTCTGTCCTTCAACCATATCTGTTTAATCCTTATAGTGCTTCTATCTAGTAATAATTTCTTACCACACAGTAAACTCCATAAGTGGAAGGAAAGCTTTCCACCTGACATTTGTACCTCACCCGGTACATGGTGCAGAGATCTACATAGAATAAAAATTTTTGCTGTTGGTGAGTGTACCTTATGGCACCACCCCCATTTCATAGGGAGTGAAATCAAAGAACAGATAGATAAAGAGATTTGTGTGGTGTTTACTGGAAACTGATAATCATTGTTTTTAATGAAGTAGATAGGAAATAAGGAGTATTCTAAAGAGATCAGGATGCTATTGAGATTTAGGGAACAGAGCTAAAGAGAAAGATAATAAGTGCTGATGTTCTCAGCAGAGAGGGAAAGTTCCCTCTGTGCACCTCTTGGATTGAGAGGGCAACTGAAGAAGGGAGTAATTGGATTGTTTCAGTGCTAGACTGATTTGTGAGGAATTTGATGTATATAAAGCTATGACATAACTGGGTGGCATAGTGAAATTCATGGGCAGATAATTTAGTGTGAATATTTACTGGATAGAGACTGGAAAACACTGAAGTGCACTGGGTGGAGAGCTATACTGATTAATCTTGGGTTTCCTTCTTTTTCTTCATTGTGGCACATGAGGACTGCTGTTGTGTGCCTCTGTTGGTCTGTGTTGGTGACTTCTCTTGCTCTTTACACAGCATTTAATGGTATGAAAAGAAAGTGATTATGAAGCTGAGAATTCAGTTTTAATTTAATACTGCTTCTCTGAATTGTATCAGCTGAACTTGTTCCTATTTTCTGAGAAGTCTGCTGAAAGAGTTGGAGGAGATGAGGAGGATAGAGGAAAGAGGGATGATAGGGAACATTCTTCTGACAATAACATAAAACCACCTTTATACTCTGAGAGTGTCAGACCTAATCAGGGAATTTAGAAAGCTTTCTTCCCTGAGGCTCATTTGATAATTTCGAAAGCATTTATTAAGTATCTACTATGTGCTAGGCAGTGGGGATACAAAGAAAAAAAAATACTCCCTGCCCTCATGGAGCTTTTATTCTACTGGAGGAAAAGCATTGTAGAGGAGGCTGATCCTAAGAGGAAGATAACCTTATTAATGCAATGAAATGATACTTCCAGGCTCCTTGTTTCTTGGAGAACTATGTTATTGGGTTTCAGCAAACTATGTTGACTGAAGCTTTTAGTCTAACATTTGCTGTATGTGAATAAATAATCTCTAATAATGTATATATTTAATGTATATGCATACACATATTTTCTACTAATTACTATATATAGTCAAAATGTATAGCATATATCATATATACATGTTTATAGTAATTTTAATAAAAGAGATAAAAAATTACAAATAATATGAACCAAGGAATGATTCACATTTTTATGTATGATTTGTATGCATTCTTTAATATATGCACACAGAGACAGACACCCCTTATTCTTTGTCTAGTCAGGACACTTAGATCGCCTGTCAGTAATGTAAGTCCTGGTTGGGAGGAATCTGCAATGCAGAATGTCTACCCCCAGATAATCTAGAGAAAATCTGAGAAATTATATCTTTTAGTCAGATATTTCCTTGTGTTTAGGAATAGTAATGGGTCATTTACTTTGCAGAGAAGGTACTGACTGGCCTGCACGGGGAGGTTTCTCACTTGGGATTTCCCTACGACAATAAAAATGAGGACAGGCTCTATCTCTATTCTTTCCCCTATCTTTGGTTTCTATACTACCTTAATTCCCAAAGCTCTCTTGCTCCAATTTCCTACCTTGTAAGCCATCTCTTGTAAAAATAACAACAAAAAATCAATTTAGCAAAACTAACAAAAGTATCGACTACTCAGTATATTTACTGACAGTATATTCAGTGTTTCCCACTCATTACTCCCCTCCCCCACAACACACACACACACACACACACACACACACACACACACACACACACACACACACACACCCCTACAAAGGGCGGGAGTAATGGAGCAGTTCTGTCACCTTCTTTCTTCCCTTTATTCCACATCATAACCTATTTCACGGATCAAATTTAATTGTACACAGAAACAGTTTTCTTAGACTGCATGTTGAGTGCATTCATTGTTTGTTATATTAGTCATTATCAGGTAGGGTACTCTATCTTTTGACATTAAGATTTTTATACATAATAGACACCTAAATCACCATTGTTTTAGATTTAGTGTTATGATATTAATGTGATGATATACAGTGGTACAATTACATGAATCCTAATTAAGTACTTCTTTCTCTCTTTCCTTAATGGTAGACTTTGGATTAAAGTCATACCGAGAAGAAGATTTCTCTGAAGGTTTTAATTCATATCAACAGCACCTGAGGCAGATGTATCTGGCTCCAGAAGCTCATTTAGTGCCAAACTGGGAACCATCTGCATTGGGAGATGTATACAGGTGATCCATGGCCTTTTCTGAGGAACCATTAAGGACCATATTTAGATAGAAGTTTCTTTGATATTCTGGGATCCACAATTTTAAGACTCTAAGGAAAGCTACACATAGGGATCTCAGTGTGATTGTTTTGGCAGACAGTGTTTTTTTTTGTTTGTTTTTAACCTCATAAAGAACTATGCACATATGTTAGCTTATTTGCTTCTCTCAAGAATTCTGTGAAGCAGGTGCCTGTTAGAGGTAAGGATACTGAGTTTGAGAAAAGTTAAGTGACTTGTCCATGGACACAAAGATAGTATCAGAGTTAGCAAGTGAAACCAAGTCTTCCATAATTTACTATGTCCACTACTATTTAATATATTCATTCTGTTTCTAAAAAAAGCCTCAAGTTTTGTACAAAAACAGGGAAGATTGAAAGTATTTGCTTGATAATATGATGTCATTATTATAGTGCAAGATTCATTTCATATCATAGTCTTTTGCTGTAGAGGAAAAAATAAAATGAACAAAATGAAATAGATGCTGCTGGAAAGGGGAGTTTATAAGCAGATGGGGGATAAAATATGAAAAAGAAGTATGGTGGTCCATCTCTCCTTATTGGACAACTATCCTGTGGCATGTTTGTGCACAAGCCAAACTGTGATATCACAAGCTGTAACAGGTAGGAGGAATATTTTTTTAAAAAGTCAACAAATTCATAGAAAGCTCGATGCTATATTAAAAAACACCTCCCTGTAGTCACTGAACTTACAGTGTCTCAGCAATGAAGGCCATTAACTCTTTGTCTCTGGCAAGTTGTAAACATGACAGACGGCTAAGGGATATTGATACTTTGATGCCCCTTTATTCCACAAAATAGAGCAGATCAAAGTGGGTTGAAGTGGATGAAATAGCCAGAAAGCAAGTAGAGGGAAAAGACCTACGCTATTTCAACCAACACCCAAAGCATTAGTGACAAACATTTGAAGTTTTCTTCTCCAAGGAAAAAGAATTATGCAATAATTCATTACCCTTCAAATTTAGTAGAAGGTGGTAACTTAAATGATACCCAGATGTCTGTATTTCTTTTAACTTTCTATAAAGTGAGTATAATGTTGCTTGTAAGAATATTATACATTAATCATGGTTATTTTTCATATACAGTTATATTTTCTTTTTTTAAATGTTTTTATGACATGACTTGGTAGTTTGCTACATACATTACTGATAAAGTTGTTTGTAATATTTTTGTCTCTTACTACTAGAGGGCATTTTAAGTATCATTTAGCCTGTTCCGCCTATTAGTAGCCCCAACATTATTAATCACTCAATATTTGCTGGGGAGTGGGAAAGGAGAGTGAAGAGTAGGGAAGGGTGTAAGAAAGAGTGAGGGAGGATTGATGCTGTAATTCTGAAACTCTGTGTCTAGGCATGTGTCTATGTCTACCAATTAAACCTCTTAGCACCAGCCTCCACCTTCTTGCTAAACTCTGATTCTTTTTAGTATGTCTCATTACTTTAAAAAGAATATGATCAAGGTAGCAAAAAAAAAATATTCATATCAATAATCTGAAGCCCAGGTCATATCCAGTCACCTAAAACACAGGAAGGGCAAAATGTTAGGAAATATAGCTCTCAGTGGCTCCCATTAGGGAGGTGAGCAGAGTACTTAACAAATAATTGTTGCTGCAAGAAACAGTGCTTCCATAGCTCTGGTCACTCTTTCTCCTGGCTCTGTGATGGTCACCTTCATTTTAGAAAAAGTGTGTACATTGTTCTA
>CM053590.1:155451598-155468000 GCA_028646515.1 Pseudochirops corinnae | reverse complement strand
TGTTTTTCTGTTTGTTTGTAACTTCTGTTTGTATTCTCTGAAGTTCAGGGTGCTGACTTTTCCCCCT
This sequence comes from Pseudochirops corinnae, assembly GCA_028646515.1. Taxonomy (NCBI): domain Eukaryota; kingdom Metazoa; phylum Chordata; class Mammalia; order Diprotodontia; family Pseudocheiridae; genus Pseudochirops; species Pseudochirops corinnae. The sequence goes on along the minus strand of CM053590.1, from coordinate 155,467,933 downwards.
GAACTAGGTAAATGATATGTTTGATTAAAGTAAGATTGTTAACCCATTTTGAGTTGCTTTCCTTTAGAAAAGCAGATCTAAGAACCTGTGCTAGTAGCCGCCCTAGGCATGCTAGGGTGCTTGCTGTTACAGAGTTACAATTATCATTTTTCCATGTAGGTATGTAAATAGTTCAACTTTGATAAGTTCCTTATGATTTCTTTTTTCCTGTTTACCATCTCATGCTTCTCTTGCTTCTTGTATTTGAAAGTCAAATTTTCTGTTCTACTCAGGTTTTTTCATTAAGGATACTTGAAAGTCCTCTATTTCATTGAATGACCATACTTTTTCCTGTAGCATTGTACTCAGTTTTGCTGGCTAGGTGATTCTTGGTTTTAGTCCTAGCTCCTTTGATCTCTGGAATTTCATATTCCAAGCCATTGTATCTCTTAATGTAGGAGCTGCCAGGCCTCTTGTTATCCTGATTGGGTTTCCACAATACTCAAATTGTTTCTTCCTGACTGCTTGCAGTATTTTCTCCTTGACCTGGGAACCCTGGAATTTGGCTATAATATTCCTAGGAATTTTCTTTTTGGGATCTTTTTCAAGAGGCGTTTAGTGAATTCTTTCCATTTCTCTTTTGCTCTCTGGTTCTAGAATATGAGGGCAATTTTGCTTGATAATTTCTTGAAAGATGGTGTCTAGTCTCTTTTTTTGATCATGACTTTCAGGTACTCCAATAACTTTTAAATTATCTCTCCGCAATCTATTTTCCAGGTCAGTGTTTTTTCCAATGAGATATTTCACATTGCCTTCTACTTTTTTAATTGTTTGGATCTGTTTCATAGTATCTTGATTTCTCATAAAGTCATTAGCTTCCAATTGCTCCCATCTAAATTTGAAGGAGTTATTCTTTTCAGTGTGTTTTTGAAATTCCTTTTCCATCTGGCAAATTTGACTTTTTAAAGCATTCTTCTCCTCATTGGCTTTTTGGGCCTCTTTTGCCATTTGAGTTAGTCAATTTTTTTAAGGTGTTATTTTCTTCAGTGTATTTTTGGGTCTCCTTTAGCAGAATGTTGACTCACTTTTCATGATTTTCCTGCATCATTCTCATTTCTCTTCCCAAATTTTCCTCTACTTTTCTTACTTGATTTTCAAAATCCTTCTTGAGCTCCTCCATAGCCTATAACCAGTTCATATTTTTCTTGGAGGCTTTTGATGTAGGAGTTCTGACTTTGCTGTTTTCCTCCCACTCCATGCCTTGATCTTTTTTGTCCCCCAAAAAGGATTCTATCGTCTGTTTGTGCTTCCTCTGCTTGCTCATATTGGCAGCCAATTACTTGACTTTTGAGCTCTTTGCCACAATATAATTCTGCTTCCAGAATGGAGAAAGCTATGTTCCAAATTGCTGGGGTTTTGCAGCTGCTGGAGCTATTAGATGGGCACCCTGTCTACAGCCCCCACATGCTCTGGCTCGCTGGTCACACATTGTGATTTGGATCCAAGCAAGTCAAAGCAAGAGTGATTACCCTCTGAGTGGTTGTTTGGCTCCCCTACAACCTGCAGACCAGGAGCTCTAAGCAGCTTCAGCAACCATACCTCCTCTGCTTCTCACGCCAGGGGCAGCAGCTGGATCTCACTCTTCTATCTTCCCCTGGACCAACAAAGTTCCACACTGACCTTTTACTTTGTCTTTGGCATTTATGGATTGAGAAGTCTGGAAACTACTACAGCTGCTGGTGATTTACTCTCATGAAAGCTGCTCCAGCTGTGGCTGGTCAGGGCCACCCTGGGGCTAAAACCACTGCCTAAGCAGGACTGTGCTCTGCTTCCAGTGTTCTGTGATGGACCCTTACTGCTGGCCTGACCAACTTCCTTCAGCAGGAGATTTGTTTCTCTCTGTCACTTTGTGGGTTCTATAGCTCTAAAGTTTGTTTAGAGTCATTTCTATACAATGAGTTGTATAAAATATTGGAGAAGGTGGAAGCTGGAGTAGGGTGGAAGTGTTGTTTCTACTCTGCCATCTTGGCTCTGCCCCCCCCTCACATGTTAAAGGATTCCTATACCAGGTATGGTATTTAGGTAGTGATAGAAATAACAAATAATAAATAAATTGAAAATTCTCTGAAGTTTCAAAAATGTGGAACAAAATATAAGTGAGTGAACTAATTTATATTAAGTCAGAATTATCTGGGAACTTCTAGATCTTAACCAGAGAAGCAGAACTCTCTTTTTCCATTGTGTATCTACATGAGGCATCTGGGATTCAAAATAGATATTGGGAATTAGTCACTGGGATACAAGGAATTTGATGTTAATTGACATTGGTACTAATGAGTATGTTGACTTGTATGCTTCATGTGTAAATTTTCTTGATTATCTTAGTGACATGTACTCTCCCTTCCCAAAACTAGTTTATTGTGAGCCTCCTAAGAAGTTTAATCTGTACCTATCTTAATGTAATTATGCAATTTTGTAAACTGTGAGAACAACGTTATTGTATTGTTTGAGCCTAGCCCTGTGTGTCTAGAAAACTGAACCATTTGTTATACTGTTTGAATGTAGCCTTGCACGACTGGGAAACTGAACCATCTCTATGTGCCTTTGGTGTCAAATCATATGTTTCTGGGAGCCCCTATCAGATCTGTTTGATTCTTCCACCTTGTGGATATGGATTCTAGGATCCAGCTGTTTCATCTAAAGATTGCCCTGCTCCTAAGTCTACATCTGAGCCAAGGGACCTGAAAAAGACAACATCAGATGCAGACAACTTTCCCTAGAGTCTGGACCAGGTCTGCACAAGAACTGCTTCCTCCCTGGGCCCCTTTACATAACCAAGACTGGTCTTTTATATCTTTTTGAAGCTTTAGCTTATTTTTACTTCATTGTTCTGTATTGTGCTACCTTGTGCTACCTTGATTCCCCCTTATAGCCTGCTCCTTTTCCATGTTTTCAATTGCTTTGCAGTGCCTGCCCATCTCTGGGGATGTCCAACCATTTGACCATTACCTTTTGTGCCCCCTATTTCAGGAAGTGAATGGGAAAAACCTGAATTCAACTAAATAAGGATTTTGGGAAACCCTCTCCTCAGAAGAGAGTTTTTTCATACCTTCTTTGGAGTAAAAAAATGAAATCTCAATAGATTTATTCTTGACCAAAGGGGGGGATGATAATCATTAAATATCATATTTTTGGCCAAAGTCTGAATTAATCAAACAGACTGCTTTGCTTTGCTTTAAAAATGCCTTTTCCTGTATCAGCAACTCCAGAGGCCAGATAAGGCTGGAAGGTGAATTTCCCCTTATCTTGGGACATACTCCTTTTGGGAGGAAAACAGACATCCTGAGATCATAAATTCCAAATGGACCCTGCTTTGTCTTTGCTCTCTGAGTGAGCTTGGAGAACACTTCTTCCTATGTCAACAAAACCAGATAAGGCTTACTTTATGGCCCTTAAGGATGAGACTCTTAACTCTAGGCATTAACTTGAGTAAGGGGACTTTTTCTTATCTAAAACACAGATATCCTGAGTCATAATTTCAATGACACTTTGTCATCTCTCTTATTTTATTGTATTTATCACCTATTCAATTAAGAAAATTCTTTTCTCATACAATGATTAAACATCTATGGAGATCATGAATTTGTGTAACACAGCCACCCTGAATTGGGATAGTTCTAAAGTGTATTTAAGCGTTCTTAATGTTTTCTTCAAGCAGTCAGAACTTAGGTTCTAACTCCTTTATGTACAAGTTCTCTAGTTTAAGGGAGTAAATACTATACCTATATAACACTAGTTTGTTTATCTCCTTTAACCAAACTTTTAAAGGTTAACACACTTAACATTGACATTTTACAATCTATGTAGAGTATAGCCCCTTAAGGTCATTGATGACCTACTTATGATGTGTTCTTTATAACCCTGAAACACAATGGAAATCCTGGCATTTCCTCTCTACAAGGGACTACTAGGCTTTCTAGAAATTTTCACTCCAGCAAACTTTGAAAAAAGGCTCACTCTTGTCCAGAATCTGAATCTTTGATCATAGGCATTGCCTTTAAACATTCTGCATCCTTTCTGCTACAAGTGTCTTAGACTGCCAGAATGTCTAGGAATCCATTGTCATCCTAAAAACCAAAAATCTATTGAGCCCCTACCATTTGGTACACCTGCTTTGTGTACTGAATCAAGCAAATTAAATATAACAATAAAACTCCTAAAGGGCATGACCTTCTGATGTAAATAGTATTAATGGCCAAGCCTAATGAAGGAGGCTCAGATAATTATACATTTCAAGTTAAGGGTTCTCATTTCACCCTTTTCTGATTGCATAGCACTTTAAACTCCTCTACACACTTCTATTTCAATTTTCATTATAATTATCTGTTTACTCGTATTATTTTCCTTACTAAAATATAAACTTAAGAGGGAGGGCTATTCCTTATTTATCTTGGTGTGTTCCATTCCCCATCCTACCCTCCAGAATTTCATACCAATGCTAGGCTCTTCTTTTGGGAGGGGAATGGGTTCAGGGAGATCCACACCTTGGCATGTAATTTGGTAATTTAGTCTTAGAGCATTTCCTGAGACTCTGAGAGGTTGAGTAATTTCAAATGCTCACACAACTGGATTTATTTGAACCTAGAGCTTCCCAACTCCAAGTCTGTCCCTCTACCCACTATATTATGCTTTTGCTCTTAGAAGCTATATTGCATTTAATGTACATGTTATTGTTATTTATTTGTTTCAGATGTGTCCAACTCTTCATAACGACATTTAGGGATTTCTTGGCAAAGATACTGAACTGGTTTGCCATTTCCTCTTCCAGAGCATTTTGTAGATAAGAAAACTGAGGAAAACAGGGTGAAATAACTTGCCCAGGGTCACACAGCTAGTAAGTGTCTGGTGCCAGATTTGACTTCAGAGAGCTGAGTCTTCCTGACTGCACACCTGGTGTTCTCCCCACTGTACTACCTAGCTGCCCAACTGGCACACAGCAGGCACTTAATAAATGCTTGTTTCCTCCCCTCTCTTATAAAGGGGAGTACTCAGAACTAAATAGAACACTCCAAAAGTAATCTGCCTTGAAAAAATTTGATCCCCACCCTGTACCCTTGCATTTTGGTGTTCTTAACAACCCTAGACCACCATAAGACTGCTTCATTTTTGTCTTTGTATCACAGGCCTGGCACAGTATTTGATGCAGAGTAAGTGCTTAATGAATATTATTGTTGATTGAGAGGGTCTTTCCACCCTTCCCAATCTATACTCTGCCCTAATCAGATGACTTTTGGAGTGTTGCCAATACGAACAGGTGGGATTCTAAGAATCTGGGCATTTGATGAGGATAATATTGATAATTTTATACAGAAAGACTATGGGATGATCTGGATGGGATTAAGTCTGGGGTGGGTCAGGTACAGACAATGAGGGCCACAGTTAAAAGGATTATTGATGAGATGGACCAGATGCCTCAGGGGGATACCAGGGATCTAGGTTTAAGGAATGGGTTTTTGAAATTTGTGGGAAAGTTCAAGAAACTTTTAGGGGTTCATCATTAGCTCCCCATCAGCCTCTGGCTTCAAAGAGCTTGCCATCCATCAGGGAAGACAACAAGTATACACACACACATTTGTAAAATAAAATTTTTTGTGAGAAAGAACTCTGATGGAGTGGAGGGAGGAAGAATCAGGAAAGGCTTCATGTAGAAGGGGATGCTAGAGCTTAACTTTAAAGAAAACTGGCGCTTCTAAGTGTGGAGGGAATGCTTTCAACATATAGAAGACAGCCAGTTCAAGGGCACAAAGATGCAAAATGTGCTTTCTCTAGACTCTATACTTGTATTGATTACTTTTGGTAAGTAACAATAATAATAACAATATTAAGAGTTAACATTTATATATCATTTACTACTTGCTAGCTACTATGCTAAGTCCTTTACAATTACCTAATTTAATCTTCATAACAACCCTGGTGGATAGGAGCTATCATGATCTCCATTTTACAAATGAGAAAACTGAGGCAAACAGAGTTTTACGTGACTTGCACAGGGACACACAGCTAGTATCTGAGACCTGAGCTGAATTCAGGTCTTCCTGCCTAGGTGGCACAGTGGCTAAGGCACTGGGCTTGGAATCAGAAATATTTATCTTCATGAGTTCTAATCTGGTCTCACTTACTAGCTCACTTACTTGCCCAACTCTCTCTACCCCATTTGCCTCAGTTCCTCATCTATAAAATGATTTGGAGTAGGAAATGGCAAACCACTCCAGTATCTTTGCTAACAAAACCCCAAATGGGACCACAGTGAGTTGGATACAACTGAAATGACTCTCCAAGAATAAATAACTTTCTTAGTCCAGGCCTAGTGCTCTAGCCATTGTACAACCAGCTACCTCTATAAGCAATTTGGGCAAGTCCCTTTTCAGTGGAGAATACTTCACCATCAATTATTTAAAAGAAGTGTTTATTTTCCCCTCTGTAGAGCTTTAAGTGTTTTTTTTTTTCTTGTGGTAATATTGAATGATCTGGGCTAAGTTCTTCTCTAAAGCAGCAGGCACAAGGTAAGGCAAAGTGCCTTACTCTAAGATATCTTTTCTTCTCTTTGACCCATCTCAACCAAATCCCAATAGCAAGGAAAGCCCACCTCTAGGAATGGGAATTAAACAAAGCTCCATGGTCTACCAACAACAGGCAGGTAGTGATGCAGATGGCATCTGGACCCCAAAAAGGAAAGGACCAATTTTATCCTCATTAAACCCTCAGGTTCTTGAAATAGGCCCTGCCTATATTGGCATCATAAATGGCACAGACTCACTAGGAGTCTGACCCACTTCTACTGGTATTACAATAAACTCACTACTTGGACTGAAAGAAGACTTGAGTGGTCAGATTCTTTTGAGGCAGACCTCTCACCCAGTATCCTTGGGTTTCAGAGTTCCCAGCAACTCTAGACAGCAACAGTGGGACCACATGCCTCATAGACCAGAAGTACTACAGCATGATTCAGAAAACAAAATGGGCACTCTGTACAATAGACTTCAGTGAAAAAAAGAGACCTGATCTATCTAGTTGCCAGGAGCTTGTCATCTAGATTTGTAGACAAAGTCACAACTGTGTATTTTCCAAAAATTCATGGAAACATCAAGAATTGTTACATGCAATAACAGCATACAATTCATCTGAAGAAATAAAAATGAATTTAGGTAGCCAGTCTATAGAAGACAGTTTGTACATCTCTTACCTCCACATACTCTGAGGGGCAAGGGCAGGAATTTTCTAACTTTCCAGTAATTAATTCTTGTAGAGGGAGGCACAAGGCATACTCTTTTGAGTGAGACTCTTCTCTCTGGAAAGAAAAAGATGAGACATGGAATGAGAAAAATGGACCAATTTGGTATTATAAAAAAAATCAATAAGTATACAACTAACATTACCAGAGCCAAAACATACATTTATAAACCATTTGAAAGCTAATCTGAGCTCTATTGATCTAATTCTTTCAACTACTTGAAAAATGGGAGTCAGACGACCTGACTTGTAATCTAGCCCTGCCACCTGCTATCTGTGTACTCTTAAATGAGCAGCTTCATGTCCCTGTGTTTCACTTTCCATCCTTGTAAATTGAGAATGTGGGACTAGATCAGGAATTCTTAGCCTGAGGTCTATGAACATTATATATATATATATAGATAGATAGATAGATAGATAGATAGATAGATATATAGATATAGAGATAGATATATGTATATATAGATATATAGATATAGATATGTGTGTATACATACATATATACACATACATACTGATAATAATTTAATATCAATTTAATAGCTCTCAATAAGATCCAAAGCCTGAACTAATCAAATAGACTGTTTTGCTTTGCTTTAAAAATGTCTTTTCCTGTGTCAGCAATTCCAGAGACCAGATAAGGCTAAATAGTAGGATTTCTGTTATCTTGGGGACTTACTCCATACAGGGGGAAAACAGAGACATCCTGAGATCATAAATTCCTCTGAAATTATTTTGTCTGTTGTCTTACCAATTTGTATTTACAACCAAGAAACTTCCTTTCTCATGGTATGGATAGTAAACATATGGAGATTATAAATTTGAGTGACACGTTCACCCTGAATTGGGATGTTTCTAAAATATATTTAAGCTTTCTCATTCTTTTGTTCAGGCAGTTAGAACTTAGATTCTGGCTCTGTGCAAACACATATCTGCTAGCTTTAAGGGAATAAATGATAAAAATGTATATCACCTAGCCTGTTTGTCTCCTTTAACCAAACTTTCAGGTTAACAATACATATATACAAATACATGTATGTATATATATATACATACACACACATACACACATATGTATTATATACATATATATATATATCTATATCTATCTAAAAATAATTTTCTTTCCTTTGTAATCCTGCATTTAATTTTATGCATTCAAAAATATTATTCTGAGAAGGGGACCATAGGCTTCATCAAACTGCCAAACACAAAAAAAGATGAATAACTCCTGTATTAGATGGTTTCTAAGGCCCTGCCTAGCTCTAACAACCGATCAAATTGTGAGTTATGGGGGTTTTCAGAGTCAGAGCTACCACTAGACTTGTGAATTATCTGGCATAGCTAGCACTAAAGAGAATGCATCTATTTTTCAGTCTTTGCCTGTGCTCCTAACTGCAGCCACCACTACTTTCACACTGCAATGGCTCATTATTGCCTTACAATCAAGCAGTCAACAAGCATTTGGTAATCCCCTCTTATGTGCCAGGCACTGTACTAGATGCTGGAGCTTCAAATACAGAAAATGAAAGGATCCCAACTCTCAAGGAGCTGACAGAATCTGATCAAGGCCTACATGGCTCAGCTTGTCAGTCAGAATTCTCAATCAGCTGGTCTCACATTAACTGTACAATTGCATCTATTTCTACTTCCTAACACATTTCTTTTCCCAATAAGGTTGTTTTCATTATTATGATTCCTTCCATATTCACATTCACCTTCATCCTCTACTTCATTCCCCCTATACACTATGGACCCTTTCTCGGAGAAATGTTTTTTAAAGTATACAATAAAGAGCAAGGAATTACAAAGGAAATCGCATATTGAAATACAGTTATCAAAAGATATATTTTTAAACCAAGTTGACTGACCCCAGGTTAAGAACCCCAGTTGATTCAGCTATCTCATTTTATAGAGCAAGAAACTAAGACCCAGAAGAGACTCATTACTCTAGAATGTTCCAGGGTACTAAGCATATTTTCTGATTGTGTCCTTCCATTCCTTCTTTTCCCCCTTTTACCTTTTTCGCATTTTAACCTGGCAGTACTGAAATAAATCTGTAACATATCTGATTGGTTTGGTTTTCTTTTGCCAGCTACTACGTTATCTTTGTTATATTGTTCTAAGAATGCAAACATGTTAAACAGGACTTTTGATTTCTGACACTGGTATCCAAGCAATTTTTCAAGTAATCAAATGAAATAATCACATGAAACCATTCTTTCTTCCGTCTTTCTCATCTACTTTTCCCTCATAGACATAATTTGTTAAAGGTAGCTAAGGGTAATGGAAAGTTCTCAGGACTTAGAACTAGAAGGCCTCAGTTCTACTCCTGATTCCACTACTCAGTTATAAGTTGTATGACCCTGGGGAAATCACTTAATCAGTTTTGAATCTCAGTCTCTTCACCTGTAAACTGTATATAATAATTCTTACTGTTCCTTATGACCTTTTAAGGAGGATAAGAGGCAATGTCTGGAGAGTACTTTGTTGGAAAGTATTGTATAAATGAAAGCTATTAGAATTTTATCTTTGTTGCAATACATGACTTGTGTAAGGACCATAGAACATAGATTTAGAATTGGAAGACAGATAGAGGTTATCCAGTCCAGGGCTTTCCACTCGCGTCCCTTTCAATGCTTCTTAAACTATGGGTCACAACCTCATATTGGGTCATGACCCATAGCTTAACAGATTTATTTTATTGATGAGGGAACAGAGACCCAGGCAGATTTGGCATAGTGGAAAACAGGACAACTTGAATTTGAATTCTGCTTCAGACACTTAGCTCTATGACTCTGGAAGAGTTATTTCTATTTGCCTCAGTTTCCTCATCTGTAAAAATGGAGAAAATAATAGCCCCTACTTCACAGGGTTGTTGTGAGAATCAAATGAGTAGATAGGTAGATAGACAGACAGATAGATAGTTAGATAGATAGATAAATATGTATATTGATATACACACACGTTTATAGTACTTGGTAAACATTAAAACACTATATAAAGCTAGCTATTTTATTATTATTATTTGTTATCTAAGGTCACACTGGTAGTAAGTGACAAAGGATTTAAGATTTAAACCCTAGTACTTTGATTTAAAAGTCACGGCTCATTCCACTGTACCAGCTTGTAGTCAATTATATAGATTATTTTCCTGATTCTGTTTAGTTCACTTTGTGTCAGTTCATATAGGTTTTCTCATGCTTTTTTATATTCATCATAAACATTTTATTATAATACAATAATATTCTATTATATTAACATACCACAATTTAGCATTTCCCCAAATGATGGATCTAAACATTGTTCCTACATTTTTTGCTATTTCAAAAAGTGCTCCTTTAAATATTTTGTTGCAATAAATGCTTATTGATTGATATATGGATCTTCTTTCTTTTTTAAATCACCACCCTCCTTCATGTATAGCCATGTAATCTCTGGGTCAAAGAGTAAAACATTTCAGTCACTTCCTTACCATAATTCAAAATTGCTTATGGGTTAAAAAAAAAAACACCAAACAAGCAAAGTTTCCCAAAAGAAGGGCAAAAACCTTGGGTAAAAAACTATATACATACACACACACGTGTATATATACATATATGTATATATATTATGTATATATGCCATATGCATATATATATTATATGGGGAGAGAGAAAGAGAGAGAAAGAGAGAGAGAGAGAGAGAGAGAGAGAGAGAGAGAGTCCTTGTCCTATGGAATTAAGTTGTAATTTGCATTTGTTTTTTGTCATAACAGATTGAAATGCAGGTAAACTTATTAAATCTCAGAGGACAAAAGTTTTTCAAATGAAGCATGAGTCATTTAATACCACCATCTTCAAATTCAATAGTCCTGATTCTTTGGAGTTGGGTGGTGGGGTGGGGAAAAAAACCTAAAACATAGAGCATAGAATTTAAATTTTTTTCCTATCTTTCTGTCTTCAAATGCAAAACCTTTACCATTCAAAATATATGCTTTTTAAACTTTCATGAGTAAATCAGAGGCAGCACTCTTCCTTGGATAAGACATTAAGTGGGAACGAAGAAAATTACATTATGCTGGATGCTATGTCACAGATTTCATTTTCTTGAAAAATTTAAGAAATGGGTTTTTAGTGGTCATTTTTTAAAATGTCAAAGAGTTCCCAGGGTCTTACCTGTACTGAATCACTTCTTGTGGCAATCTCTAATAAAATGATGGCATAGCTGCAAAATGGTACAAACATCATTTTAATGTGAAAACTCTCATCCAACACACAAATCAATTTAAAGAATTCATACAGGTTCCTTGCCTTTTGTCCAAATAGAGAATTTTTATAGAAAATACTTTTTTTTAATAAGTTCTACTATTCTCCAAGAAATAAAATTTTCTGAATTAAAAAAAAATTCTATGGGGTTATTCCTTTACAAAACACAATTAAAATTTGTCCTCTAACTAAAATATATTTTATACATATGCCACTATCAAAGATAAACTTCGGGATAATTTCTGGGATCAAAGAACAAAAATTATTAGAAAAGTAATTCACTAATCATATTTCCAATATAAAATAAAAAATGTTCATTAAAATAAGAATATATTAATCATAGGACTTTAGGATTGGAAAGGACCTTAATGATAACCTAGTCTAGCATTCTTCATTTATTACAGTGTTTTGAAGACTATTAGAGAAATAGGTTTGAACTCACAAATATATACCACTTTTATTTCTTAACAGGATTGATAGTTAATAGGTCAATATTTTTATACAAGGAATTATAATGACATATAGGTTTTTATCTACGCTAACAAGAAATAATGATAGCTGATATTTATATACCTGCTTTATGGTTTGCAAAGCACTTTAAATACATTGTCTCATTTGAGCCTCACAACAATCCTGAGGTAAGTGCCATCATCCTCATCATTGTCTTTATCATCATTATCCCCATTTTGAGGATGAGAAATAAGTGCCTTGCCCATAGTCACACATCAAATCAATATCAAGATTTGAAGCTAGAGAGCTATCTAGAGCACTGAAGAGGTTAAGTGTAGGACTTACACATAGGGCTGCATGTCTCTGAGGCTCCCTCTCTCTGTCTCTCTGTCTCTGTCTCTGTCTCTGTCTCTGTCTCTGTCTCTCTCTCTCCTCATGCCTTTTTATATATGTGAACTTGATCTTTCACTCCACACTGGACTGTTCATTCTAGTCGAACCAATCCCTGGGTGCCTCCAAATTTACCACCTCTTCATTTTTCCTAGCTTTTTTATTTGGAAAGTCCTTTCCCACTCCTGTCCATCAAATCTATACCTGTCAGTACAGACCCTTCTCAAGTGCTCCTTTCTCAGTAAAAAGTCTTCCCTGACATCTGCAGCCCACATTGAGTCAGTTTCCCCTTCATGATCTTCAATAGTCCCTATTGTCTATATCATAAATCTTAGCCTTAAAATATTTTCTTTTTTCCTAATGGCAGCTCATATGTTATCTATGTTAGTTTTGCCTCTGTAACAACAAAAAACAATCTTGAAAGTAGAGGCCATTTCCCATACACTACTGGATCCAGTTTATTTATCTGATAATTTTTTATATACACAATTATAGCTTTATTGCTGAAAAGAATTATGAAGGTCATTTGGTCCAATCCTTTCATTTTACAAATAAATAGTTTGGGACTCAAAGAGGTTAAGTAACTTGTGGAAGGTCACATAGGTGAGAAATATCAGAGCCAGTATTCAACCCAAGTCCTCTGACTGTAAATCCATTACTCTCTCCACTGAACCTCTGAAGGGAGTCAAAACATCTGATAAAGGAATCAGGTTGGTCCTTGATAGTTAGCTCTGGATTTTCTCAGTATTGTTGCCATTCTGTGTGGCCAGCACTGGTTTTCCCATTGATGCAGCTGTAAATCAGAGCCTGCCCAATATTCTGAGGTCCAGGGATGTGCCCTGTTTTGGGATTCTAGCCAGAAGGTGTTAGCTCTCCCACACATTTTTATATACTCTTCTTTGAAGTCTTTGGGTACTAGAATCAAGGACATAGTTATCTTCAAGGCCTAAAACTGACATCACCATCAGGCATCTTGAAACTGAACAAAGAGTATTAGAAAACTAAGTGACCTATAATTACCTTCTTTGTTTCATTACTCTATAAAAACCTTGCTCATGGTATCAAATGGATTGCTTGACAATCACTCCTGGACCATGGTTTTTCACACTTCCACGGGCTAATGTGTCAGTTTAGAGCTGGCTTAAGAAACCACTCAAGCTGACTCTACAATTGGCACTGGAACAATGACCTGAAAGAAAGTTTGAGGGGAGTGGCTTCCTTGGGACTCCAGAGAAAAAAATCCTCATCAGAAGAGGTACCTCAGTGGCCACAGCATCGTGATAAGAGGTTAAGGAAGCAATAGTTTCACCTTGTGTCTAGCAGTTTTTATGGTTAGAAAAGAACTGGGCTGTGAGGGAAAGCTTTTAGCACTCTTAGGGCTAAAAGAATTGCCAGGCTTAGTGGTAGATGAGGGACTAGAAACATTAAGAAAAGGACCCGGTCTCCATAAAAAGCTGTCAGGAGAAAATGGGACAGATACAAAGTGAATGTAGAGACTGAAAAAATTATCTAAGACTGCTAAAAAGAATAGTAAAAGAAAATTGAGAACCAGCCAGGAGACAGAAGAGTGTGAGATTTATGGAGGAAGGACTTCAGCATTTCCCTATTTCTGCCCTTTTTCTATGGAATATATTAATGATATGTTTAACATCAGAAAGGGAAGTGCCAAAGGCGGCTCAAACCATTCAGTGTAATGCAGGTGTCTCTATCAGAAACAGATAAAAAGACAAGTATCAAGTACTAGTCGTTCCTGGCCTGGAGTGACAAGTAACTGTTTTAATTTTTTCAGGAGATCTCCTACTGTTCTCTAAGCTTTTGGATCCATTCTGCTATTTTTCTGTATCTATCTGCTTTGTTTTTTGTCTCTGTGTGTGAATGAGTGTGTGAGAACAATTTGTCATTCTATAAGATTTAAAATGCAGCTGGACTGCTTGATTTCTTTGAAATGTTCTCTCGTTCCCTCCTCCCCTCCTTTATTGCCTGCCAGAATTCACAAATGGCTGGTGAGAGATAAGGGAGTACTAGAGGGAATAAGTATTTTATTATATGATAATTATGGCAAAAGTGTAGAAGTGTCAGATTAGAAAGAAATAAGGTATGTGTGGTTTTAAAGTAGGCTTTAACCAAAGTCCAGCAGAAAAGATGACAGTAGGAAAAGTAAGAAAGTTTAAGTAAGCAGCAAAGAGAGGAGCATGGGTAGGAAGTTTAAGATTTGCAATTGAAAAGTGTCAACAGAAGTTTTAAAAGTTTGAAGATCTTCTCTTCATTTCAACTCCGGCCAAGTGAAGTGACGAGTAGGCTATAAGAAATAATAAAGGAATTTTCCCCCTCAGATCAAAGAGGCATATGGACAAGCATTTAACCATTTCCTGCCTCACCTATTAGAGAAAAATTTTGTGTATTGGAATGCTACTAAAAGTCCATTTGAACTCATTCTGGTCATTTTAGGGAATGTGAAAAAGTGAATTAGTGTCACTCCTAACTTGATGCTAAAGATAAGTCAGAATTTGTTATACTAATTGGCATTTAGGCAAATTGGAATATTGCTAAGATCTAATAAATAAATATTTTAAAAGTGAAAGCTTCAAATTCCCCAATTTCAGGGAAGTTAGGACAAGGCATGCCTCTGGGTTTTTCCAGAGTCCCACTCCCTCTAGCTGGAAGGTTACAAGCTTTTCACTCTCTAAGAAATTTTTAGCAATAAACATAGCACTAAAGTATAGGTTAAAAGTAGCTGAAAACATTTTACAAAAATTTATTAAAGTCTATTGTTCTAGATCAGATTAAAAGAGAGAGTGCTGAAGAATAATAGGGAGTTTAAGTTACCCTCCCAATCTGACTAAAGGAGAAAGCACAATAAATCTATCAAGGACCCCACTAGCAACAGCCCAGCGGCACCCTGAAGTCCACACATTTTTTGGACAAGCAGATGAAGCTCTTCTTCCAAATTTCTGAATCCACAATCAGACTCTGCAGCTGTGAGGAGAGGAGAAAAATCTCTGCACTTAATAAGCCCAATTTTGATTAATAGTTTTTGCAAGTGATGATTTGAAAATGCATTTAATGTCATGATGTCATTGTATTGTTGTGGTCTTTTTAAATTGCAGAAAAATTCTATTATATAGTGAAAATTTATAAGCCAGACATAGTGTTAGATAAAGCATATTTTTTATCTGAATTCTGTTAAAACAAAAAGATAAGAGGAAAGAAGTTGTGTAAAAACAGTTACGTCACTTATGTCTCTTACTTTTTATATCTGCCACATAGAAAATCAGGTATTTACACTTCTACCTGAAGTTAGAGAGGAAGTTACAACTAAAACAATTTGGTTATCAGTTATCGGAACTTGCAAGATTGTTAATTGAGTTATTTTATTGTTTTACTGCTAGAAACTTAAAATTGTTAATTGATTAATGTATGTAGAAAGGAGAAGACTGGGTGAAAACTTAATTTCGGATTAATTCTGCCCATTCAGAACATTCCTCCTCCATGTGTGAGTTAGCAACGCAGGGGCACAATCATTAGCCCAGCCCTTCCCCCAGTCTCTCCTACTCAGAATCCATATCAATTTTACTTATGTTGTAAAACTGCCAAAAGCCCATAGAAACTATCTCTAGAGGCAAGGTCAATCAGCCTGAGAAAGGAACTTGCTTTAATTATAACTTGCTAAGAAAATTGAAAAATATTAAAAAGATTTCTAACAATTTGGCTTTCATACCAAGACAAGTTTAAATTTGAGAAAGAAAAGCCTTAAATGAAATTCTTTATGTAGGAGAAACCTAGTAAATCTTTATTGTTTATTACAGCTCCATGGGAATAAAAGGTTTAATAGTAATTGTCTATGAGCCATGATTTGATGAAAGAATTTTTTTTTTAACTACTCAAGGCTCACCTTAAGAAGATTCTTATTTTAATACCTTTTAAAGTACTGTGATCAGATTCAATTACTATACCTTTTCTGGCTAAATATCTAATATCT
>CM053590.1:155419648-155451098 GCA_028646515.1 Pseudochirops corinnae | reverse complement strand
CTGACTTTTCCCCCTGAACTAGGTAAATGATGTGTTTGATTAAAGTAAGATTGTTAACCCATTTTGAGTTGCTTTCCTTTAGAAAAGCAGATCTAAGAACCTGTGCTAGTAGCTGCCCTAGGTATGCTAGGGTGCTTGCTGATACAGATAGGATGGAGGGACATATAGTTAGTCTTTCACAATATAACTGCTATGGAAAGGATTTGGGTAACTACACATGTACAATCTATATTGAAGTGTTTATCTATATTGAAGTAGGGGTGGGTGAGGAGGGAAGAAGGGAAAAAAATCTGGAACCCAAAGTTTAAAAACAAATGTTTAAAAAATCAGCTTTTTACAAGGAACTGGGAAATCAGATATACAGTCATGAGGGTATAGAAACCCATCTTGCCCTACTAGAAAGTTAAGGAGTGAAGGAGGAGGATAAGATTGGGATAAGAGGTATTCAGTAGGCTTTCTATTTTGGAGTGGGGGTAGGGGAAAGATCGGGAGAACATGTTGTAACTCAAAATCTCGTGGAAATGAATATCGAAAACTAAAACTGAAAATAAATAAAAAGTGAGGATCTATCCAAAAAAATGAGCTTATTTGCTTTTTAAAATTATCAGACAGATACTTTAAAAAAGAAGAAATATTTTTACTTTTTCTACTATCTTATATAATTTTTGTACAAAAATCCAAAATTGAGATCTTATTACCAAACATGCTTAAAGTTGAATTTCCATGGTAGAAAATTTTGGAAACCAATCTTATACATCTGCCTATAGTTCTTAGAGAAATCACTCTGATCCTGTTGCTCTTCTCAAAATTTGCTGTTCTATTTAATTGGACATCTATGACATTACATCTTCATCTTATGACTTGATCCAATCATTTCCTTCCTTGGAGTATGTTATCTCTATATTTATTTATTTGCCCATGAATATAATTTCTTGATAAATTTTCTATAAAAGAAAAAAAGAGGGACATCAGAAGGAAAGAACTTCCTTAGCTCTGTTTGATTCCTGGCATGAGTCATGTCTGATTGGTGCTGAAAGCAGGGCTTAGAAGTCGTCAGATGCCTAATTTTTCTATTCAGAAAGGAAAAAGCACAATTGAGTCTATTTGAGTAAAAAAGATCCTACCTAGGCAGTGTCCAAGGTTGTCTTCAAAACTTTTACCAGGCACAGACATCCACTTTTAGCAGCTTTCAGTTTCCCGATTTTCAGCTTTCAGCTTCCTGATTCCAGGCCTGTGCACTCTATCCACTGTATCAGCTAGCTGCTCTGGATGCCAAATAGAGATGTTTATATCTCATCCCAGAAGTAATAAGGAGTCCCATGAACTAGCCAGACTTGGACTTTGGGAAAATCACTTTGGAAGCTGTGTGGAGGATGGATCTCTGAGTGGCCCCTCATATTTATATTAGACTTTTTGGTCAAAAAAGTCCATAGCATTCTATTATTGGCATTTATGAAAACTATTCCTGTAATCAAAGCTTAAAACAATGGTAAATTGCAGTCCCCAGAAGTCTTAAATAGCAAATAAATATAGACTGATATCCTTTAAATTGGGCCATCTAAAATTTGATTGAGCTATTAATTGTAAAATAAAGTTACATAATTTTTCTGTCTTCTTAAAATACTTCCTCACACTCTTTCAACATATTTGAAATATCTAAAACTGACACAATGTTATCCAGAACAACTATCTAGAGACAAGAGGGGCTTGGATAACCCCCATTTGTCCCCAGACCTTCTTATCTGCCTTCCATATTTCTAATCAAACCTTTATTTATCTTTCCAAATTTCTTAAACCTTTTATTCAGATTATTCTTCTTCCCCTTACATTTTTAACCATAAAATAAGATAGCTCATAAGTTATTAATCCTTTACTAACATAACTGTTCTGTACTGGAATCCTATTTTAAACAAAACAAAGAGATTAATGGCTAAACCAACAGACTGACAAAAGTTATGTCCTTGTTTATTCTTCCCTAATTATACTCAGTCTAGAAGAGTGAGGTACTCCAGGAACCTAAATCTTTTACTTGTACATTCAGTTACAAAATATAACTTTTGCTTAGGCCATGGAATAACTACAAATTCAGAGTAAAAAAGCAAGATCTCTTCTGCTTTACAACTTATTACATTAATTTAACAATAACTCATTTTGAAAATTTTAGTAGACCTTCCAAAATATCACATAAGACTTTTCAAATCATCTCTTCTAAAAGTATTTTCCTTTCTTTAAACTCAGTTTGAATTTTTCCTGATGTTAAGAGGAATAATCACTAAACTTTTATTAAGATAATTAGTTGGAAAGTTTTAAATAATATCTTTCTTCC
Organism: Pseudochirops corinnae; assembly: GCA_028646515.1. Lineage (NCBI taxonomy): Eukaryota > Metazoa > Chordata > Mammalia > Diprotodontia > Pseudocheiridae > Pseudochirops > Pseudochirops corinnae. The sequence continues at coordinate 155,448,772 of CM053590.1, read as the reverse complement.
TCCTGGAGTTGCTGACACAGGAAAAGGCATTTTTAAAGCAAAGTAAAGCAATCTGTTTGATTAATTCAGACTTCGGATAAATCTGATATTTAATGATTATCATGTGTGATAGCTACCATGAAATAGTGGAAAGCACTGCAACAGGTCAGCTTTCAGTTTGACACTTGCTATCCATGTGACCTTGAACAAGTTTTATAACATGACTTACCCGTGGTTTCCTCATCTGTAAAATACTGTACATACTTCCCACTTGGTGGGGGAGTTGTGAGTATCATGAAAAGCATTTTTGACCAAAAAGTCTAATATAAATATGAGGGGCCACTCAGAGATCCATCCTCCACACAGCTTCCAAAGTGATTTTCCCAAAGTCCAAGTCTGGCTAGTTCATGGGACTCCTTATTACTTCTGGGATGAGATATAAACATCTCTATTTGGCATCCAGAGCAGCTAGCTGATACAGTGGATAGAGTGCATGGGCCTGGAATCGGGAAGGCATTTTCCTGAATTCAAATCTGGTCTCAGACATTTACTAGCTATATTATCCTGAACAAGTCACTTCACCCTTTTTGCCTCAGTTTCCTCATCAGTAAAATGATCTTTAGAAGGATATGCAAACCATTCCAGTATCTTTACCAAGAAAACCCCAAATGGGGTCACAAAGAGTCCGACACAACTGAAACAACTAAATAAGGCTGGCATCTAACACCCTTTACAACGTAATTCCAGTCTACCTTTTTGGCCTTTATTTATTTATTTATTTATTTATCACATGAAATTCCTTCTTGCACACTTGAGTCCAATTGATTTGCAATTCTTGCTTTCCTTGACACATGGCACCCTCATCTCCACCTCTTAAAACCCTTATTGTTGTTCAGTTGTTTGTTGGTCTTGTCTGAGTCTTTATGACCCCATTTGGGGTTTTCTTGGCAAAGGTATTAGAGTGGTTTTCCATTTCCTTTTCCACCTCATTTCACAGATGAGGAAATTGAGGTAAAAAGGGTAAAGTGACTTGTCTGAAGTCACATAGCTAGTGTCTGAGACCGGATTTAAACTGAGGAAAATGAGCCTTCTTCACTCTGGGCCCTTCTCTCTGTCCACTACACCACCTAGCTGCCGCTAGCTTTCTTCAAAGTTCAACCTATACACAAGTGGTGAAATTACCTTGTAATTACTGGGAATATATTTTATACCTGCTAATATGCATACATGTTTCCTCCTTAAAAAGGAAGATACTGTCTCACTTTGGTCTTTGTATGTCCTGTGTTTAGTGCAGTGTCTGGCATGTAATAGGCCTTCATTAAATGCAACTAGGTAAAGTAATGGACAGAGTGCCAGGCCTGGAGCCACAGACATTACAAGATGTGTGTGACTCTGGAGAAGGTATTTAACCCTCAATTTGTCTCAGTTTCCTTACCTGTAAAATGAACTGGAGAAGGAAATGGAAAATCACTTCATTATCTTTGCCAAGAAAGCCCAAATTGGGTCACAAATAGACAGATATAACTAAAAAATGACTAAACAACAAATGCTTGCCAAATGGTCAATTGATTAATGAGCATCATTTTGGGATATTTTGACTGATTATATGTATTTGTCTTTCCAAATCATTAGAAAAGGGTAGTAAGGAGATAGAGAAATATGAATAAATACAGTAAAGATAATGGAAGTGTGGTATTGAGCACTGGATAAGAAGTAAGAAGATCTAGACTTTAGTTGTGTCAACCTGAAAGTTTGGTTAAAGGAGATAAACAGGCTAGGTGATATACAGTTATAGCATTTATTGCCTTAAAAGTAGCAGATACATGTACATGGAGCCAGAACCCAAGCTCATTTTTAAAATTTATTTACTTTTAGTTTACACCATTCAGTTCCACAATCCCTTGAGCTCCAAATTTTCTCCTCCTTCTCCTCCCCCCTCTACCCTTGCATGGCACCATTCAATCCAATATAGGATCTACACATACCTTTACATTAAACATTAGTCAGGTTGTAAAGAAGGATTAAAAGCATTCAAATGAACAATGAGAAAGAGGAAACAAAACAAAACAGAGAGAGAGAGAGAGAAAGAGAGAGAGAGAGAGAGAGCAAGTAGTTTGCTTCAGTCTACATTCAGACTCTGTAGTTCTTTTTCTGGATGTGGTTATCTCTTTCTATCATGAGTCTTCTGGAGTTGTCTTCTAACCTTCCATTGCTGAGAGGAGCCCAGTCTATCAAAGTTAGTTGTCACACATATGTTGTGTCTGTAATTGTATACAAATTTCTCCTGGTTCTGCTCTTCTCACTCAACATCAGTTTATACAAGTCTCTCCAGGTTATTATGAAGTCTGTCTGCTCCTCATTTCTTATAGAACAATAGTATTCCATTATATTTATATACCACAACCTGTTTAGACATTCCCCAATTGATGGGCATCACCTTGATTTCCAATTCCTTGCCACCACAAAAAGAGCTGCTATAAATATTTTTGTGCATATGGGTCCTTTTCCCACTTCTATGATCTCTTTGGGACACAACCCTAGAAGTGTTATTGCTGTGTCAAAGGGTATGCACTTATTTATATCCCTTTGGGCATAGTTCCAGATCGCTTTCCAGAAGGGTTTAATAAGCAGAACCCAAGTTCTGACTGACTGATACAAGATTGAGAAAGTTTTTACTATGTTTCTGGACAATCCTAGGATGTTTGTGTCCCTCAGATTTATGGTATCCATATGTTTTCTATCCATACAGTGAATAAGGGAGTTTCTTAGTTATAAATACAAGACAACTGATAAGGTAGTGTCAAGGGAATTTACAATCTCAGGATGTCTCTGTTTTCTTCCTTCTGAAGTATGCCTCCAAGACAAGAGAAATTCCATTATTCTGAATTTCCAAGCATCCTGTCACAAAGGGGAGGATACCCATTGCCGACTCTATCTGGCCTTTCAAGTTATAGATGCAGGAAAAGGAACTTTTAAAGCAAAGCAAAGAAGTATGATTGTTTGATTAGTTAATTGATTAGTTCAGGCACTGGATCTTTTTGAGGACTATTAAATTCATATTAAATTATTATCAGTTATGATACTGAGCAAGTCAAAGAAGCAAACAGAATCAAAGAACCTGAAGATGAGAAGGGACCTCAGAGGCTATCCAGTCCAACCAATACCTAAACAAGAATCCTATCTGCAATAAATATTTTATCCAGTTTTTCCTCAAAGAATATGAGGTGAAACTCACTACCTCCCGATACAGTCCAATCTAGCTTTTAAAAATTAATTTTTTTTAGAAATCCTGAACTTTTCATCAATAAACATGAAAACCCCAGCATACCAAAAAGAAAAACTATGAATGCAAAAAGTCCATATATCAATGTATGTCATCTATGTCTATCTGTCTAGAGAGATACACAGAGAGACAGAGACAGAAATAGAGACAGACACTAAAAGAAACAGTGTTAGCCTCAAAACCAGAAAGATCTGCATTCAAACCCTGCCTCTAATATATCCTGAGACCCTGGGGAAGTTATTTATTTAAGCACAGGCTTATAAGAGTAGAAGTCACAGAGACAAAGTCAACCTGCACTGGTAGAGGAAAATTACTTCCCTGAATAATTCTCTAAACAATGGAATCTTGGGTTCAGTAACTTTCCATTTCTGTAGCAAGGTAATTACAAAACTGCTCTATTTGTCTGTGTTCCTTTCTGCCCTTTTTTGGCTTTCTTCTGTGAAATTTAAAGAAATGTTTTACTGCTGTTCCTTTTTGCTTTTACCCTGCCTCCTTGAGGTGAAGCATTTCCTTTTAATAAATATGTATAATGTAGTAAAACAAATAAACACATTGATTATATTTTAAAATACACATTTCATTCTCCATCTGTAGTCTGTTAACTCTTTTTAAAACATGATAGGTATGTATCATCATAGGTTTTTTTACATCATTTTTTTTTGTCACTTTGATCATAATGCTGCAATCTTAAAAAAATTGTTTTTCTTCATATTATTGTCATCATATACATTGTTTCCCTGGTTCTGCTTATGGCCCTGCATTAATTAATAAGATTCCTCCCATGTTTCTATGAATTTATCATTTATTGCTTTTTTTCTTGTGCAAAAATATTCCATTCACAAAATTTTCAGTCATTCTCCAATTTACAGGTGCCTATTTTGTTTCCAGTTCTTTGATATTACAAAAAGTGCTATTACAACTATTCTTGTAATATGGGTCCTTTCCCTTTATTCTTGATCTCCTTGAAATCATCAGTGAGGCACAGGGTATGTACAGTTTAGTTAATTTTTTAATATAGTTTCTAGTTATTTTCCAGAATTATTGAGCCAATTCATATCCCCAATATATTGGCATATTTACGTCCTACAACTTCTCTAAAAATTATTGTTTTCCTTTTTTGTCAATTTTGTCAACCTGTAGGTGGAATTTCAAAGTTTTTTTTAATTGGCATTTGTAATGCCACACATGTACAGCCTTCCAGAAGAATGCTACTGTGAACAGCTTTTAAGGTTCTGATTACCCAGTATAGCGAACACTCTATTTATTCAATAACAAATCAAAGCAAAACATTCACAGAAAATCAAGGTACAGCATTCACAATGTTATAACTTAGCACAGAAAATGGAAATACAGCATTCAAACAACTTATCACTAAGATGGCCACATAATTTTCACTACAGAGGTCACAAAGTTTTGAACAAAAAAACAATCATTTAGTAACTCAAGAATTCAGTCATCTCAATCATTCAATCATACTTAAGGAGCTTTGCCTCCTTAAGGAACACAAAGAAAATAGTCAAAGTTCTCCACTCATGGGCAAACTAAATTACCAATCAGTCACTTATTCAGGCACCAGACACTAAGTACAATCATTTAGTCAATCAATCATTCAATCAACTCAATCATTCAATCATCTTTTATCATTCACTATTCAAACCATCAGAAAATATACAGACCCTTCACCCCTAGGTCACTAAATTACAATTTCTTGTTCAGTACATAGTATTCAATCTTTCAGCTTGACTCAGGGTGGTTTCTCAGATTCTCTGAATCCCCTTCCACGGTCCCAGATCCTACCTGGATTCACCAAACTGTCACCTGGATTCAAAGGCAGACAGCTCCCAGGTCCCTATCCAGCTCTCTGTGCAGTTTTTTGCTACACATTGAAGCTCACAGTGTCCAATCCTTATCTCAAATCCTTTATAGTCTCTGTTCTTGGGAAGACAAGGTTTAACAAAAACACAAACAGGTTCAAACAAAGTACCAACATCACAGTCATGCTTCCTCAATCTTTGGCAGCTCTGGCTGGCCCTCAGAAATCCTCAAGAGTCTCAGCAACTCCAGCTGGCCCTCAGCTCTGACTGGCCCTCGGAAATCCTTAGCAGCTCTGGCTAGCCCTCGGACTCAGCAGAAGTTTCAGCTGGTTCCCAGAATCAAAATCACTCCATCCAGGTTTTCAAAATCAAAATCATTCTCTCCAGCCTGGGGAAGCCTTTCCTCTTCAGCCTCCCCAGCAGCAGCAGCTTCTGCTTCCTCAAAGCCTGCTCTAAGAAGGTCTGCCTTTCCCAGCCAGGGTCCTTCCTTATATACAGATAGCATTAGCCTCCTGTTTCAGCCAATCCCTTCCTGTTATGTCAGCAACAGGGATTTATACCTTCTGTTTCTTTAACAGAGGCTTAATTAATTACTAAGTGCTAAGTACTTGTTACTTTTGCCAATACAAAGGGGTCTTCAAATTCAAATTACATTACCATTACAGCATTTCTCTAATTATTAGTGATTTGGAGCATTTTCATTTCTTTATAGTTTACATTTCATTTGAGAATTGCCCATTCATATGCTTCAACCACTTATCATTTGAGGAATGGCCCTTGTTCTTATATTCTTATATATATATATAAGTTCTTTATATACTGTATAAAGTAAATAAAATTTATGAATAAAATTTATAATTAATAAATTTTACAAATAATAACATTTACAAATAAATTTTCCTTAAGCACAGATCTGATCTTGTTATTTTCCTACTTAATCAACTCCAGAGGATTTCTGTGGCCTCTAAGATAAAATATAAACTCTAGCTTCATTGGACATTTCTTCCCATATCACACTCTACAATTTAACCAAACTGACCTTCTCTCTATTCTTCACAGGACACACCATTCTGTCTTCATGCCTTTGTGTTGGATGTCCCATATTCCTGAAATGCACTCCTTTCTTGTTCCTGCCTCATAGAATTCCCCTCTTTGTTTAAGATGCAGTTTAAGTACCAACTTTCATGTTAAACCTTTCTTGATCTACCCTCCTCTTCCCAACTGCTAGCATCCTTACTCCTAAACTACCTTGTATTTAACTATTTCATATGTATTTCTCAGCTTTGTATTAATGGTGTAAATATTTTTAGGTGTTCTTGTCTCCACATTCTGAATGTACACTTATTGCAAGTAGGGATTATTTCATAGGTAGTACAGTGGATAGAAGGCTGGGGCCTGGAGTCAGGAAGACTTGAGTTCAAATCCAATAAATTCCATTTACTGACTGTAATGGCAATGGGAATTTGAAGTTCTTCCCTGACCCTTAATAAGCCAAATGTAATCATGCGGAGCCTGCAGTGGGAAGAGCTTGCTGAATGCATGGAGCAGGAAGGGTGGAGCAGAGCCTAGAGGAAGCTGGGAGTCAGAGCAGTTAAAATGAGGAAATAGAGAGGACACAGGCAAGGTGACAGCTAGGCTTGTGAGTGTTTGTTTGTGGGAAGACTTTGGGATGGTATTACACTCTGCAGTGTTATTGTGTATAGATTTCTTTGTAGCTATGATGAATTTCTCTTTCTGGTTTTGGGACTTGACGGTCTGGTATCCGAACAAATGTTTTGCTTCTGTCTTCTACATGGAGAGTCTGTTATATTTTGCAATTCAGAATTACATCAGCATATTCAGAGTCACTGTCAGTGCTGTGAATATCCCATTGGTGCTACAGTGACTCTAGGCAACTCAATCCCTACATGCCACTGTTTTCTCATCAGTGACATGGGAATAGTAATAACAGCACCAAGATCCCAGGATTGGCTAATGGGGGTAATGAAATTCCAGCTGAGCTATTTAAAATTCTAAAAGATGATGCTGTTCAAGTGCTGCACTAAATAGGCCAGCAAATCTAGAAACTCAACAATGGCCAGAGGATTGGAAAAGATAGGTTTCCATCCCAATCATAAAAAGAGCAATGCAAAAGAATGTTCAAATTGCTGAACAATTGCATTCATTTTACCCATCGGCAAGGTTATACTTAAGATTCACCACACTAGGCTTCATTCAGCAATATGTGAATCAAGAATTCCTAGATGTGCTGACTGGTTTTCGATGCGGCAAAGGAACCACACACATTTGCTGAGATTCACTGGATTATAGAGAAAGCAAGGAAATTCCAAGAAAGAAAAAAAGCAACCCATCTACTTCTGTTTCATCAACTATACTAAAGCCTTTGACTGTGTGAATCACAACAAAATGTGGCAAGTCCTCAAAGAGATGGGAGTACTAAATCATCTTATTTGTCTCCTGAGGATCCTGTATGCAGGTCAAGAAGCAACAGTAAGAACCGAACATGGAACAACTGATTGGTTATAAGTGCTATACATTGTCACCTTACTTATTTAACTTATATGCAGAGTACATCATGTGAAATGTCAGACTCAAAAGCTGGCTGGCTCAAGAGCAGGGAATTAAGGTTGCTGGGCGAAATAGCAAAAATTTCAGACATGCAGATGATACCACTGTGTTGGTACAAAGTGAGGAAGAATTAAGAAACTCTTAAAGAAGGAAAGAGGTGAGTGTAAAAGCTGGTTAGAAGCTAAACATAAAAAAAAACAAGTAAGATCATGGCAACTGGTCACTTCTTGGCAAATAAAGGTATAAAAAAATGGAGGCAGTGTCAAATTTTATATTCTTGGGTGCAAAGATCACTGCAGACAATGGCTGCAGCCATGAAATTAAAAGATATGCTTGCTCCTTGAAAGGAAAGCTATGGCAAATCTGGACAGCATACTAAAAAACAGAGACATCACCTTGCTGACAATGGTTCACATAGTCAAAACTATGGTTTTTCCAGTAGCAGTGTATGGCTGTGAGAGTTGGACCATAAGGAAAACAGTACTGCCAATAGACACTTTTGAATTGTAGTGCTAGAGAAGGGTTTTGAGAGTTCCTTGGACAGCAAGGAGATCAAATCAGTCAAAACATAAAGAAATTAATTCAGACTACTTGTTGGAAGGGCAAATACTGAAGATTAAGTTTAAATACTTTGCTCACATAATGAGAAAATAGGACTCTTTGGAAAAGACCCTGATGTTGGGAAAGATTGAAGACAAAAGGAGAAAGGAATGACAGAGGATGAGATGGATAGATAGTGTCGTAGAAGCAATGAATATGAGCTTAGAAAGACTTTGGGAGATGAAAAAATCTGTTGTTCTGTGGTCCATGAGGTCAAGAAGAGTTCAAAATGAACAGGATTCAATGAGATCATAATTCTAGCACATAGTGAGCACTATACAAATGTTAACTATTATTTTTATTATTAGTTTTGTGTCCAGCACCTAGCACAGTGCCTGACATATAGTATGTATGCTGTAAATATTTATGTATTGATTGTTTTATTAGTGGTCAACATATCTTGGATAGCTCTAATTATTAGGATTTTTTTCCCTTATATGACCTCTTTGGTGAAGTTCCTCATCTGGAAACTTGGAATATAGGCAAGACAGTCTTTAAGGTCTATTCCAGCTTTAATATTTTAAGGTTAAGTGACTCAATTCTTAAATACTAGCAACATTTGTGGTTGCTGTGGGAGACACAAAATTTAACTGACTTGTTCTTTAACCTCATATAATTTAGAATCTTTTCTCCTTTTGGTACAGATTTTTATTAATTTTAATTTCTACTTATATATTTTAACTCCTTAATTTCTAAATAGATCCCTTCCTTCTCTACTACTTAGTCATCCATTGTAACAAAGAATAAAGAAGAGGAGAAAAGAGCAGATAAACAAAATAGACAAAGTTACCGTATGTGCAATTTTTCACAAGTATAATCTCCCACTTCTACAAAGAAAGGAAGGAAGCATATTTTCTCAATTATTCTCTGCAGCCAAACTTGATTATTATTTCTTATTGCTGCCATTCTTTCTGCATTGTTGTGATCATTGTGTATATTATTATTCTAGTTCTGTTTACTTCATTCTACATCAAATCCATGTTTCTCTAAATTCTTCATATTTATCATTTCTTACCATATGGTAATATTTCATCATAACATTTGTAGTTTGGAATGTAGTTGAGGATTATGACATAATATACATTTTTGTTGTCATTGAGTCATTTCTGTCATGCTGACTCTCTGTGTGATATGGGGTTTTCTTGACAAAGATCATGGAGTGGTTTGCCATTTTCTTCTCCAGCTCATTTTACAGATGAGGACTGAGGCAAACAGGAGTAAGTGATTTGCCCAGATTTACACAGCTAGCGTCTGAGGCCAGATTTTAACTCAGGTTCTACTGAATCCAGGACCTGTACTCTATCCACTGCACCACTTAGCTACCCCTTTCTATCTAGAATATTTAATTATGTTTGCCTGTTCTTTCTAACCAATGCAGCTAATAAGAAAATGTAGGAAAAATAACCCATCCCAAAGACCAACATTTGAACAAATCAAGAAGCTTCTGTACAAGATGAATCCCAACAAAGTTAGTCCAGTGGACATGATGATGACTTTGGTGAGTTTGGAAAATGCGTAGATCACATTAAGAGCCAACCTTGAAAATGATGAAAGCATGAGCTTATATAATGCAACTTCTAGGTATTGCTATGTCAAGAATTAAACTGATGCTTTAAGGAATGACTTGGTAATCTACCCACTATGAATTAAACTAAGAGTTCTCAATAAGTATGTATTACGTTGACTCTTAAAGAGATGATGATTCCAAAGGTGAGGTTCTTTTAAGGAAGGAAACTCCTCTTTTTTCAGGCAACTATTAATTTAGGAGTCTTTCAGCATATCCAATGATTCTATATAGAGAACAAAGTGATTCTTTCTAACAATTTCTCTTTGTGATGCTTAGATGGAAAAGTATAGTAAACACCTAGAAGTGTTGGTGGTTGAAAGAACCCAGGATCTAATGCATGAAAAACAAAAGACTGATCATTTGCTGTATAGTAAGTATTTACTTGTTCAGATTATGAAAACTGCAGTGATTTTATATAAATTCAAGTACATTCAATATGTTTAACAAGCACCAGATACATATAAGGCACATTGCTATACAATAAAGATAAAAAATAAAATAAGACAACCCCAGTGATTAATAAAGGAAAATACATGTATGAAAAACTATAATATATTAGAATATGATCAAGTATAGGAAAAAAGGTCAAATGGACTGGCATGAGAAATTCAAAGAGGGAGGAATAACTTCTAGTTATTCTCTGATGGAATGATTGTTGCCAGTGAGGGGCAATGCTTACCTCTCATCTCCATAGGTGATTGTGGAAGCTCAATTTTGTGGAAAAGTTATTTTCCACAAAAAAAAAGTTATTATAAAAAAGATTTATCAAGCTAGTCTAATGAGTAAACTTAAACACTCTGCTCTAGGCAAGCATATTGGTAAAAAGAAAGTCAGATAACTGATGGGAAAGAAAATTGAGTTATTCTGTCAACAAGCATTATTAAGTGCCTACTCTATGATAGGCACTGGGCTAAGTCGTTAGATTACAAAGAAAGACAAAATACAGTTCCTGCTGTCAGGGAGCTCAGACTAATGGGGGAGAGGACATACAAACAACAATCTATAGACAACATATATAAAATATAAATTGGACATTTAGGGAAAAGCACTAGCATTAGGAGGGATTAGGAAAGGCTTCTTGTAGAAGGTGAGATTTTATCTGGGCCTTGAAGGAATCCAGGGAAACCAGGAAGTGGAAATGAGGAGCAAGAGAATTCCAGGCATTGTGGAGATGGCCAGTGAAAATGAATGGAGTAGGAAGATGAAGTGTTTTGATGAAGAAGTAGCAAGGAGAGCAAGGAAAGCTGGAGGACATAGAAGCTGGATGAGATCTAAGAAAGTCAGAAAATGCTCAAAATTAGTTTCAAGTGTAAAAAAAGGCAGCAGTTGTAGTTAAACTAAATGTTTATGGCTTTCTATTTGTTATAAGCTATCAAAGGATAAAAAAAAGTTACCTGAATGGTCTTTTAATGTCAAGAATCATTGAAACAATGGATCCATGTAAGATTTTTAGATATAAGGGAAGGTTTAGAATAATTTAGCATTATCATGGACTGGTGTTATTAGGAAAGGTTATGCTGAGAAGGCAAGACTTGAATTGAACCTTGGAGATGCATATAATTTGTAGAATCTGTTGTAAAGAGGAAGGCATTCTAGGTATAAGAACAGCATGAAGGAAGACTTTGAGTCAAAAATGAATATAGCATCTGTGGAGAATAAAAAGTTTGTATCTATATATTGCCTAAATGATTTGTCTGAGTCAGATAAAATTGACTAAATTTTTGCTATAAGTGACTGAATTAATGCATTTCTTAATCCTTATGTAGAGCTTATGTGGAAAAACAAGTAAGATGAACCAAGTCCAAATTTTTTACAGCTGTTTTTACACACTATAACTTGGAAGGATTTAGGCACTCATGAGGGCTAAAAATTTGTAAAGACTCTCAGTAATGAAAAACTTCAGTTATCAGCAGTGTTCCCCTTTGAATACCTCAAATCAATATAGCCATAACACATAAGAAAATATATTAAATGTCCAATCAGCAATTAAGGAAGTTCTTCACAAAAGAACAGTGGTCTACATCATTTAAAAGCATTTAGACCACAATAGATCCCTGCCTAAGCTCCACTTAATGGCTGTATTTTGGGCCCTCCCAGCTTAGAGGGAATGTCAATGGTAGCTGTTTCTCTTTGGAAGAGCAACTTTGAGGGTCTTACCATCCGAGCTTGATGGTTTTTTTCTCTTTTCTAATTAAAGGGGCCATCCCATGACTCACTTTGTAAAGATGCCTATTCACTGAATAGGCATTAAATCCTCATTATGAAAAGGTCTTTGCCTAAAAGAGCCAGGGTCTTTCATTGCATTCTGGGTCATCTCTAGTCATCCTGATGAATATCTGGCCACTGGACCCAGATGACTCCGGAGTAGAAAGTGAGGCTGATGACCTTACACAACCCTTCCTCACTCAAATCAAAGTCTATTGCAAGTTGTCATCATTTCCCTGATGTCATGGTCCTCTTTGGAAATGAATGACAAACACAACAATGACATTACCAGGGTAGATTACGAATATGTATATGAACCTAGTAAAATAGAAATTCCTGAAGGAGTTATGAAAATATTACCCTAGTTCACATACTGAAATAACTGTAAATTCAGGGGTTTTTTTGCTATGATTAGACTCAAATAAATATTCATCCTCTATCCCTCTAGGGGATCCCATGCCTCTTGCAAACCAAATGAGTACTAAATGTACTCAATAAATCATTATAGTTGTTATAGTTTCTACCCTGTAGTTAGTTTGGAGATCCTTCTTCTTTTGTGAGCTCTAAGACTTCTCGTGGTATGCATTTCAGGAGGCAGGTCTAGAAAGGGAGGAAAAAACAAAAGCTGCTTATATAGAAACAAACAGAAAGATAACCTTTGTTTTGGGGAGGTCTTTATTTTAAATTTAAGACCAAAATGCATGTTAAGGCTCAAAAACCATAAGTTCTCTGAATGATTAACATGTTTATAGCACTGTAATAGAATATTATTATACTATATGAAATGGTGACTTCAGTGATTTTAGAAAAACATGGAAAGATTTGTGCAAAATAATGGAGAGTAAAATGAACAGAACAAAGAGAACATTGTGTTCAGTAGCAGCAATATTATTTTAAGAATGACTTTGAGTAAGTTACTTTATCTATTATAAACACTCAAATTAACTATAAAGGATGTATGAGGAAAGACACTATCTATATCCAGAAGAAGAACTGATAAATAGAAGTATGTATAGAATCATTATATACATATATACATGTATATGTGTGTATATATATGTGTATATGTATGTGTTTATGTGTATATATATATATATATATATATATATATATATACACACATACATATTTGTGTCTAATGGTATCCTTCTCTAGGGTGTGGGGGAAGGGTAGATAAAAGGGGGAAAAGAGAAATTTACATGATAATTTTGTTGTATATTTAAAGTTGTCCATAGTAGATTTACAGCTTAATGTGCAATTATCTTTTCTTATTGTACTGTGTTATGGAAATGCTTGTTTTATTCCATAAACTAAAAATAAAAGAAAAAATATGTTTATGGCATTGCAGACTTTTGGACTGTAGGAACTGTGGGTGACTGACTATTCAATATCAGTTCACAGAATAATTCCACCAGGTAGACACAGAAAGCATGGGCAGGAGGAAGAAGATAAATCAAAATAATGACTACCTGCTTTGCTATTTGGTTAGAGCATGAGGTTTAAGGCCAGAATCTGCCACTTATGATTTTTCTGTGCCATGGTCTCCCCTTAACCTCTAACTCCATCTCTACAATGTGCGACATTAGTCACAAGAGTATATATGGATCAGTACAGATCTATTACAACTGGGAAAACAATTTAAAGTGACCTACTTTCAGTATATGAAGCAATTCCTGATGATAAATAGGAATGTTCTACAGGGAAGAGAAGGAGAGAGGAAAAGGAGGAAGAGGAGGAGGATAAGCAGAAGGAGTATGAGGAGGAGGCGGAGGAGGAGGAAGAAGAGACAGAGAGACAGAAACAGTGAGACAGAGATAGAGAAAGAGAGAGACAGAGAAGTCTCTTTGGGTCATCTTCTCATGAAAATATGATAATTACCAGTTCTCTTTCACATATAAAAACAGGCATGTTGCCCAAACAAGTTGCAGATGATCTAAGACAAGGCAAACCCCCACAAGCCCAAAGTTACTTAAGTGCAACCATCTTTTTCAGGTATGTTAACTTGACTTGATTTAGAATTACATTTCAAAATGCAACCATGTAGATAGTCCTACCATTTGTGTATTGGTTTTATAAGGTGAGGCGTACATAATGTCTACAAATGGAGAATAAAACTATTTAAGTAAGATATTGACAGAGGTTTATAGATTGACACTTTAAATAGCACTCAAAATCGATTGGTGTGATTTGGTTATGTTTTAAAATTTTTTTTCTTTTAATATAGATGTTACATAGAGATATACCAGCTTCAGTGAGCTAAAAGGCATACATTTTAGCAAAAATAGCATGAAATTACTCTAGAAAGGTACATTTTGGCCTCTCGGAAATTGTGTATTTTAAAATTTGAAGTAAATAGGTCGCACAGTTCTTCATTGCCAAAGAAAGGTAATGTTGATAATATCAGCATCATCATTGAAGCTGAGAATACATTTTGCTTGAGGGCAACTTTATGAATTTTAGAGAAAAATCCATAAAATCTCAGCTCTAAACACTGACATGGAAAAGACCAAAATTTGTATTTGTATAAAAGCATCTTGCTAAACCCAAAGCATGTAAGAAATACTGAGAGTTCATGTGATTATCTTAATTGAACATATATTGTGTAATTAATTGAGTAGCTTGTTCAAAATAATTGATGAGGTACCTTTCAGAGCAATATTGCAGAACCCCTATCTAACACCCTGGACAGCACCAAACTAACGTCTAGCTAAAAATGACAGAGGCACTGAAAACCAATTGAAAAGGGATTAAATTCCTTCACAATTCAATTAAACAGATGTTTATTAAATACACTACTGTGTCCCAGGCAATTGCTTGGTGCTGAGATCTATCATGTATATGCTATGTATTTGGAAACCTTAATCTAAACAAATAGTTTTCCTTTAAAAATTATTTCAGCCTTGTATAGCTGGCTCTGTATGTATAATTTTTTTAAATTTTCAAGTAAACTAATTGATAAGGGGAAACTGAGACAGTGTGAGTGTTTGAAGCTAATTTTCCTTCCATTTGGCCAGTTGAGACAGGGTTTTCATTATGCCATTATAATCTTGCAAAAAGGATAATAACTTTATTTTAAAACAATCAACTGGTCACCAATTGAATCCTTCTGAGTTGGTTTTCATAACTAAGAGAAATATCATTGAACAAGAAGGCAGCTATGCTTATCAGAATTTGTCACATACCTTGCCTGACTTAACTATTTTCTATCCTCTGTGCCTCCCCAGTGATATTGTTGACTTCACTCAGCTGTCTAGCACCAGTACACCGTATGAAGTTATAGACTTCCTCAACAAGCTGTATACTAATTTTGATGAGATTATAGATAGCTATGATGTCTACAAAGTGGAGACAATAGGAGATGCATGTGAGTAATTACCAAACTGATGTTTTCCCCTAGAGATATTAATAATGGATTGTAGTTGGAATAAAACTGGAGATGAATGGGAACCAATAATTAGCATATGTGAAAATTCAACCTACCTTATTAAGGACAATTTTATTATGAAGGAAGAACTCAGATTTCATTGAATTTAATTCTTGCTAGCCTATTTTCTAATTTTATTTCTTGAAGTCAGATTCCCCAACACCCAAAGATACAAAGGTACAAAGATTCTCTGTTCCTTAGTTTATCCATATTTACCTTGTCAAGATGGTGATTGAATGGGTATCAAGAGACTAAACAGTGAATCAGCGAGAAATATTTAAATTACTATGAAATAGTCATTTTGTAATTTTTCTTAATTTATATGTATTTATAGAAATAAATATGGAAGAAATATTAGTTTTTTTAAAATTAGCCACTGAAAATGAATTTGTAGTATTACTTGAATTTTTTTAAATCTAGAATTATGACATGACAAATTGATCAAATGCCAGACCTCTTAATAAGTTATAATAAAAGGATATGTCACTTATTTGCAGTCTTTTTTCATTCTAACATTATTTTTTCTTTTGTTTCCCATTTATTATTGGGAATTACATCAACTTATACAGTTGATGATAGCTAACTTTTTATTTAACTATATGCTGGTGTAGTTAATGCTGTTTATCTGAACAGCTCTTTCTTAAGCGTCTCCCCAGTGAAGAAAAGAGAATCAGAAATAATGGAACTCAATTATCCAGGGTTCAGTAAGCCTAAAATCATCTACATGTAGGAAAAAACTCTTTATTTGATAAGGATTACTGGAAAAACTGGAAAACAGTCTGGCAAAAATTATACTTAGACCAAGATTTTAAACCCCTTTCACAATAATTTCAAAATGACTACATGACCTAAACATAAAAAATCATACCAAAAAAATTGAAGAGATCATATACCTCTCAAAACTGTGGATAAGAGATAAATTCTTAGCATAAGGGATAGAGACAATTACAAAAGATAGACTAGATAATTTTGATAATGTGAATTTAGAGAGCTTTTGTGTAACAAAACTAATGTGTCCAGCACAAGAAAGGAAACAATCAAGTGGGGAAAAGAACAGCAACTTCGTATCAATTTTGTCTTTTTTAATAAGTATTTGGTATCTAAAATATAAAGAAAATTAACAGAAATGCATTACCGAAAGCTATCCTAATGGGATATGAACAAAAATTTCTCAGAAGAATTGTAAGCTGTTAACCATACATAAAAAAATGCCCCAAATTAAAAATATAGAAACACCAATCAAAATAACTTTGAGGTTTCATCCCTTGGGCAAATTGGCAAAGATGACAAAAGATAGGGATGTTCAATATTAGAGGACTTATGAAAAGACAGACACACTAATACATTGTTTGTGTAGCTGTCAATTAATACAACCATTGTAGAAAACAGTTTGGAATTATACCAAGACAGTGCCTGAACTAACCATACACTTTGACTCAGATTTTATTGCTAGGCATGTACTGAAGTAGATTGATAAAAAGGAAGGCTCCACACCAAAGTATTTTTAGTAACACTTTTTTGGTAATAGAAGTCTGGAAAAAATTTTAGATGCCCAATGATCAAAGAATAACTAAACAAATTGTGGTATATGAATGTAATGAAGTATTACTATGCTATAAAAGAACAATGAATATCATGAATATAGGGAAACATGAAAAGACTTCAAAGAATTAATGCAAAGTAAAATCACCAGAGCCAAGAAAACAATATACATAATGTGTAAAGTAATGTAGATGGAAATACCGGTACCCCCAAAACAATAAAAAAAAATGTTGCAAAATTACAAAAACCAAACTTGGTTCTAAAGAAAAGTTCGCAGAGATTGGAGTTGGAAATACAGGTCCACACATATGAAATTGTCAGATTTTTAAACACGTATTGCTCAGTTTTGCTGATTTTTTTCTCTTCCTTTTCTTTTTTTTCTTTCGTTCTTTCTTTCTTTCTTTCTTTCTTTCTTTCTTTTTTATCTTTTTGAAGTTCTTTGCTATGAGGAATGGCTCTCTGGGAGTGGAGAGCTCAAGAAATAAAAGGGGAAATAGGGATGATGCAAAAATAAGAGATATCAATAAAATCTAATTTTAAAAAGAGAGCACCTTGTTAATTCATCATCAAACACAGGTCAACTCTGTTCCAGGATACAGAAATAATTGATGGATAATATCACATTCCCATTACTAATCTTTAAAATATGTGAAATTTTTTAAAGGAACCGTCTCAATTTTTTTTAAGGAATATCTATAAACTATAGCCCCATGAGTTTGATTTTGATTCCTGCCAAAATCTAGAATATATTACTGATGGGATGGCACATGAACATTTAGAAAAGGAAACAATGATCAATAATAATCATACCTATCATTGATAATTTGGGCCCTGACTGTAATTAGACACCAAGGGAGATGTTTCTGGGATATTTCTGCCTCTAAGTGAGTCCCTGTTTGAGGAAATTAGTGAGGTATATTCTATTCCATATAGGAATTGTACAATTGTAACAATGGCCATCTAAATGAAATGGAAAGGACATTGGGTGATTCGGAGTCAGAGGCTCTTGATTTTAATCTTATATCTACTAATTATTACCAGTATGACTTTTGGGTGAGTCACTTAACCTTGATGGGTCTCCATTTTTTAATCTATTTTTCACATTATCTATTTTGCATATTTTATCTGTAAAATGAGGAGGTTTCACTTAGATGACACCTAAGATCTCTTGACAATATCAGACATCACCATTCTGTTTTTAATTCCCAAATAGCCTTCTTAGGAGATGACAGCCCCTAAAACTAATACAACACTAGTTTATATTGAGTGAAATAGTGTCTAGAACTAGGAAAGGTGTCATTCTATTGGCTTGGGAAGTTTTGTGCTCCTAGAAAAAAGCTTCAGAATGGAGCTGGGTCTAGCGATCATGCTTTATGAGTACTGCATAAATGAAATGGAAATGTATAACCTTAGGGAGAACATGAGGGCTACATTTTAGTACTTGAAACTGTAATCAGTGCTTTTTATATACATATGTAAGTAGAGAGAGAAAAGAATATATCCCACATATCTAACAGGATGGTTAAATACCCTCCACAGATGAAGGACTGATGCTGGAGCTTCAAGTACTTTAGGAGGTAGTCTTAACTATAAGCAGGCACCTGTTACCCCCATCCTACCATGGTCAGATTCTTCTAGGCTCAGTCTGGTATTTTAAAATGTTAAATTGTTATTTGCATGTAATATTTCATTGTGATTTTGACTCATATTTTGTAAAATTTATTCCCCAAATTTTCAAATACTGATTAGTCTCATTTCTTGCTTAGAAATTACCTCCCCACTCCAAGTGACCCACAAAGAAGCACATTTACATTATAGTTTAGTATAGCTTTCCTGCATGAAATAGAAAGATAATAAACCACAGAATTGAGACTCCCTAAGGATTGCCCATATATAAGGGTCAGGTATTTCTATGCCCAGCAAGAGTCCTTGACTCATTAATGGCCAAGTTCACACACATCTTCTCAGAGAAGTAGGTAGTGTTGATGTAGCTGGGTCTAGATTCCTCCCCTTCCCACTCCCATCTTTGATACTTATAATCAGGTAAACCCAGATGCTTTTATTGAAGAAACTCTCCCAAACAGTCTAGATTCCTCCCCCTTCCCACTCCCATCTTTGATACTTATAATCAGGTAAACCCAGATGCTTTTATTGAAGAAACTCTCCCAAACATTGCAGTCAAAGTCTCAGAGAGAAAGAGAAGGAATCATCTCACCAGCATCCGCTTCAGCTCCTTCACTCAGAATCCCACTGGTGGTCTGCTGCCCCAACTCCCTGCGTGTCTTAGTATAACAGTCTCTTCCTGCCAGCATTAATACTGCTATCCTGGAATTCCATGGACACCCAGAAGATACAGGAGAAAGCTGAGAAGAATGATTCTCCTGACACAGGCCTTTCTCTCCTCATCATGGCTCCCTGGTCCAGGGAGCCATATGGTAGGGTGACATATCTCCCTCTCTGCTCTGTCCTTAGGCTAGTGTAGCTGTCATATCCTCCTTCACAAAATCCAGCCTACTTATTTGAGGCACTCCAGTCAGCACGACAATTTGTGTCCTTTTTCAGGGCTTCTTTTCTCTCTGATTATGATTACCAAAACTTCACAGGTCCAATAGGAAAGCTGACAAATAAGAAGCAAAGTTACAGCTATGAAAGCCATAAGGGTTATAAAATGTTATTATACAGAAGATAGGATTACACTTCTTATGCTCGGCATCAGAGGATGGAACTAGAAGCAACAGGTGGAAGTTGAAGAGAGGCAGATTTAGGATTGAGGTAAGAAAATCTTCCTAACAATTAGAGCTATCCACTAGAGGAATATACTGTTTTAGGAGACAATTTTCAAGCAAAGGCTAGTTGACTAATTTATGGTATGTAGTAGAAGGGATTCTTGTCAACTAACTGTTCCCCAAACATGCAATGCTCTCCCTCATTACTTGCACCTCCTGACTTCTTTCAAGTTTCAGTTCAAATCCTACTTTCTGTAACTGTAGATTTGTCTTGTTCTTCATGGAAAAAAATATTCATTTTAGTCAGGTAGGATGTATATCGGTAATGCAAGGATGGATTCACATTAGGAAAACCATTGACTTAATACTACTATTTTGTTTGGTTCTTCAATTATCTAATAGTTCTATATGTGTTACTGTTGTGAGGATGAGGGTGTAAAGCCAAGCACAAGCAGCTTTTCAGAAGAATGCTGCTGTGAAAAGCTTTTAAGGTTCTGATTACACAGTATGGTGAACACTCTATTCCATAACAAATCAAAGCAAAACATTCACAGAAAATCAAAGTACAGCATTCACAATGTTACAACTTATCACAGAAAATCAAAATATAGCATTCACAACAACTTATCACAGAAAATGGCTACATAGTTTTCACCACAGTGGTCACAAAATTTTCAACAAAGAACAATCATTTAGTAACTCAACCATTCAATCATCCCTAAGGAGGTTTGCCTCCTCAAGGAACACATAGTACAATAGTCAAAGTTCTCCACTCATGGGACACACTAAGTTAACTCAATCAGTCACTTATTCAGTCATCAATCACTAAGTACAATAATTTAGTCAATCAATCATTCAATCAACTCATTCAATCATCCTTCATCATTCACTATTCAATCATCAGAAAATACACAGACCCTCCACCCCTATGTCACTAGGAAATTTACAATTTCTCAGTCAGTACACAATATCCAAGTAAATTCTTCTTTCAGTTTGACTCAGAGGATGGTTTCTCAGATTCCCTGGATCCCCTTCCATGGTCCAAGATCCTACCTGAATTAACCAAAGTATCACCTGGGTTCAAAGGCAGACAGCTCCGAATTCCTTGTCCAGCTCTCCATGCAGTTTCTCTTCCACACTGAAGCTCACAGTGCCCAGTCCACCTTAAATCCTCCACCATCTCTGTTCCCAGGAAGTCAAGGCTTAACAAAGCCACAAACAGACAAAATACTGGCACCACAGTCATGCTTCCTCAGTCTTCTGCTTCCATGGCTGGTCCTTGGAAATCCTCAGCAGCTCCTCAGAAGCTCTGGCTGGCCCTTGGAACTCAGCAGAAGTTTCAGCTGGTTCGCAGAATCAAAATCACTTCATACAGGTTCTCAAAATAAAAATCATTCTCTCCATCCTGGACCTCTCTTCCTCAGCCTCCAGAACCTGGCTCCAAGAAGATCTGAAATTCTGGCTAGGGCTTCTCCTTATATACCTATTAGCTCCTCCTTGCTCTGCCCTTTCCTGTTACATCAGCAACTTCCTGTTATGTCAGCGACAGGAGTTCATACCTTCTGTTTCTTTAACAGAGGCTTGATTAATTACTAAGTGCTAAATACCTGTTACCTTTGCCAATACAAAAGAATCTTCAAATTCAAATTACATTACCATTACAAAAGCTCTCTGCAATGTGACTTGACAGCAAAAAGATTGACTAACTAATGTTGGATTCTGTTCCTAGAATACTGTAGAGCTGATAAGAAAGTGAGAAGAGATTTTCCCCTAACTTCATGGGGGAGGAGAAGGAAGAACTAAAGACGGCCATCACATACAGTGAGAGGACCAAATACTTCAGAAAATTATTATTAATTGAGGTGATTTAAGATGACATTATAGACCTTGAAGAAGACAAATAAAATCAGTGAAGATTCAGGAAAGATTTTTTTTTCTTTTTATGCATACCAGTATGTCAAAACTTTTTCCTGAATTTCAGCTTAATTTTCAGTAAGATAAATAGGTTGGGAAAAGATATAGGAGGAAAGAGGGAAGGAACTCATTTTTAAATGTGAACTCCTGAGCCTGAATTTGAGACTTAAAGCTATGTAAACCTAAGAACCAAAGAATTGCTAGTTATTAGTTTCTAACATCTAGCTTCATTACCACTCTGGGTTTGGCTTAATTTTATTTGTGGCAATGTTATCTTTAATAATTTTTATAAATACTTTTCAATCAAGCAGCTTTTATAAAATATGCTATTATGGAAAACATGAAAGAAGGTGGGATAACACTGTTGTGGAATTAAAAAAAAAAACCTTAACGAGACAAATATTTGGCTGACCAGATCATATATTTAAAATTGAAAGGCTCCTTGAAGATCATGAGGTCATCTAATCCAACCCTCTCATTTTAAATTTTACAAAAAAAGGCCCAGAGGAGACTAAGTGATTAGCCCAAGGTCACTAGTTAATAAATAACAAAACTGGAATTTGAACCCAAATCCTTTTACTTTAATCTAGTACTTTTTCCACTGTATCATGAGACCCCTTCCCCTAGTTGTATAAGCCAAATTCATTAGCTCTAATCACTAGGGATTTTATGTATGTATATACATATTCACACACATCTCTACACATAATATATCCCTAGCCACTGGAGTTGATAGAGCTACATTTGCATATATACACATATGATTGATTATATTTTTCGTAGAAATATATATATAGATACATATTTTTGCTGTGCTAGAATTTTGTTTTAACAAATTGTGTTTCAAATAAGTGGGCCACCAGCTGGGTCCTGGAACTCTTTCTTTGCTATCCCTAAATTACTTCAGTAGTTTATTGATTAACTTCTTCATTGCTTCTGTGTGTGTATGTGTGTGTGTGTGTGTGTGTGTGCACGCGTGATAACACCACCTGTCATTACTCACATTCTTTTGAAAGTTTACCCTCTTTGAAGTATCTGAAAAATCATTTATTGGAATTTTTTTTTTAAATTGTATCATATCCAGCACGTATTTCCTCTGTGTATATACTTGGTCAGATACAGCTACTTTTTTGTCTTTATTTTCTTTGGAGACATTTCTATATCCTTACCGTGTCTTAAGGTATGAGTCAAAATGTGGTTCTTCCAGTTTTATAAATGAAGAAAATAGATGAAATAATGCTGGCAAATCTGGTCTGGTTCATATCTATTTGTTGTCTATCCTCTTTGGTTCATTTCCATATTACCAATGATGACTTGGATACAAGAAGTGATATAAAAGACTTCATAAAGTACACATAAGACCTGAAAAACAAATGGATCAATCATGTATTGAGAGTTAGATTATAGATGGCAAGTCCAAGTTGCATTATTATTCATGGTGTATATAATTCACAATATATTCTTATGGAAGAAGTACAAGACTTTGGGTAGGTGTGATTTAGGGATATTTAGAGCATAGACAAGAATTCTGTGGCATGAGAAGGCCTGGATGGATTTTGGTCAATACAAGTACAGGAAATAGTCATGTCAATGAGACTGTGAATCTGTCAAAGTGTTTAATTTTCTGACAGAAAATTTTCAGTTCGGAAGATGAAATTCTGTGAGCTAGAACAAAAACTTGCCTTTCTGGGCTCTTACTAGAGAGAGTTACAAAGATGTGTGTGTGTCTGTGTGTGTGTGTGTGTTGGTTGGTTATTGTACAAGAGTTCCTCCACATCCAAAACAAGTGATGACACAGGAGTTTGAGAAGCTGGAGTTTTAGGGGAACTTTCACTCTCAATTTTGCGAGTTGGAGATGAGTGGAGATGATGGAGAGTCAGGATACCATGTGATCAGGATGGAGATTACAGGAAGTTACATTTGAAGGCTCCTCCAATGGAATGGCTGTGCTCAAGTGGGGTATGCCTGCAATTGAGGCAAGAGGCAGGTTTAATGGTCCAAACTTCCCTTCACTTTGCACCCCAACCCCTCAGTATTTATACTTTCTGTTTAATCAATTTTTAATTCTGTGGTTTGATAAAGGATGCAACTCTTTCTGTCAATTGTCAGAAAGGCAGAGAAAGAATGACTGACAAAGTATGACAGAAATTTGGAATGTCTGTCTAATTCATCAGGATTTTATCCTGTTTGGGGGCTTCTGAGATAAATGAAAAATAATCCTATAAACCATTATATTTTATAAACTTCCCAAAGTGCAAAAAACTGAATCTGAGGTTTCCGTTTGACAAAAGTCTTGAATAAAAAAGTTTAAGTAATAAAAAGGAAATTGAGTAAAGAACAAAAGACATTTCCCTCAGAGGGAGGAACTTCAGGTAAATTCACTCCTGAGTGAGGAGTGATGTGGAGGTTTTGGTATTTATATTTCACCCAGATTCTATTCTTCCTTTAGCTCTCCTCCCAGCCCCTTCTCCACCTCTTCCATGGTAGATGTCTCCTGGTTAGTTGGGCTAAAATTTGACCCCTTTTCCTCAGTAATTATTCTCCAAGAGCATTGGCCTGGTTGCTAAGAATGCCTTTCTTTCCTACCAGTCAACTCCAAAGAGGTCTCAGGACTGTCAGACTTACAAGGTGGTCTCCAAACCTGGACATATCTGTCTTAGGAATGATATTCATTCACCTAAGATTAGGAGAGAACAGACAAAGAAGCAGCCCCAAACCCAGGATCAGAGTCACAGAGGCAGGATTCAATTGTGATATACTCAGTAGTTCACCATTTCTGATGGGGTTAGAGAAGGGATGGCCCTTTCAGATTTTCCTTATGGGAAAACTTGGGAGTATAAAGAAGAGGTTTTAGGGTATAGAAACACCAAAATGATTTGCTAGTTGGCTAGAATCAGGAAAGGCAGCCTTGTGCATGTCTTGTACAACCTCTTTAGTTAAACTCACCACCTCCCCTTCCCCCAAATCACCCCTACAAAAGTCATTGTCATTATGTTAGTACCTTTGCTGTATTTTCTACAGCTTTGAACGCTGCATTGACTCTTCTAGGACATTGGATTGTTGTTCAATAACTACTGGCATACACTAAAAGACCTCAAAGAATTCAGTTAACAAACATTGATTAGTCTACAAGTGCCTACATGAATGATTATGATGAATCAGATTGCGTTTAATTATTTTCTGAGTCCCACTATCATTGGCCCAAGACCCTATATTTCTAATGTGTATGTCAGAGAGAAGAGAAATACAATACTTCAAGGGTGGTTGCCCGACCATACACATGGTAAAAAAAATTCAGTTTGTCAGGAAACCAGAGCCAGACCCCACAGAATGAAGTGTATATTCCATTAATTTATGCCTGAGTATGATATTGTTCATTCAACAAAGAGAAGAGAGAATAACACTCTTCAGGCACAAGAAGCTTACACTAGCCAATCCTAAATGGTGGTCTGTTCTCTCATTGAAAATGATCAGGTGTGTGCTAATGTATAGTGGGGATCATCTTTGTCCTTTCCATCCCCACTTCCCTACCCTCAAAGACTTTGTAGCTCTCTTAGATATATACCTAGAATTAGTTTTCTGAGATCTCTGCCCTAAGTGGATCTTCAGAACCGTATCTGAAATGTAAAAGGAAGGTATAGAAACAAGAGGACAAGGAACATTATCTGAGGTGTACATACTTTTAAGATGCTTTGTTAAGTGTTCCATCTGTATGTTTTCAGACATGGTCGTATCAGGAGTGCCCAAAACGAATGGCATTCTCCATGCTGGGCAAATAGCTAGCATGGCACTGGATCTGGTGGCTGCGTGTAAAACATTTAAGATCCCCCACAAACCCAATGTACAGTTGATGATCCGTGCTGGGATTCATTCAGGTAAGAAATCTCAATGATAGGGGAGGCTGTGTGACTTTGTTTACATAAGCAAGTAAAGTAAGAATTGAGGACTCATCCTGTATATTTACAGAGAAAGAGAAGCTGAATGAATTTGGTTCTCAATCACTCTTTCACTCCTCAATCAGTATTTTCCCCAAATCACTTGAAAAACCGCCTCAACTCTTCACTTTGTCCATATAAACACAGAAAATGTTTATGGTACTATTCATATCCATTCTCTGTTCCTCTTTCTCTTATCTCAGAATATTAAAGTGTTTTTGTACCATATACTGCCATGAGGCTTAAAATGCTAATATGATAAACCTGCTAAAATGAATCTTGTTAACCTCTGTTACTCCAAAATGGAAGCATATTTTACTATTATTATTATATTTTTTTACCAAGTATCTGTAATGCCAATAAGGAAGCATTTTACATTGCTACAGTGATATGATTTTTCTGGCCTACCTGCAGAAACCTAATAGCTATGATGCTAAAAGAAGACGATATCATCCTCCTGTCTTCTTGTAAAAAATATGTTGCTATGAAAGGACAAGCATGTATTTGAATTATATGGTTACTGGCCAACCATGCTACAATCAAATCTTCATTCCAGTCTCTAATTGTTGTGCAAGGTGACACAGTTTTAATTAGGATTTGGATGTCAAATTATATAAAACAGGAAATCTGCTATCAAATTTGGAGTGATTGAATTTTATTTAGTCAACATTTATTAGGCATCTGCTGTATACAAAGCATCTTGCTAGGTGCTGGAGAGCCATCAACTACTCAGTAAGCATTTATTAAGCATCCCTTATTTGCCCTTGCTATGTGACAGGCATTATATATGTACAAAACAAAATGAAAAAAAGTTTGAAGTTTAAAGAGTTTAAATTCTACTTGGTCTTCAAAGATACACACACACACACGTAGATAGATAATCTGTCTGTCCATTTATCTATATATTGTATGTCACAGACTTTGTTCTCAAGGAATTTACAATCCAATAGCAGGCTAAAAGACATTTATACAAATAACCATGACATAAAGAAGAGTGAGAAAGTTGTAAAAAGAGAGATTCAGGTAAATTGCCATGAGAAATTTGAGGGAGAAATTACCTCCCTAAACATTTCACAGTTTGGTTTAATTGTGCCTTTAGAAGAAAATTTAGACAATTACACTGCCCTAAATTCTTGGTTCTACCAGAAATACTAGACATCTCAGAAGAGACTATTTCATGACTTCCCCCACTGAAATTTTAATATATCACAGATCAGAATAAGAAATTAAATGGAAATTTGGAGGAAGTTTTGCAGAAGCCATGGAAGACAAGGAAAGGCCAGCAGATGACACAGAAAAAGTTTAGAAACTCACTTGAGGACCTAGAGGGCCACATGTAGCCTTGAGATTGCAGGTTCCCCATCCCTACAACCCTTCTCTACCTGCTACTGGTTCATATCTTTCATAATTCTCTAGCCAGATGCTAAAGTAATCAAGGCATGTGTAATGATATTTCATCAGAAATTAATAGAAGTACATGATATATTTCATTTATTAAACAAATATCCCTGAACCCCTACTCTGGCTTATTAATGTATAAAGAAACTTATTTTACTCTAAACTCCTGCTTCTGCCCCTCTTGATTTCAAAGGCCCTTAGCTTCATAGGCTTAAAAAAATCAATGCTGCTAATTATAATTTTAAGATAATAAAATATTAAAATAAAACTTTGGCAAGTAATAAAAATAAAACCGATATAAAAATAATTGTTTATAATATAAAAACTCTGAGTAATGTTCATAGTCAGAAGCATCCCTGTACTTTTCAAAATGCGGGGGAAAAAAGATAGAGTCAAGGGTATGCTGGAGGAAGCCAGCTCATACTGGCTCCTGGGGGTCAATTGTTAAATTTTCAACTTGAGTAATTTGACCTTGAAAGTCAGGAAAGCCTACAATTCGAGAATTGATTTATCGTTTTGTTGTATGCCTAGACTGAAGAAGGTGATGGAGAAACTATTAATAACACAGGTTAAACTTAAAGATATATCATATGTACATTTTTTTGAGAACCATTTATTAAACAGTTGTCAACACACCACTATGTAGAATACCACTTCTCACCCACCCTGCCAATGTCTACTCAACTATAGAAATGCAGTTCTCTGAGGATGGTAATTCAGGTCTCTCAGGAATTCTTTTCATGATATGCCATCACAAAATAACAGTTAAATGCAGTCCTCTCAAAATATTTATTTTTTTAACTGCCTTCTCCTTGACAGTTAATTCACACAGTCTCTCAGGAGATAAATTTTCTTTTTTTTTTTTCCTCATAGTGACTCACATGCTCTTCCTCCCCCAAGATAGTTAATTCCCTCAAGACTGACAGAATACATCTTTCCTCAAGATTCTATTCGCTTTTAAAGATACAGTAACAGTGTCCATGGGGCACTGATTTTGCTTAAATACTTATCTTTTTTATAAACAAAAATACTCACTACAGACTAAATCTGAGAATAAATACCATTACACCCTAGTAGTTCCTTATCTCTCTGATATGAGGAGTTTGTAAATTCCATTTTCTATTTTTTTAGCACCACAATTAGTTCTTCAGGGTCACAGATTTCTTCCTTTTTGTGATTTTCATTAATATTATTGTAGTGGTTGTATACTTCTCTTTGCATCAGTTCATGCAAACCTTCCTTTGTTTTTCTGAATTTCTAATACTCATTATTTCTTGTTGCCCAATAATCTGTTTTATTCACACGTCACAGTTTCTCCCTACCTCTGCCCCCAGTAAATTCCCAATTGATGGGTACACATTTTATTTATAGTTGTTTTTTGGGGGGCTACTGCAAAGAATTAAGAATATGTTCATTTATATTGAATCTGTCTTTGACCTCTGTGGAATTGTATGCCCAGTAACGGGATTGGTGGTCCAAAGCGTATGAAGAGTTAATCATTTTCTTGCATAATTCCAAATTCATGCCCAGAAGGCAACAAACCAAAGCAAACTAAGGGTGTATTGCTATATCTGTTTCCCTATAACTCTACCAACATTGACCATTTTCATTTTTTGTCATCTTTGCCAATTTTCAGGGTATGGGGTAAGATCTTAAACATTACTTTAATTTGTATCTTTCCTACCATAATAATTTGGGGCATGTTTTCAAATGGTCATTTATATATTACAGTTCTCCTGAGAACTTGATTTGTGTCCTTTGACCATTTATCTATTGAGATCTTAGACTTTTATCAATGTTATTTAATGGAGGGTTTTGGTTTTTTTTGTTGTTTTTGCCACTTTAAAGTTTCTTTTCCTATTTAATCTTCATGGGTTTAATTAATATATAATAGTATTAACAAGGTCTGGGGTCTATCTGCAATGACTGGTAGTTCATCCAACTTCAACTTACCACTGTACTCATTACTGTTGTATCAGCAAGCACCCTAGCATACCTAGGGTGGCTACTAGCACAGGTTCTTAGATCTGCTTTTCTAAAGGAAAGCAACTCAAAATGGGTTAACAATCTTACTTTAATCAAACATATTATTTACCTAGTTCAGGGGGAAAAGTCAGCACCCTGAACTTCAGAGAATACAAACAGAAGTTACAAACAAACAGAAAAACA
>CM053590.1:155376781-155419148 GCA_028646515.1 Pseudochirops corinnae | reverse complement strand
GCTTTATTAACACAAAAGCATGCAGGCCTGTTACTTAGCAAGGAGCTAAACAAAGGCAATGATATAGGAAAAGGATCAGACATATACATAGAAAGTTATGCAGCCTATAGGGTTAGGATTTCTAATGGGGGTTGGAGATTTAGGGACCAGATAAGTACAAACAAGGTGAGGAAGGTGGTTGCTTGCAAGATAAGGAAAAATTGCCATGACATAGGATGGGGAAGATGAATGACACAGGATGGGGAACACAGGATAAGGGGGACAAAAGCAATTCTTTTGGTACAAGTTGCATGGTATTTCAAGCTAAGGAGAATGGGCATTAAGGCACCCTTGAGTTACAGGGTGGGCTAAGAATAAGCCTCAAACCCCCTCAGGGGGCCTGGGAGAGTAACCCTTGTTATTAACCCTTAGGGCACCTTTGTATCCACATCATTTCATCACTCAACCACTAGGCAGGAGAATTCTTTCAGAAAAAAGGAATGAAGGTCATTGTCTTTAGTAGCTGCTTCCTGTTGCACAAGGGGAAAAGATTCCACTTCAAGGGCCCAGAATTTGTTGAGGAGAGGTGATCAGCATGGGATGTGGAACACAGTGCCAGCTGAGTCCAGGGTAGAAAGAAGTGGGACACCAAGGGTAGGGGTTGATATCCTAAAAGTTGAAAGTGAAATTTCTACAGGTGAGAAGACACAAAGTGAACCAGGAGGTTAAACAAGCATGGATTATTTATAAGAACAAGTAAAATTATTAATAATGGTTCAGAATGGGGGAAAGAAGGGAGAGGAACCATGACCCCCAGAAGGAGGAAGGGGGAGATATCAGCTGGAGTGGATATCTTGAATCTAAGAGGTTGCCTATAATATCCTTTGAGTGCTCAAAGGATAAATTCTATGCAGGGTCTTCAGGGAATAGTGGGAAAGCTGTGGGGAGTAAGCTAGTATCCCTCGGAATTATGGTGACACACCCAGCAATAATGTATTCTGCCTAACCCCACAGAGTTTCGTATTTGAATTAAAGCCTTAGACTTCCAGTCCTGAGGAAGCAGGTCTAATAATCCTAGGCACAGGGTGGGAATCAGGAATCAGTGGGCTACAAATAAAAGTGGTTCAATGAGGGACCCAAAACCCAGCAGAACTAGAAAGCACACAGATAAGTCCCTACAGTGATGGCTTCAATGCATAGTTTCCTTTGATCATGTTTCTGCCTAGTCGTGCCTTGCGTCTTATCTCACATTTCACATCCTGCCTCCTGCTTGCTTCATCTGCCTCAGCACTCCTGTCTGCCTCATCATCCACCCAAACGCTTTTGGGGGAGGGACAAAGGAGCTGTCCCTGCCTGAGTGGGGGTGGGGAGGGGAGTAAAATGAGGCTGAAGCAGCATCCAGGAAATGAGGAGAATGTGGAATAGGTATCCTTGTTGCATGACCATCTGCCCAGTTGAGAATCTAGAAGACACAAAGCTGCCAGACAAGTTCCACATGCAGAGCCCAAATAAAGAATAGAGGAAAACAAAGAAAGAAACCAAGAGTTTCATGATGGTATTATTTATTTTTGACATATAAGATTAATTTGATCTTATTATTTTCACAGAATTTACCACTCTGATTCCAGTTCCTTTAGGAGGATCAGATATTATTGAGGATCCAACTCTACACATGTAAATACAAGTAACAACACTTTGCAGGTAGAAGCTTTCAACTCTATCAACACTTTGCACATAGAAGTTTTCTATCCTTGAGTTTAATAGTTATACAAATGAATTTACGTATAAAAGACTGAATTTCACTCCAGTTACCATAAAAGACTTGGGAGCACTCATAAGTAATTAATTCCAAAACAGTGCATATCAATAAGTTGCTTATAATAAAACACGTTTGTACCACAGAACGAACAGTATAAACAGGTATTATTTCCACAAAAGTAATAAACTTTGAATGAAGTTGACTTTTCCATTAATACAATAGTATTCCATAATTGACCTCCCTTTAAGAAATTTGCACTGAAATTATTTTCCTCAAACAGAAGACGTTTCTGATCTAGTTTCAGTAATCAAAAGAATAACAGGTCCCTCAATCAGTTGTACCAATACTCAATTATTATAACATCACTTTGAAACATTTAAGGACCTTATTCCATACAAACATATATCTAGTGACAGGCAGATGACTAAGCCAAATACCCATTTACCAAGTTCTTTAATATATAAAAAGGAATATAATCTGAGGTTGAATAGCTCAGATCTCAAACACACACTTTTTTATAATAGCTCAGATGTATCTCAGTCTTAGTCTATGGGGTAATGATTCAACATTGTGTTTGTACCTCTGTTTCACAAACTTCTTTTCTCTTTGTTTAATTATTCCCATATTATTCAGAAAGAATGTTCTAGTCCAGGGATTTAATCTTTCATATGGCTATGTAATTTTACCCAGTATCATTCTATTGTATAATAGATTTAGTATTTTACTTACAGAATGTGTGAACTACACATTCAGGATTGAAAAGCAAAATTTTACATATGTGCATTGTGCTCACATATCTTTCACTACCACTTGCTTTGATTACAGAAATTTGCCATAAAAAGGAAAGGCAAGGACATGATTAGATAAAATGTCACAGTTTTCCAACCATCAATTCCACCTCATAGCCAGATTCAGGAATAGTCAGGTGAAAAACATTCCTTTTCAAAGGAACACAAAGGGGAAACTGAGATAGGATCCCATGCTAAGCTGAAGCTAAGATTGTCCTCTCAGTTTTTCCAGACATAGACCAGTTATAAGGGGAAGTAAAGTTACACCTGTAACAGTCACATTCTCTGAGCACCTTGTAGCATTTCTCTCAGAAGGTAGATTATTGACTATTGACCATTGACGGATTTTTATGATCCATCAGATAACTCAAAACACAGTTTGTTATAGTCCCACGAGCTTTTACCTCAGATGGCAAATTTCAATAATCAAAATTTTACCAGGACTCACATTTCAAACTTGAACTTGTCTTCATACAAAAGCCAGTCATTAAAGATCATTTCCATATATTTGCAAATTCTCAGCATGCTAAGTTCCCTGTTTAGGTTGCTTGCAAGATAAAGAAAAATCATCATGACACAGGATGGGGAAGATGAATGACACAGGATGGGGAAGATGAATGACACAGGATGAGGAAGATGAATGACACAAGATGGGGAACACAGGATAAGGGGGACAAAAACAATTCTTTTGGTACAAGTTGCCTGGTATTTCAAGCTAAGGGGAGGGGGCATTAAGGCACCCTCAAGTTACAGGATGGGCTAAGAATAAGCTTCAAACCCCCTCAGGGGGCCTGGAAAAGTAACCCTTACTATTCACACTTAGGGCACCTTTGTATCCACATCACAAGGAAGCTCTACAGGCTCAACTTGTTCCTATAGCAATAAGGGATAATTTTCTTTGCTGGGGCCCATTCATGGATTACTGTGAGAGACATGATCTTCATCTGGGGTCCAATTACCCCGACCAGGTACTTTTCAAAGTTTAAAGGTATTCAAAACAAAAGCTTTGGCAGAAAGGAACTCACAATTTGGTTCAGGAGACAAAATTTGTACATAGATGATTCCTGTAAAAGGTAGTATATGGTATTGTGGTTTGTCCTTTGTTCTCGAAGAGCACCATGACATCAGGAAGATGATGCCATGACTTGGAAGTCAATTGGTTTTAAATGAGGGAGAATACCCTCACCAAAGTCATCAGCCTCATTTTCTGCTCTGGAGCCACCTGGGTCCAGCAGCCAGATATAGATCAGGACAACTGGAGATGGCCTAGGATGCAGTGGGAGATCTTGGCCTTTTTAAGCTAAGGTCTTTCAGAGACTCACTCTGATTGAGACAATGCCCTTTCAGTGATTAGGACTGTTTAAGAAGTAAGCCAAGTGGGGGTGGCTGTGTGGCACAGTGAATAGAGCACCGGCCCTGGAGTCAGGAGACCTGAGTTCAAATCCAGCCTCGGACACTTAACACAAAAAAAGCCTAGCCATCTGACCTTGGACAAGTCACTTAACCCCAATTGCCCTCCAAAAAGCAAAAAATAAAAAAAATTTAAAAAAAAAAAAGAAAGAAGCCAAGTGATGAATTCTTAAATAAAAAATAAATAAATAAGAAAAAATGGAAGGGGAAGACCCTCGATGTTTTTGGCCAAAAGAGAAACAATTGCAATTTACATTCACTCTAAGATATCAGGGCCCAAACAATAGCCTTTAGGTTGTGTTTGGATAGGGCCCTATTGTTGGCCAATCAATGAGAGCCAGAGTGAACTGGGTTTAAAGCATGGTCTTTAAAAAAATCTAGCCGGTAAACCTCAAGTTATCTAGGTAGGTTTCAGTCTTCAAAATTTACCTTCCTTTGGACAGAGAACCTTCAGGTAAGAGCATGATACCCCACGATGAGAGGGAGAAGAAGGGGAAAGGGAAGGGGAAGGTGAGGGAATCCCTGGGCTCTAAACCACTGTGAATAATATATTCTTTGTGTCAACCATTTAACAAAGGTTTGGTCCAAAGAAATAAACAGAATCAGTTTCCCCCTTAACTGAAGGTTTGTCATAAGAACAAACAGAATGGGGTCCCCCTTAACCAAGTGTTTGTTCAAGAACAAAGAGAATGGGGTTAACTTTACCAAAGGTTTGAAGAAGGAACAAACAGAACCAGACTTTACGTGTGCTATAATGTACTTATTTATTCTTAGTAAGCCAGAAAATCATGCATGATGTAATCAGAAAATAAATCTGAACTTACAGGTAAACAAACTGAAGGAGACCCTTCATACACTTAGAGCAATCTGAACTCCAGGATGCCTGTGTCAATCTAAAATTATAGTTTCTATATGTGTTTAATCATAATATGAGAAAGCAATTTCTTCATAAGATATATTGTAAATACAAGTAGAATAAGAGAATGTCAAAGTGTCAATTGAAATTATAGATCCAGGATTTATCATTAACATAGATAGATAGATAGATAGATAGATAGATAGATAGATAGATAGATGGTAGATGGATATCATATAGCCATAAAATACCAAGATAAGAATAGTCCCATTATTCAAGATAGTATCCAGTTCAAGGCACTTTGTCCTTGGTTGTCATAAACAGAAGAATGCTCCTGGTCTACTTTATCTGGCCTTGTAGTTGCTGACACAGGAAAGGGCATTTGGGGTTCACTCAGAGAGCAAAGCAAAGCATGTCTGTTATGCCAGAGTACACAAAGCATTATGGTAGATGAAGCTCAGAGTGAGCCCAAAATGTCTTTCTCCTGATTCATCAATCCAGGTTTTAGACATTTCTCAGGTGATGAGGAGCTCAAAAATGGTTCACATTCTCCTTCTTTTGGTCAAAGGTATGCCAAAATGTGCCATCTGCAGACCAAGAAGGAAAGGGAAAACCTCACTCTTCCTCAGGGAGTAGATAGAGATGTCCACTTGGAGCCAGCATCTTTGGATGATCCAGGAGTCCACATCCACAAGTTGGCAGTTATGGGAATAGTCAGAAAGGCCTTATAGGGTCCCTTAGAAGACATATGGGTTGACAATCAAGAGAAAACAGCTTAACATAAGTTCTTGGTTAAATGCACATAGAGCTGGTTCAGTTTCTCAGCCATGCAAGGCTGGGTTCAAACATTACAATAAAGTTTTTCTCATAATTTATATAATTGCACAATTACATTAAGTCTGGTACAGAGTAAAGGCCTCACAATAGACTAGTTTTGAGAAAGAATATTTACATTTCACTGAGGTAACCAAGAAAACTTAAACATAAATCATACAAAGCAATACAATCATTATCACCAATGTTGACTAATATTAAGTCTCCTTGTATCCCAGTAACCCTTTCCTAATGTCCATTTAAGCAACATGGTTTGAGTCCCAGATGTCTCATGTAGTTTTCTGGCCCCTAGAGATCCTTTATTGGACGATAGGTTTATTCTCAGGACAGCTCTAAAAGGGAGTTCTGCTGCTCAGAGGGTTCAGATTTAGAAGTTCCCAGGTAATTCTGACTTATAAATTTGTATAATCAATTAAATTTGGTTCTTCAATTTTCAAAGTTCAGATAATTTCAGTTTGTTACTTAAATCTTGTACCTGTCATAAGAATTTTCTTTTAAATGTGATGGTCCAATCATAAAATGAGCTTCTGTCTTTTAAAATGATCAGAAAGGTACTTTAATAATAGGAAAATAACTTCACTTACTTTTACCCTTATCGTATATTTGTGTGTAAAAATTCAGTTTTGAAGATGAATTACCAAAACATGATTAAAGTCTGAATTTCCATGGTGGATAAATTTTGGAAGTCAACCACACATACACACATACACACACACACATACACACGCAGACATACACATATATGTATGTATGTATATATGTATGTATGTATGTATGTATATAACTCTTAGAAGAAACAATCTAATCTTGTTACTTTCCTCTCAACATTTTCTATCCCATTTAATTAGAAATCTCTCACACTGCATTTTTTTCCTTATTACTTTACCCAATCATTTCCTCCTTAGGAGAATGTTGTCTCTATATTATTATTTGGCCATAAATATAAATAAAAAATGTAAGATTTTCATACTTCGTCCTATAATACAAAGATGATCCAGTATCATTCTATTGTATAATAGATTTAGTATTTTACTTACAGAATTTATTGACTGTAGAAATTTTATACAAAAGGAAAAAGAGGGACATAGATATAACAATGTCATATATTATAACAGAAAGGAAAAACTTCCTTAGCTCTGTTCATTTCCATATATGACATATCCAATAGTCAATCATGTAGTCACTAGATGTTAAAAACAGGACTCAGGATTAATCAGGTGCAGAATTTTCCTTTTCAGAAAGGAAATAGTACAATTAGAAAACAGAGTTAGGGTCATCCTACCTAGGCAATATCTGAGATTGTCCTCAAACCTTTTCCCAGGCACAGACATTCATCTTTAGCAGTCCTCAGCCTGCAGCACATGACATTCTACTATTGGCTTCATGACAATTCAGCTATCCCCGTAATCAAAGCTCAAAACAATAGTAAATTACAGTCCCGTAAAGCCCTAAATAAGTAGTTCCAATAATCAGAGCTTTAAGAGAGTTAAACTCTCAAGGATCACACATCCTAGAAATAAGTATTTAATCTCACATTGGTGACAGTAAGACATTGATAACAGAAAAAAAAATACTACTGTTCTCAGAATCCCTGTAGATAATGGGAACATCTTAAGGTGAGTTTTAAGTAGTTTGCATAAATTTCTGTACATGTTCTAATTTTAGATTAAAAATAATTTGGGCAGCTAGATGGCACAGTGAATAGATCATCAGCCCTAGAGTCAAAAGTACCTGAGTTCAAATTCAACCTTAGACACTTAACACTTACTGGCCTTGGGCAAGTCACTTAACCCCAACTGCCCCTCCAAAAAAAAAATAACATTAGGTTTCCAATTAGGATAACACAAGATAGCTCATAAGTTACTACTCTTCACTAACATAACTGTCTGCTCTGGAATCCTATGCCACATTAAAGCAAAAATATACATTTAAAATAGAATTTATCAAATTAAGTAGGTGTAAAATGTCCTTAAAGAGCATAAATAAAATTCTGAAGTATTATAACAAACTAAATTTCTAGTAATTACAGAATATCTAGTTATCAGAAAATTCCTTAGTCAAAAAGGTGTTATAATAGGGGAGACTTAGTTTTTATAAGGCAAGAAGAATATATTCAATTAAGTTTAACTGATCAAAATAACAAAATTTACCAGGCCTTTAAAATTTTACCCAATGTCTTTTCTTTCCTTTGTCCTTAAATATATCACTAGAAATTAACAAAATGATTACAATTTGGAAATATTTATAATTATTAACAAAATAATTACAATTTCTTGTCCAAAGTCTGAATTAATCAGACTGCTTTGCTTTGCTTTAAAAATGCTTGTTCCTGTGTCAGCAACTCCAGAGACCATTTAAGGCTGGAGCTGGAAGTGAGATTTCCCCTTAACTTGAGACATATTCCATATGGGAAGAAAACAGAGACATCCAGAGACCATAAATTCCAATTGGACCCTGCTCCATCCATTATCTTGTCAATTTGTATTTACAACCAAGAAACTTCCTTTCTCATAATATGGATAGTAAATATATGGAGATCATAAAATTGTGTGACACAGCCACCCTGAATTGTGATGGCTCTAAAAGGTATTTAAGCTTTCTCATTCTTTTGTTCAGTCAGTTAGAACTTAGCTTCTAACTCCTTCTATGTACAAGTTCTCTAGTTTTAAGGGAATAAAATGAAATAACTGTATCACTATGTGTCTCCTTTAACCAAACTTTTCAAGTTAACAGTTATGGAGCTGTTGACATTGGATAGAACTGTTGAATGGGATAGACTGAACAGCACCTCAGTTCATCAAAGTTAATGATTTAGGCACCTCAGGATTCATTTTTCCTGGAGTCTTAACCTTGTTGAAATCGAGTACATTCAGCTTCCAAAGGACTCCTGCTAGTTTGGTTGAAGTCTGAAATTCCCTGTAAGCTAGCTCAGGGGGTGGGGATCAATTTTCATTAAACTGCAAATCAATCACAAACGTTGCAGGATCTGACCCTTTTAATACTTGAATAAGAGCCAATTTATAACAAGACACTAATTTGTCCTCTTTTTGTCATTAAATGTGGACTTTGTATTTGTACTATCAGTTTGTCTCTGTGTCTTTGTGTTTGTATCATGTGAGCTGTGACTGAGACTGTTACCTTGTCCCATCTAAATTACAGGCAGAAGCCAGACATTTCTAAAGACTGCAGTTAGTGAACCAAACAAATCTTGAAACTATTTACCTTGTAGTTGTGGCCAACCTGGAATTATAATGAAAAGTTAGATATAGCTAAAAAAAATCTTAGCAGATTCTGAGAGTAATCATTAAGAAATTTGAAATTGATTATATTTGGATTACTAGAGAGACTGTAGGTAGACTGTAACAAGTACTAAAACACCTACGTCACTCAGCATTCCTCACTCCCTCCCCATAGTTAAGAGAGTATCTCAGTGTGGGGATTTTGTTTTTAACAACCACAAGACTTTTGTTAACTCTTCTCATTCCAGATCAGATTAGGAGAAGACAATGCAGGAGAATTGTAGGCATAATACTCACAGACTGGCAATAGCCCTAACTGCCTGTGCCTCTGGGCATCTTGTAACCCACCATTCTAGGCAACATTTGGAAATGTCACCCAGGTCCCGTACCTTCTGCCCAGCCTTACCCAGAAAGCTCAGCACATTTTGCAGTTGTGGGAAAGTGAGAGGTGTATGGATCAGGCCTTAGGATCATTCCCTAAGCCCTGCCTCCAGGAATTGTCACCACTAGGAATTAGCCTCTAGTCCAGGTAAACTCTGTACTTCTCTGTTCTAGTTGCAAAAATGTATTTTATCTCTGTTTGAACTGTTTCCTGAATTTGTAAATGGAAAAATAATAGTGACTGGTACAGGATCAAAATAGTATTGACTGAAATTGGCTGAACTATCTCAATTCCAACTTGAAGAGTGAAAAGACAAAAATGTATATTAATAGCTTTGGTTACACTTACTACTGGTTCATTTATACTACAAGTTAGTCTGCTATGAATGAAAGAACTATTAGTGAAGTCATGAAGTCTGATTTTTATCCAACTAGAGAGTATATGGGTCAGTGTGATATTTCCATGTTAATCAGCTTTAAGAATGTTCTTCCTATGGTGGACTGTCGGCAATCAATAGAAGAATTATCTCTAGCATTGTCTATTTATCCTGTATGACTTGTTTTGAATATATTTGATTGCATATTGTCTCCTCCATTAGACTGTAAGCTCAAGGGCAATGATTGACTATTGCCTCTTTTTGAATCTCCAATGCTTACCACAGGTTTGGCACATCATAGGTCCTTGATAAAAGTTTATTGATTAAAAAAAAAGAAAAGAAAACTAAAATGATCCTTGTGTCAAAAGCTGGCTTAAAGAGAATTGTGGACTTCTACCAAAACTGTGGGAGTCAGAGAATGAGAACTGGGAATAAAAAGACTCACCCACACACCTGGCAAAGCTGAGACTTTACGGGGAAAACAATAGCCCCGTGGACCAAAATCACTAGTGTTGGGGGTGGGGGAGTTGTCTCTCCATTCCAAGCAGTACCATCCATGTCACGGCACTAAAACCTGTTAACCATTAAGCAAAGGTTTGGCCCAAAGAAACAAACAGAGTCAGTTTCCCCTTTAACTGAAGGTTTGTATAAAGAACAAACAGAATGGGGGTTCCCCCTTACCAAAGGCTTATTCAAAAACAAACAGAATAGAGTTTACTTTACCAAAGGTTTGAAGAAGAAACAAACAGAATCAGGCTGTACATGTGCTATGATGTACTTATTTATTCTCATTAAGCCAGAGAATCAAGAATGATGGAGTCAGAAAACAATTCTGAACTCACAGGTAAACAAGCTGAAGGAAATCCTTTATACGTTTGAGCAATGCCAACTCAGGATGCCTATGTCAACCCAAAATTATAGTTTCCATATGTGTTTAACCATAATATGAGAGAGAAATGTCTTGATAGGATATGTTAAAATACAGTAAGATAAGAGAATGTCAAGGTATCAATTGAAATTATAGATTCAGAAAAAAATAAAAAGAAAGAAATTATAGATTCAGGATGGCTGTGTTTCTTTTACCATTAACATGACTACATATATATATATGTATATGTGTATATGTATATATATTCATATACATAATGCATATATACACATATGTATACACACATATATAGCATAATATACCATAGCATGTGTTCATAAAGTAGTAAGATAAGAACAGTCCCATTATTCAAGATAGTGTCCAGTTCAAGGCATCTTGTCCTTGGTCTTCATAAACAGAAGAATGCTCCTGGTTAGCTTCATCTGACCCTGTAGCTGCTAACACAGGAAGGGACATTCTGGGTTCACTCAGACAGCAAAGCAAAGCATGTGTGTTATGCCAGAGCACACACATCATTATGGTAGGTTAAGCTCAGAGTGGGCCAAAAATGTCTTTCTCCTGATTGGTCAGTCCAGGTTTTGGGCCTTTCTCAAGTGATGGGGGGGCTCAAAAATGGTTCACATTTGGAAATAGCATATTTATCCAAAATAGGATTATCAACTTCTTTTGTTACCCTCTTCTAAGTTCCAACTCTTTGTCTTAGGAATGGTAAATTAATTCATGGTTAGAAGTACTTACTTTCCAAAGAATATTTTCCTCTTCAAAGTTTACTACAGCTTTAGGCCTGTAAAGAAATATATGTGCTAATCTATAAGATGATCAAGCCAATTTCCAAGATTACTTAAAAACATATATGTGTTCCTTTTCATCTCTCTGGGGAAGGATCTATGGTTCTAGTTGCTTTAACAAACTTGACCATCCTTACCATCCTCCTAATTCTGACCTTATGTCCCTGACTGGTTTACTTGCTGCTTTGTTTGATCTTTGTAGAGGAAGGGAGGAGTACTTTGGAGCAGGGATTTTTAATCTAGGGTCCATGGACTTAAAACAATACATTTTGATAACTGTTTTTCAAATATAATTGGTTTCATTTACAATATATTTTATTTTACTCATTTAAAAGATCCTTCTGAGCAGAGGGGAATAGTTTTCACCAGACTGCCCAAGGAATCCATGACACAAAAATAGACTAATTAATTCTACTCTGTAGTTTTGTGGCTGCTCAGAAATAAGGGAGCCATACTAAAGTTCCAAAATAATTGAAGCACAATTTCACCTTACCTTCAGCATTGACCTATAGATATCTTCTGCCCCTGAGGCCAGGGTAACAATAAACTACCAGATGTGATTCTACATTCAAACTAGAGATGGAAATGAGGAACACATTCTTATACTTGAAAATAATTGTTCTCCTAGAACAGAACATAAGTTCATATATCCCAGGTAGAAACAAGGTATTTGAAGTATCACTAAGAGGTGTAGAGACTTTCACCCCCTTCACTGAAATTTTATCCTGAAAGTGTACATTACAATGAGTACTGGGTGGAGCACAGAGAAGAGAAAGGCAGGGCAGAAGAATGGGATATTAGTAACAAGCATGGGGCAGAAGAGTCCAACTGGTGTTGTGTACTGGAGTGATCAACAAGATATTAGCAATGATTCCAGAGATTTAAAGGCTCAAGTGAGGGAATGCATCCAGAGTAAACATAATAGTATTTGCATTGATCCAATAAGTAGCTAACCAAGCTTTGCTTTACCTTCAGCACCCCCAATCAGATTGGTACATTCCTTGTGGAAGTTATAACATGGTGCATAAGAGAGAGGAGGAAGAGATTAGAAGTCATGGTAGGTAAGATTCCCAGAAGATTGCAGTGGCTCACCTGTGGCAGTCTTTGGTTTCTTCCACCTCTCTTTCTTGGTGTTTCAGTGTGTTGCCAGGCTACTATGATCTGAGGAGGGCATTCAAACAGAGCCCATGTAATTATGTCTATTTTCCTGGGGGTTTTGTATGGTCTATCATCATGACCCCCAAAGCTCTGGAGCCAGGATATAGATTATGTATCCCAGGGGGAAAAAAAAAAACTTTGTGGGACTGATGTGTCCTGCAGACTTATTTTCAGAGCCATATATTTGATCCTTCATGACAAAGCTGAACTCTCCCAATCCATTGCTGGGGAAGAATTCAATGGGGAGAGGTAACTATGTGCCATACCATGACAAAGGTATGATGGCAACTAAAGGAGAAAAGAATTGCTGTAGAGACTTTGCCTTCATTTTGAATCCCAGAGAGAGTACCAAAAGATAATTGGAGAACTACACCTTAGAAACCTGAGAAAATGGTTGTGTAGGTATGAATTCTGTGGAAGTTGGAGAGAGAGGGAAAGAGAGTGAGGGGAGAGGCAGAGGAGAGGAGAGA
This sequence comes from Pseudochirops corinnae, assembly GCA_028646515.1. Taxonomy (NCBI): domain Eukaryota; kingdom Metazoa; phylum Chordata; class Mammalia; order Diprotodontia; family Pseudocheiridae; genus Pseudochirops; species Pseudochirops corinnae. The sequence goes on along the minus strand of CM053590.1, from coordinate 155,406,220 downwards.
AGAGGAGAGGAGAAGAGAGGAGAGGATGGGATGAGATACAAATACCCTTTCAAGTAATAGGGATCAGCAGGACAAAATAGGACTTCTGCTATGGATGATCCTTGACTGGATTTAGAATGCTGTTTTGGGAACAAAGAAAACTTATTCTGTTTTCTTTCTTTTGATAAAACATCTTCTGTGTTGTTGCAAACTACACAATTGTAAGTGAGGAGTCATTTTATTATACTTGGTACTATGAACATATTTTCTCCAGGTTTCCTCGTGGTTATGAGCCTAGAAGTAGAAAATTCTCCACCTCCTACAGTGTACCTAGACCATTTGTGTCACGAAAGAGTCTCTAATACAAGGATCACAATATTATCAATAACTGCTACATGTTATTCTATTCCTTCTCTGTAGCCACCACCTCAGTTCCTCTCTCCCCCATTCCTATCCCCTTCTCAAAAAAAAATATCAATTAATTTTCAAACTATCCTGATGATGATGGTACCTTTTGGTTGCTATACTTTTTGTTATCTAGGTATATTTCTGGATTGAGTCAACATAGATCATAAATTAAAATGATCCAATAAGTCTTTTTGGGTGAAGAAATATGAGCTAATACTGTGTCAAGTATAATCAACATTAAATCTGGGAATCAAAGGCAACTGTGAGAGGTTTAATTTTGTTGTACATATGACCAACCCTGCCATACCATTCCCCAGTTAGTAACCAACCACTGTGAAATCCTGAAAGGAAGTACAATCTTGGCATGATTGAGTTTGATTTTCTCTCACCTTTCAACCCGCAATTGCTATTAGTGTCTTAACTATCCCCATATCTGGTATCAAAGCCAAGGACTTGGAGTTTGTTGTTAAAGACCCCTTTATGGAATCATATTTTGAATTAATTGATAGCTTTCAGAAACTATCATTGCTTTTTATTCATCTCCACTTGGAAGGAAAGTAATGGACACTCTGTCCTTCAGAATTAAAAATTATTCTCTTTGGTGCCATCCTGCCTAGGTTGCTGTATATCACTTTGTGGGAGGTGGGGGTGGGGGTGGGGGGGGCGGAATCTGACATAGGCAGGTCTCATTAGATGAACAGAACATCATGACCCATCTCATATGGAAAGTTAATTTCCTAGAACAAATTACTCAGGCACCTTCTCTTCTTGCCCTGGGTATTGACAGTATTTCAGATGCAGTTTGAGGAATTTAAGAGCCCTTCGCTAAGTGAGATTCAGAAATTTAAAGGAATACCATGTGAAAGTCCATTTAATTCTCATGAAAGGCATAATGGAACAGTAGAAAATTTAGAGAAAGACAGCAAAAAGTATCAGAACACTAGAGGTGCTACTAAATCAAAGCATCCTAAAATAGAAAATTAACACCCCTGGGACATCTGGGATGATGAAAGAAAACAGAAGATCAGGTTTAGGTCTGTAAAATTATCAAGGGAAAGTAAAGATTCCTGAGAAACTTTAGGTTAAAGACTAAGTGAAAATGAGACATAGATTAGAATTTTATTGTATTTTTACTAGAATCATCAAATGATATAGGAAGATTAACAAACAAAGATATGGGATAGTAGTAGGGTGTGGCTCACACTTCTCCCTAGTTCCTTGGTCCCAAAGGTAGCAATCCAAGTGAATAGGAGAGTCTTGTTAGATCAGAAGAGTCCTGACCTCCTCACCATGATTTCTTTTGTCTCTTCACAAAATCTAGGCACGACATCAGTCCCAGTTTGTCTCTCCAAACTGAAGGAATCATTTCAGCAGTTGTTTGAATGTGGTCATAAGTACAAGTGTAGATCCTGCTTCCTCCTTCCTCTATTTGTCCTGTTATTTTTGTATCAGTGTGCTAAGTGATTGCCCACAAGTCTCCTTTGTATTTACCCCATTCTTCACTAACCACATCTGTAGTTCTCATACTCTTTCCCTTGTCCTCAGTCAATTCCACTAGTACTGGACCTTTGGTCACCAGCTTTTAAAACATTCTTTGCAAACCATGTTGGAATAATATGGATTCTCATGAACAAGTCCTAAGTTTCTGAAGACTAGTATAATATGGAGCAACCAATTGGCTAGGACCCCTGCCAGTCAAATCTGCAGTATGACCCTGGAAGCAGGAATGTTGATGAATTGCCTGGGTCTGGTATCCAGACCTTCAGCTCCATGAACTATAAGGCCTTCACTGCTTCTGCTCAGAAGCTGAGAGAGAATTTCACTGACTGAGCCTCTGTCCAAGGTCCTGATGTCAGCAACCTACATAAAAATGAGATTCTTGTCCTATTTAGTCCTAAAAGCATTAAACCCTTTCCTAGGAATACTTTAATCCCCCATCAAGTTCTGAGTGCCACACCAGCCCCAGGGATACTTGGTCAGTGATCCAGACAAAAGTTTCAGGGCCACAATCCTTGCTAATGTTTTCTATCTGTGCAGTTAGGCCTTAGGATGCTTTCCATCTTTTTCAACTGTGGCTTAATGTGGGAAGGAGAAAGGAATAAGCAATTGTTGATGTACCAGGCATTGTGCTAAGTATTTTATAAATATTATCTTGTTTGATTCTGGGAGGTAGATGCTATTATTATTCCCATTTTACATTTAAGATAACTGAGGCAGACAAACAGTAAGTGGCTAGCCCAGGGTCACGTGACTTTTAAGTATCTGAGGTAAGATTTGAACTCTGGTCTTTCTGACCCCAGACCCAGCACTATAGGTACTGTGATACCTAGCTGCCCAACAGAAGACCCTGATCAATGCTTACCACAGAAGGAATCTGGAAAAATACAATATCCTGGTATATTAAAAACCAGGGAAATATCCTTTGTATCCTGAAAGAAGTAAATCACTTTATCTTGTTGGGTCATTGTTTTCTCATCTATAAAAGAAAGGGGTTAGTATGACTTCAGAGGACAAAATATGACACCTACCACTCACTTCCTGCCAGACAGCTAATGAACTTAAAGTATATATTTTTTGACATAGCTAACGTGGGAATGTGTTTTGCTGAACTATGCATTTTTGTTATAAAGATTTTATTTTTTTGTTTTTATTGGTCAGCTCAAGAGAAGTGAAGAGATATAATAAATTCTCATAAAATAACATTTTTAAAAGAAATAAATAGGTATATAGATAAATACTTATCATTTGAACAATACTGATTTAATAACTATATGTTACGCACTGAAAAATAGGAGATTGGACTAATGACCTTTGAGTTTCCATTCAGCTCAAGCTCTATGATCCTATGACTTGTGCATCCTTGGGCAAGTAATTTAATCTCATCTCAGTCTCCTCATTATAAAATGAGGTACTTGGACTAGATGGTCTCTGAGTCTCTTCTAGTTCAAGATTCACAAACCTAATGTCCTATGATAAAAAGAAGAAAATTATATAATGGCTAGTAATCAGCACCAGAAATGACATAGAATGGAAATAAGTTATTTCAAAAAAGAATTTTGATCCATCAATTCATGAGAGCAATAATATATTATTAAAGGAAAATATGGGTAGGTTCTTTTTGTGTATATATATAGACCTAACCATTGGAGGTTACTGATGTGGATAAAGACTATTTGCTTCCAGAGCCTAACCTATCATTTCCTGAGAAAGAACACTGAACTAAGTGGACCCATGGGTATCTGATCCAATGTGGTGATTCTTGTATTCTTAAACCATCTGTTGACAACATATTTTCTCCAAGGCTGCTGGGTTTGTAGGATTAAGAAGCCAAATTAGTTTTATTTCATACTCAGCATTATTATACCATCAGCATTCATACTCAACAATATTTGCCTAATTTTTTTTTTGCTTTTATTTAGTTACAAGTTAGGCAATTTTGTTTTGAGATTTATGTTAAGGTTTTGCCAAATGGATTTCAACAAAAATATTCATCTGTATTCAGAAACTAGAGATTAGGAAAACTTCACCTATTGGCTTCAATCTAGATATTAATTTAGGATACAATGGCACAGTGGAGAGAACACTGGCTCTGAGATCAGCAGATATGCTCAAATCCTGCCTCTCACACTTAAATCTATGTGACCTTGGGGAAGTTACTTTATGTTCTTGGTCTCCAGTTTCTTCATCTGCAGAATATGGGAACTAGATTAAATGAACCCCAAAATACCCTCCAGATTTAGAACTAGTATATACTCTTTGCCCTTTCTCACTTATTTACTCCGACTTATTACTGATTGGAGAATAAACTGAGGAATGGTACCCAGTTCTAATTCCATTTTATAATATTTTATTTTTCCCCAATTACATATTAAAACAATCTTTGAGCATTTAAAAAATGAATTCCAAATTCAATCCCTTTCTCCCTCCATTACCTCCTCCCTTCCTGAGAAGGTAAGCAATCTGATATAGTTTACACATAGGCAATCATGTAAAGCACCAGTCCTAATTCCATGCTATACTTCCTGGTGTGGTGGAAGTAGGCCTGAAATAGGAGTCAGAATGCTGGGTCTGCCACTTACTAGCTAACTAATCACAGACAATTCACATTAACTCTCTGACTCTCATTTTCTTCGCCTATAAAATGGGCATGATTAATTCTATTTATTTACAGGTTGTTGTGAGGAAAATGCTTTCTGAATTGTAAGGTAAACGTAAGTAGGAGAGAAGCAGTATTGTGTAGTAGATAGAAAGACGCCTTGGCCTCAGGAAGATCTAGTTTCAAGTCTGGCCTTTGACATGTGCTAGTTGTATGACTCTGGAGAAGTCCTTTAACCTCTCAGCGTATAGGCCACTCTCCAAGACTATAATTTGTAGGGTGTTATTATGTAGTCATTCTAGCTGTGTCTGATTCTTCATGACATAGTTTTGGGTTTTGTGGGCAGATATTCTGGAGTGGTTTGCCATTTCCTTCTCAAACTCATTTTGCAGATAAGGTAACTGAGGCAAACAGAGTAAGTGACTTGCCTAAGGTCACCCAACTAGTAAGTGCCTGAAAACAGATCTGAACTCAGAAAGACAAGTCTTTTTGACGCCAGACCACCTATCTGTATAGTAGTTACAGATCTGCTTTAGGAAGACTTTCCTTGTAGGGAGTTCCTTATACTAATGAAATCACAGGCCTGTTCCCCTTCCTTTCAAAAATCATCTTGTAATTAAAAGCTATTGTCATTTGTGTTCGGGGCTTATTTTATTGAGCTCAGTCAGTCCTCTAATATTAAAAATCCTTAGAAAGCAGAAGACTTGTCTCTCCCTGCTCTCTCCCAATCCTAGGGACATAGATTTAGAGTCGAAAAAGTTTTTAGATGTCATTTACTTTGACTCCACCATTTTATAGGTGAGAAAAATGAGGACTAGAATGATTGAGTGACTTGTAGAAGGACATATAGCCAGTACTTAGCAGAAGTGAGCTTTTGAACTCAGGTCTTCAGACTTTAAATCATCATTACAGTATAGGGTCTTTACCTTGCTTTCTTATAGCCAAGAAACAGAGTTAAAAATTATTGTGGAGAGATAATTCTGGGAAGATGGCAGAAAAGGTCAGAAAATCCCAAGCTCCCAAGATTTTCCCCCACAAAAGAAATAAAATAGCACCTCAGAGCAAACAAAGTGCAGGTAAAAATAAATAAGAACAGGGGCTAAAAAAGGTCCTCATGGGACAATCCAAGAAAATCAAGAAGAAAAATAGCAGAATGAGGTTTGGTCTCCATAAAGATTAAACACCTCCCGACTATAGTCTGCTTATGCTTAAACAAAAAGCAGCAAGTCATAGGGTTGGATGGGTTGGGAGTCTGCCTCAACTCCAGTCCTGGGAAATTTTACCCTAGGGGACAGTGAGAGGAGTTGGGCATCTGTGTCAGTGAAGATGGAGGGAACATCTGCTAATAAGGAACACGAAACTGAGCTGTGCTGCAGAAAGCTGCAGGGATGAGAGGGAACCAGTACACTCCCAGTGAATGCAGAATCAGTGGGGCAAAACACCCCTGGCTGTGGGCACTTACAGGAGGCTGGGTGTTTGGCTTTGGTCACAGGCTAGAGGGGAGAACTGAAGATCCAAGACCAGAGGCACCATCTCATATACCCCAGGACTAGAGGTGATTACAAAAAATAAACTATTACTACAAATTAAATGCACAGGCAAAGGAGAAAGACTCCAACTATAGAAAGTTATTATGGGAATAGGACCAGGGTTTCATCTTCAGAGGAGGACATTGAAGGAAAGAAACTCTTCTACCCCAAAGAGTAATGTCAAATAGTCATCTACCCAAAAAATTTACAGAACTAAAAAAGACTTTAAAATCAAATGAGAGAAATTGAGGAAAAAAATTAACAATAGAATAATCCAAGAAAAACAAGAAGATTATGAAAACAAAGTCAACCTATTAGAAAAGGAGATGCAGAATATTAAGGAAGAAAATGACACCTTGAAAATTAGAAAAGCCAGCAAAGTTAAAAGAGATGAAGAAATAATAAAACAAAATATAAAGAATGAAAAAACAGAAGAGAAAGCAAAACATCTTATAAGAAAAACAACCATTCTGGAGAACAGATCAAGAAGAGAAAACATAAGAATAATCAGACTACGTGAAAGCTGTGATCAGAAAAAGAATCTTGCTATAATGATACAATAAATAATTAAAGAAAATTGTCCTGAAGCATTACAACAAAGGGGGAAAGTAGAAACATAAAAAAAAATCCATCAATCACCACTTGAAAGCTATGCTGTGAGGAAAACTGATAGGAATATTATAGTCAAATTCTTAAAACCCCAACTCAAGGATAAAATATTAAGAACTACAATAAAAAAAATTTAAAATGACAGTGCTACAATTAGAATCACACAAGACCTAGTAGCAGAGGCACTAAAGGACCCAAGATCTTAGAATACTATATATCAAAATGCAAAAGAACAGGGATTGCAGCCAAAAATATCATAGCCAGCTAAGTTAAGCATAATCCTGAGTGGAAAAAAATGGACATTTGATCAACTGTCAGACTTTTAGGACATTGTTAAAAGAAAAACCTGAACTTAATAGAAGATTTGACATACAAGAGCCAAGAGAAATGTAAGGTACATATCTAAGACTGATTACAAGACATTCAATAAGGACAGAGTATTTACCTTTTATGTATGTAAAATGTAAGTCTAAGGTTGTCATTAGTAGTTGGGTAGTTTGTAAGAAAGATTGGGGTAGACCTGACTATGATAGGACTTTAAAAAGTGAAACCATTTGGGAATAACTAAAAAGAGTAATTATTTTAAACAAATGAGGTACAAGAGGAAGATGTGGCACAGAGGAATTAGATTGGGGTGGAGGGCTGGCAGTTCTGGTAATCTACTTTCATTGGGAATGGGTTTAAGAGGGAACACTATATATATAGCTAGAAGAGTATAAAAGTCTTCCAAATTGAGAAGAAATAAAACAGTAAAGGGGATAGGGAAGTTAAAGGAGGGATCTCTAGAGGGGATGGTGAGGGAACAGGTTATAGGGGCAGGGTACAGAAGGGTGTTTAGATCAGTGGGAATGGGAGGATAAGAGAGGGATCCTTGGGAAGATAAGAGAGGGATGTCAAGGGGGAGGGGAGGGGATAGGTCAAAGGGGGTTATAGAAGGGTGTTTAGATTCATGGGAAAAGGAGGATAGGGGAAGAATCCTTGGAAGGGGGGATAGGCTAAGTAATAGGAGAGTAACATAGTGGATAGAAATAGAGTCAGGAGGAATAGGAAATAATAGAAATGCACAAACATTAAAACAAAGATTAGGAGTAGAATTTGTTAGGGAAAGTATATGTCTATATATGTATGTATGTACATGTATTATGTATGTGTGTATGTATATATCTGTATCTAAATATATCCACTCTTAATTGTAGCCTTTGATTGGGGAGGAGGGAAGAACAAAGCAAAAAGTGCACAGCAGAGAACAAAAGAAAACTTACAAAGAAGCAAAGAAAAGATGAACAGCTCTCAACATAATGTGTAGTATTTATCATACAGGCTTTCTTGAAATGAAAATTTATTGCCATATATTCTGAATGTTCTTATGTTGTGCTGTGCGCATGATGTGATTTTCTTTCCTTTTCTTATTTTGTATTTAAGTTTCAATATTTATGATGTTTCTGTTTCTTTTCTCTATTCTGTATTTGAGTTTAAAATTCAAATAAATAAATAAATAAATATTGCGATGTGAGGGCAGAGTGTTTTTGCAATAGTTTATGTCTCTGAATGGTTCTACTAAAGATTTAACAGTCCACATTCCACCACTGGATTATGTTCCAAAATATATAAATCAGTTGTTAACCTGAAATTATTTTCCAAAAAAACTAATACCATAACAGTGCCAGTAGATTCCAGTGTCAGGTCTCAAAAGGTGATTTAATTTAGCAAAAGCTAAAAGGTAAACAATGAGCATAGCTTAATAATTGAATTTAACATTATAAAACCTAATCATCCCTTTAGAACAACATATTTATGGGAACATGCATTCAGAATTTCAAGTGGGGAAGCTCAAAATACTATATTTGTCTCTCTAGCACAATGATTTGCTCACAGAAGGTGCCTAATAAATGCTAGTTGAACTTCAAAATCCTTATCCAATCAGGAATTGTTCATCCACCATCCTTCCACTGACCTTCAGTGGTGGTCCTCAGAGTAGATGGAGAGGAAGGACAGAGTATCATCAAGAAAAAAATGATAGATTTAGAGCTGGAAGGAAGCTTAAAGGAAATTAGGTCCAATTTGCTCATCTGGATGAGGAAACTGAAGCCTAGAGAAATGAAGTGATTTGCCCAAGGTCACATGAGTAGTAAGTAGCAGAAGCAACATTTGAACCTGGGTCCTTTAACTCCAACTCATTTTTTTTTTCTTTTCACTGTATAATTAGAGAATTCCAGCTGGTGCAGAAGGACATGCTTAGGACAAAAGGGCATACATTTTTAAAGGCATAAGATGCAAAAAAAGCTGCAACAGTGAGGGATCAAGACTTGCCATAGATGCCTATACATGGGTCATTTGTAAACCACGTATTAGAATGTCTGAGAGGGTACTTTTTGTATAAAACTGAATTATAAAGAATTTTAAGAATTTGTCATTTGAATGTAGAGGAGCTGTGGTTTTGGTAATACAAAATTTTCCATATTTTCTTTTCGAAATTTTCTTTAAAACCCCTCAATTTTAGAATTTATGTCACCACTTCTCCCCTTCTCCCCCACCCAAGGCCCCTGGAAATACTTGCATGGTGTAGAGGAGTGCTTTCTAGTACTGGGCCTGGAGCCAGGAAGACCTAGATCTTCCCAAGTGTCACCTCAGGTGCTTACTACCTCTGTGACACTGGGCAAGACCTTTCGCCTCTCAGCCTTGTACATAAAAGGGGATTGGATTTGGTGACCTCTAGGCAGCTGCCTTTCAGTTTTAAATCTATGATTCTATGAATGTTATCTTTATTCCAATTTAAAATCTTGTACAAATAAATATGAGGGCAGAATGCAGCTTCAACTAGGCATGTAACCCAGAGTATATTTTAAGTATAAGGAGATTTTTAAAATAAAAAAAATATTCAGGCAAAATTTTTATTTTAAAACTCTAAATCTCTTCTCTTCAAAAAACTGAAAAAACTACCAATTCAGCTAGCCACACAGTCAGAATTAGAGCTTAGTTCAAACATCATATTGTTGATTTTTGTGGAAGATGTGGGTCCTTAGTCTTGGGAGTTATTGGTCACAATCACAAAAATAATTTTTTCTTCAGAACTTTTCAGAATTTTTTCTTCCTCAAAAATGTATTTAATTCACAATGTAGCTAAACTACAGTATTAATTGTTCTGCTTTAATACCAGGAGCAATAATACTATTATTTTAGCTACATTAAAAAAGGTTTTTGTATACAGATTGGGATTCTAAACATCTGTACAAAAGGTGTTATTAATCCTATATATTTCCTGCTGAAAGTAATTTCTTTTCCCTGTACTTCTTTCTATGTCTGCTACACACTGACATCCATATGGGGAAGACTGCCACTGGGTAGCAGGCATGCAATTTTAAAAAGAAAATTTAAAAAAAATAAATGCAACCCTACTTCAAATTAAGCATTTGATTGATATACCAAAACAATTCATAGTGCTATAAAATTACCACAAAAATAAAGAGGCAACTAATTATAAAAATATTTAGTTTTAATATCATAGGGCTATATTTTCAAAGAGCAGTACAAAGGAGTACTATATAATGGTTATATTTCTAATTAGTTTAATCTTCTAAATGTGCACATAATCAGTGACAGTGTACACACACATGCACCATATTTAAGACATTACAAAGACATAGTGGGCTCAAGATTTAACAGGTTGAAGAAAAACTTAGTTACCCTATAACAAGGCTCAGACCCAGGCAGTAGTGGTCTTGTTTTCCACATACATACATGTGTGTGATTGTATTTGTGCAACAGCATCAAACAACATTTATTGAACATCTGTATACAAGATCCTGGGCCAGGCACTGGGGGGAACAAGAGGATATAAGACAGAGAGAGACCATGCTCTCAAGGGGTTAATGTAATTTTCTTTTGTCAGGTAAACATTGAGGTGTGGGGCTGACTGAAAGTCAGTTCTTTATTTAGGAAAACAATTTTCATGCAGTTGTCCATTTCAGGTGAGGAAGTTGAAGAACAGAGAAGGTGTCACCTTAGCAGTCTGTGTGCAAAGTGGAATCAAAACTAGGGTCACTGGACTCTGAATTTAAAGTTAAAAGGACTCTTAAAAAGCTACATGGTCCAGTGACAATGTAGCTGGTTTGAGAGTCTGGGATCAAATACTGACACTTTTATGTACCTGTGCAACCTTAGGCAAGTTACCTAATATCTCTGGGCCATAGATTCTTCATCTATAAAAGGAAGATGCTGGACTAAATAGATGAGGTCCCTACCATATCGGGATCTATGCAAGGAAGCAAGGCCTTCCTTATGCAGAAGAAACCCCTTGAGCTCAAGAAGGTTGTGACTTGTTCAAATCACACAGCAGTGATGAGCAGAGATGCAAAGATAGTGTAGATCAGAGATTCAAACCCAATTTCCACTTTATTGCTAACTTTTACAACCTCACACATTTTATGCAAGTAGGATATAGGCACACAAGCATATATACATATCAAATACATATATGTGTATATTTCAGTGAGGTACTTTAGAAAATTGCTGTTAAAACAACTCCAAAATAATTATTATTGCCTGAATTCTTTCCACCATTTTGCTCTTTGGACAAAATTGATCATACCAGAAGAACAAAGGTAGCACCCAGTCCTGCTACAAAAAGACAAAAAATGTGAGTATTGACTTACTGAGCAAAGCAAAGTTCTTGGTTCTGAAACCGTTGAAGCTTCCCATCTCAGTATTCAAAATACTGGCTATGGGAAAGACAGAAGACTGGCTCCCATTGTGTCTAAATCTATTTGGAAAAGTAGAGGAGGGAGGAGCAAAATGAATTTGAACCATGTTATCAAACAACTTCATAGTTCCAATCAAAACAATATATTTTTTTTTGAGTTTTAAGTTTTGGCTTGGATTATTCTTCTCATTTGCATGTACAGAGATAGCGTCTGTCTTCCAATTCATGTGAACATAATGCAACAAATAAATAATACTTTAGCTACATAAGTAAGTTTTAAGGAGACTAAGATGTTGGATTTTACAGAATGGGGGGGAGAGAGAGAGAGACAGAGACAGAGACAGAGAGAGAGACAGGGAGACAGGGAGAGAAAGAAAGAGAGAGAGAATGAATAAGGGTCCTAAAACTTCTTCTCTTACCATTAGCCATCATCCTGTTCCCCTCCTCCTCAATTTACATCAAAAATGTAAATGATATTAACTCTTTCAAAAGGAACTACTGTTCTAGTTTTGGAGTTTAGGTTTTTTTATGAATCAATCAATGAAGAAGCATTTATTAAGTGACATAGCACTAACTGCTGGGAATACAAAAAAAGGCAAAAAGTACTCCCAGCCCTTAGGGAGTTTATAATCTAGTGGGGGAGAGAACATGCAAACAACCTGGAGGATGACCAGAGAGAATTCTCAGAGCTGAGAGATTGAGGATCTTGTTTGTGGAACAGGCAGGTCAGTGTCACTGTATCAAAGAGTACATGGGCAGGAGGGGGTGGGGGAGTAAAGTGTAAGAAGACTGGAAAGGTAGGAGAGGGCTAGGTTTTAATTTTGCTTCTTGAGGCAACAGGAAGTTTATAACATGAGAGGCAACCCTAGATAGTAAAACAGAGGTGGCAAACATGCTACCTTTAGCAGAGTACAGCCTGAACCAGATTAAAATGTAATTGGGAAATATTTAACAAAATAAATAAGAGCACAATAGAATATAGCTAACGATCACAGTTTTCTATGTCAATAGGCATCCTTCAGGTATCCTTACATACGTTTTAAGTGGCCCCAGTTTCTATTCTAATTTGACACCACTGCCATAGAGGACAGAGAGCTGACCTTGGACTCAGGTTGACCTGGGTTCAAATCCTGCCTCCAACCCATATTGTGTAATCCTGGGCAAATCATTTTCCTTCTCAGCAACTGTGTAAAGCCAGGCATTGAAGAGAAGCTCTTGGTCCATCTATATTAATAGAGAAAATTTCTTCACCAGAGGCTTAATCACAGGTGGTGATCACAAAAAAAAGATATTTTTTTTTAAACCCTCAAAATGAAGACTGTAATACAAAACAGACTGAAACAACTGTCCAGATATGCAATGGCTTTGAAGATTTGGCTGCCAGGCAGCTCTGAAACAAAGAACAGTTTGATGTGAAGAATTTCTACAAAAATGTAATAGAAAATAGGAAGATACAGAAAGAAAAAATCAACAATACAATTTAAAAATCTATTTAAAGATCAAATTGAAATAATATTACTGAAAAAAAATTAGCAAAAAGCTATTATACTTTTACTTGTCCTCCAAGGCTATTTCTTCAATGCCTGCTGGAAAATGCTAATGTTTCAATATCTTTTATGCCATTAAAATTGTGGGTTAGAATTAGGGCATAATTTTTATGTAAGGACTTCATGCTTCTTTCTACCTTTTTGGGGGGTTGCAATTTTGAGCATTAGGGAAACAAACTCTGAAGAAAGAACACAAGTCATATCAGATCTTAGCTCTTGAAACTTCTAATTTTGTGCACTGAGCTGCATTGTTTCATAGTGTAAGGAGGGAGATTTAGTCTAGAACCTCAAGAAAAATATCACATATACTCAATTTTATTATTCTGAGGAAAATGTATGCCTTTTTATAATTTAGAACCATCTTAGCTCAAAGCCTTGACATCACAGTGCTAAGGAGGAAGGGTCACAAGGAAGTTAGGGATTCTGAAACCTGATAATGTGATATAAGACTTTAAACTACCAAAATAGTAATTCAATTCAAGGCCAAATTTGTAAACTGAACTTTTTGTGGTAGAAGAGGAGGTGGTGTGGGAACAAGCTGGTTATTGTGGTCCTGTTATGTGTAGCATTAAGTGAGCTTTCTTGTTAGACCCAATGAACAAATGACATTGAAAGAGCAGCAATGCAGAATCACCTTTTGAGTTTGCCCACTCACATCTAAAAGCTTTCAACATCTACTACAGGTCTGATCACAACAGACCTTTCCCAGGGGCTAAACCAGTGGTTTTCATCTTCAGAAAGGTAGCAGCATGGTGATATGGTAGCTATCTCTACCATCATCATCATCACCACCACCACCACCATCCACTGCCCCACAGTCCTCATATAATACAGCACTAGGAAAAAAAATAGGTATAATGATGTCAGTAAAAGATTTCTATTTTTTTCTGTCTACAAATTTATTTTTGTACTTAGCTTGTGTCTTACATACTATATATATTACCTTGGGCTACATACCTATTTATAAAATACTTCTTCCCAAACCTTATTCCCCAAACTAGTTTCCTCCCTGACACTATTTTGGTCATAAAATTATAGTTAGTAATATAAAAAATTTACTTTGCATATGTGTACAAAATTATCTTTAGCAATAATAAACTGAATCTCACAGTTATTTATGCAAATTTCTTTATCTTTGGCATGCGTTTTATTATAAATCATTTCCTTGAACTCTACAAAGTTGCTTTTGACAGCATCATAGACCTTTTAGAGATTGAAGTGACCTCAGATCTGGTCTAATCCTCTCATTTTGCAGATTGTGAAATGGGTTCAGAGGTCAAGTGACTTGTCCAAGGTCAAAGAGTAAGCATAAGTCATTTTCCACAGGGGAAAAAAAAAGATTAAATATATCTGAAATGGATTTGACAGGTGTGATCCTTTAGTTTAAATGACAGTAACTTTTCTATCTCTTACAAAGGCTATGACATTGGGTCTAATGTACCCCAAAGAAATAGCCCTGAAATTAATATTACCTAATTTCTTCTTTTCCTCATGTATTTTAGAGTAAATGGCTGGAAACACCTGCGAGAAAATTTTTAATGATCGTTCTCTGAAGTTTGAAAGATCCTCTTTGCCCCCAGAATGAAACCCATCCCCATCACTATTTTTGCATAATGATTTCAGATTTCAGTTAAGCATAGATGTATTTTTACTTGGGCTGGTTGCCCTTACCATCTGATGCAATTGGCCCTGAAAAGATGAAATGGGAACTATTTGTAAAGTTTTCACAATGGCATATTCTTTTGTGTTTTTGTTTTCTTAGAAGGAATGAAATCTGGGTCAAATAAAATTGATCTTTTTTATGAAGTACTAATAAATCATTAAATCTGTGCTTATCAGAGAGTTTTCTATTCCATTAATCCCAGTAACACTGGAATGTCAAGTTCTGTGTGGACATGCATGCAAGCACTAGGCTTCAAGATAGTTAATTGATGTGCTTCATGCAAAGTCAGCACATTGTTCTTAGCCGCTGCAATTATTGTGTGCTTATGTGTTTGTGTGTATACATATAGCCTGTGGATAGGAACAAGCATATGAGAATAGTAATTCCCAAGAAAATTCTACCCATAGTTTCAATGGTATTGCACATAGTTGTAAAAATTCATTTTGATTTGGTAAAGACTAATTTGAATCCCTATAATTCTTTCACCCATGTCATTTTTTACTTCATGAGGAAATTATATATTTAAGATTATTGTATATTGAAAACACTTCAGATAAGGCCATCAAATGAACTGATTAAGAATTGACATAACATTCTAAAAATGTGAGTTTTTCACATAACTGTGGACATTTTATTTTAACTAATACATGCAAGTTCCCTGAATGGTGATTGCCAGAAGATCATAGAACTAGAATATAATTCAACTTTTTAAAGTTATTCACTTTAGGGAACTTTCAGGGAACAGCTAAGAAGGAATATAATTATTTTCTTGATTGGGGAATTAAATAAGTGTAAAATGTTTCTTAACCATTTAATCCCCACCCAATTATCTAATATATTCAAACATAAAATTGGTCTTTCAATATCCTTCAGAAATTAAGAAATTCTCTTACTGAAAGCATACATTCTAGTACATCATTTGTTACTTTTTATACACAGTTGGTTCCTGATTTGTCTTGTTCTTAGCTACACATAGTTCTTTTGATCTGTTTTGTAAGACACTCAACATCATTTAAATAGGTAAGGAATCAATTCCTATTTCCTTCGTCACCTTCTCACCTCATCTCCACTAGATATGTCCCTTCTTGACCCCATCATTTCTCTCCAAAATAAGTCCCCAACCCTTAAACATGCTCATTCACAGGGCTTCAGGCACAGGAAGTCTGAGCATCCATGACATACCAAGCCAATTTCTAAGAGTTCGAAGACTTCATGCAGTGCAGTTTCTTTTCCTTTAGCTGAAATTTGCCATGTTTGTATAAACATAGATATGCTTTTGTGCATAATTTAAACTATTGTCTCATGGTCCCAACTGATTTGGCTTGAATTGATATAACAACAGTATCTGTCATAGGGACTGTTCTTGTAGGAACACACGATGATACTGTCTTGTGGTACAAAGAAAATGCTGTCCTCAGGTTCTGGGCAGTCAGATCTGTCCCAAGTGGAGCACTTTGGTTCCAAGGCACTGTAGTTGGGGGTGCTCCCTGATGTTGGGAAGATACCTGAAAGACAGCACCCTTCCTGGTATCTGGAAGCCTCTTCCTCATCCTCCTTTTGTACCAGGCTCTTGCTTTCCTCTTCTCCTGTAGCAATGGTAGTAGTGACAGAACTGACCACAGGCATTTCTCCCTTTGGGGAAGTTTTGCTTCTCAGGTAAGTCTTTTTGACCAACTCATCAGAGCTCCCCTTTCCTGACTCCAGGTCAGATGGGGTCCTCAACAATTCAATAACTTCTTTGTCCTTTGATTTTTTGAAGCAAGGGAGTTTTCGGCACCAGAGGAGTTCATTCTCAGGCCATTTTGTGCAGCCCTCTGTTTTCCGAGCCAGAGCAATGGCAGCTATCCCTGGCAAACAAATTGCGGGTCCTATGGCAAGGAGGGGGATGTTCCCCAGGGTCTCCCCTTTCATCCCAGAAACAGTGAACATGAAGCCAAAAACAAGGAAGACACTGACCAAAGCTACCACGAGTCCAGTCCTCGGGTTGATGTCATCTGGTCTCATTTTTTATCCCATCCAGGTCATGAATTGCTTCTGTGAAGAGAGAACAATACTTAAATTCCTTCTGTCAGAGCTGACGCCAGGGTGGGTAAAATCCAAGGAAAGTTTCCTTTTGCAGACACTCCAGATCTCTTTCTTTCTCACGCAAGTAGCCTCGAATACATTGTCACACACCCACTGGACTATTTGGCAATACCCAGAGCTTCTTTTCCAGTCTCCTGCAGGATTTGATCCACAGCAATTGTCCCTCAGCTAATTTCCACGTTTCTAGGAGGCAGGACTGGCTTTTTCCCCGGACTCTGCATGATGCTGAAAAGGGAGGTACTTGTTTCTCTCCAGCTTTCCCCGGGAGGTTTCTAATGCCCTTTTTTTGGATTTCAGGTCAGATCAGAACATACGAGTGTTCACTTCCAGGCAGGGAGTCGAGTGCCTTTATGTGTGTGTGGATAAATGTGAGCATGTCTGTGACAAGAGGGAGGAAGGACTTAGTGTTGGAGAGAGGGAAAGATTTTTGTCTATTCTTATTACATCACATTTCGGAGCAAGCTGGAAAACAAGGATGGATGTGAAGGGAGGGTGACAGAGATCATGATGAAAGGGGAATGAGCCCCCAAAACAACAAGAGGGCCAGACGATGTGTCAGTCTTTAAGGCAGGTAGAAACCAGCCAGGTTCTCCTGAAGAAAAACGTGCTAAGAAATGGAAACACCCACCACACAAAGCCTAGCACATACCCCTCTTCCCCGAGGGAGTTTAGGGAAGCCCGTGCTGGGCACTCGAGTACACAAACTCAGCACGGTACTAAAACCGTCTACAACCATTAGCCCGAACTCGGAATTCTATTCTCATTGGTATAGTTCCTCGGAACAAGAAGGAAGTGAGTTGGCAAGAGACTGGGGTGATTATTCGCAGAAAAATGGTCTTGCGAAGAGAATTAGAAATGCCTGCCTTCGGCGTTCCGGCCCCGCCCCCCAATCGGTACTTAAACGCTTCAGCCCCTCCCCCAGTTTGTACCTAATCCCACAATGCCTAGATTGAACTAGATTGAACCCCCATTTGCTTCCCCAGCACAAAAACCGGCACCAGAAACTAACTAGCAATTGGTTGGCGCAGCCCAGGATCGCTGCCCTGACTTCTACATCTCTTACCCCCCTTCCCACCCTTTTTCCTATCCCCTCCACTCCATTGTCTCTCCTACCCACCAAAGCCAGGTAAAGGAGACTGAGCGAGACCCTGGCTCCTGGCTCCACTGATAGGAGTGGGGTGGGGAGGGGCATGTTACTGCCTAAGACCGGAGCGCACCTGCTAAGTGCGATCCCTGGGTTTGAGCAGGAGTGCAGAGTTCAGAGCGAAGAGCCTCCTTTACTCTCGCGAAGAGCTCCTAGGCCTGGAGAACTGCTCACATAGCAACCTCGGGCTGCACATCTGTCGACGAAGCAAATTAGCTACCAAACTAAAGTCACCCACATTCTAGGAGTTAGCTGTGCGATGCTGTGGAGGCGGGCTTTACTCTCCTCTTTCCCAGCTGGTTTCTGCAGGCTGCCCACCCACGCTAGTCTTTCCTTAAGCGTGCAGAATCCGATAGCGAAACAGTACAAGGTTCTCTGGGTCTTCTCTCCCTGAACGCCTTGAACTCTAAGTGTGTTTGTGTCTGGAGGTAGAGAGGAGAGGGCAAATAGGGTTACGGGACTCCCCATTCCTTCCCCCACCACTGCCGAACTCCAAAAGGGTAGGAGAAATAGGCTGTCAGTGCCTAGCACATAGTAAGAGCGTCAAACGTTTGATGACTGATTGGCAATGATGACTGATCGCGGTGGGTACCTTTGCTGACTTGGCAGCTTGCATTAGGGGAGGATAGGACAACCCTCTTACAACCCTTATTGGTCTTTGCAAGACTTCTTGAATTCATTTAGTTCAGAGAAAGTAAGGAGCGGGTAGAAGGGGGTGGTGAAGAGCATGAGGGGGTAGGTCTTGGTGACTGTGCCCAGTGATTCTAGATGAAGGATTTTTAGTTCAATATAAAGATTCGCTCAGAAATCACAGTGGAGCAAGTTTATTTTCTCAAAGGAGACCCAATCTGCTTTTCAGGCTTATGCTACCCAGTCTAACTGTAGAGGCAGCATAAAAAGAGTGCTGGATTTGAAGGACTATGACCTGAGTTCGAATTCTAGTTCTGCCATTTATAACCTCTGGGACCTTGAGCACATCACTTAATTTCTCTGATCTTCAGATTCTTCATCTGTATAATTAGGAGGTTGTATTATGGGTTTAATCAGAGATTGTCAACCTGGGATATCAATAATCCCAGGGAGCAAAAGAAGCTTGTCAAAAAGGAATGGGCAATATTTAGCAGAGATGAAACCCTATGTTATCCTATTGATATTAATAAATCTTATTTTATATGTGGAAATGTAAGTTGAACTCTAGGATGTACTCTTTTTAAATATATTGAATAGGGTGGTCAGGATGATTCATTGAAACCCAAGGGATATAGATACAACAAAATGTTGGAAACTCTCGGACTAGAATAAACTCTAAAGTCCCTTCCAACTTAAAATCTATGATTCTTCCTGTTCAATTCTCTTTACAAGTGCAGGCCTTGGCTTAGACAAGCCACTTTAGAAATTTCCACTGCATAAATGATTCCAGTTGTTCCAGACTATTGAAGGGGAAGGGAATCAGGAAAGGAAGGAAGGAAGGAAGGAAGGAAGGAAGGAAGGAAGGAAGGAAGGAAGGAAGGAAAGAAAGAAGGAAGGAAGAAAAGAAGGATGGAAGGAAGGAAGGTAGGAAGGAAGGAAGGAATGTGTATGTGTGAGAGAGTGTGTGTTTAAATTTGTGGTTGCAGATATTGTTGAGCTAGTTGATGTTAGCACCAAAGGATGAGAGAAGACATTACCAAATGATCATTTCTTCCTATGCCCTCTTTTCATTTTTTGAGGTTTATCCTTAGCTTTTTGTGTATATTGATGAAAAGCTATCAGCACCTAAGTGTGGGGGGAAGTGTGGGGCTCTGCGATTTTTGTTTTTTATGTAAAGTAAATATTGCTTTCATAATTTCTTCTAGAGAAATTCATTTCACAGTTATAGGAGATCATCATAGGTCACCTCAGACCTATTCCAACTTCTATGCAAAACTAGAACAACCTGGTTAAGCGATGATTGAAACTATACTTGAAGACACCTGTTGGTATCGGAATTCATTGTTGAACAGTGTTAATAGTAAGGAAACTGTTCCTTATATTAAAATGAATATTGCTCCCAAAGTAATTTCAATCCATTGGTCTTTCCTCTACTTTCTGGAGCCAAGAGTATTTACTCATCTTTCACTGAATAGCCCCTTAAATATTTGGAGATAATCATCACCATGACTTTAAGTCATGTAGGATAAATGTGACCAACAAACATTACTTAAGCACCTACTATGTGACCAACAAACATTACTTAAGCACCTACTGTGTGCCAGGTACTGTGCTAGTAGGGATAAAAATATAAAAATGAGTTTTTGTCAAGGACCATGCATCCTACTAGGGGGATACAGCACATTGGGCAATGGTAGCAAGGAAAAGGAATTTGGTTTAGAGATAATCACAAAGATTATGAATGATGCCATAGGACAATAAAATGTCATGACCTTTCCAGTTGCAATGGTAATATTGATTTGATAGTTGTTTTCTGAACAAGAGCTGAAAAGCTGGGTGTTGCTGTTGTTCAGTCATATTCTACTCTTTGTGATCCCATTTTGGGGTTTTCTTGGCAAAGATACTGAACTGGTTTAGAATGTCCTTCTCTAGCTCATTTTATAGATAAATAACTGCGGCAAGCAAGGTTAAGTGGCTTATCCAGTGTCACATAACTAATAAGTGTCTGAGGCCAGATTTGAACTCAGAAAGATGAGTCTTCCTGATTCCAAGCCCTATCTACTCTGCCACCTAGCTGCCTGCCCACCTTCTCCTCCTCCCAAACAGTTTAGGAAGTAGTTTAATTTTGAAAGTGAGACAGAAGGTAAGATGCTCATGCTGGGTAAGGATGAGTAAGAGAAACCAAGCATGGCCTATAGGGAACTAAAATGAGTCCCAATTTCTTCAACTGATTCTCATTTGTTTTAGTCCGCTGATCAGACCGATCAACCTTTTCTAGATATTCTGGTTTTTCAGTACTTCAAAGATCCATGCTCTCATCCATTTGGGTACTTCCCCTTTTAAGGAAGATAGCAGGCCTGGGTAAGTCATATAATGTCTCTGAGTCTCTAGATCACCTCTGAGTTCTGTTCTAACTTTGGATCCAGATCAAATGATCTTTCTATATGTTAATAGATGGTCTTCAATAATTACTGTCATCAAAATAATTCATCACCTCCCATAAAACTCTCTCCAAATTTAGCTAGGTTAGTTCTCTGATGATTAACAAAGAGTCTGTCCACAAACCTACTCAAAGCTTTCTGAGTTGAGAGGAACTATACTGAGCTTATCTTTAGCCAGGGCACTTTGCCATTCAACTTGGATGGGAGTGGTGGTGGTGGTATAAAATATGTCCAGTGATAAATAAATATTGACAAAATATGTAGTGAGATGAAGGAGGGTAGTCATAAATAGGAGAGTCATGAAAGGCCACTTTATGGAGATGTGACTAAAGCTGAAATGTGAAAGCTGTAAAGGGTTCCATGAAGTAGAGGTGAAGGGGAAGGGAACAGGCATTTTTATACTATGTGTCAGACACTGTGCTAAGTGCAAAGCACTCACTGAAATTTAGTCCTATGCCAAGGACCTGTGGGAAAGGGAACAGGTAAACTCTGGAAGGGTAGAAAGAGAAAAGACAGATCCAAAAGCCAACTTCACACATTTTCTAATTTTGCCAAAGATCATCCTTGCCCAATCCACCCTAGGAGCACTTAAGAATAAGAAAGACAAGATGGAGGGCAGAAAGAGATAGAAAAAATAACCTTAAGACAATAGATCAGATGACTAACTCTAAAACGTCCTAGGGCTGCTAAAAGAAGATAGAAACTATTTAGGTTATCAACTTCCCTTTATTATTCCCTCACCATCTTCAAGCCCTGATTTGCAACAAAATTGGAAGTAAGAAATCAAATGAGAATGCTCACACCACGCATTTGGTTCTTTCTAATTGAATTATTACCAATACATCAATGGCAAAGCTCATCTTTGTTACATAAACATTATCCTAGGGATGTATGGTTGTACATCTTGAAATACAATCTCTGAAGATTCAAAATTTTCAGTTGCCCCAAAGGTCAATGGAGAAGTGTATGGTGGGTGCAAATGAGTTGTAGCATATTTTCAATGTTGGTCTATGCCTAAAAAATGTCATAATGTTATCTTTCAGGAAAGTTGTGATTATTAAAGTCCTGTGCCAAGAATGAAAGAGAAAAGATGTACTGCTTGAGGGCTGTGCTGCTACTTGTAAGATGTTTAAGATCTAGAAGAAGGCCTGTAGTAAGTTGGGTGGATCCCACCTGGAAGTTTTACTGGAGAACATTGGCAAGAACTTCGTGAGAAAAGAAAGTATGGTTAGATTGTGATCTATACTAACAGAGAAAGTACATACTCCAGATCACGGATCCATTGCAACATTAGAATATTGAAGAATAGCAATGTAAGATTCCCATATGATGAAGCTATTTTAGGTGCAGTCATGGATTGGGATAGATAATCTTCTGGAATCTCTATCAAAATCACTTATTTTCTATAATTCTATTCCTATAGTCAAAGGAAGTTGAGGCTTATTTTTATGTATTGCTTTTCTTTTTTAATTTTTTGAGGATCTTTCAAATTGTTTTTCTGTGAACCTACAAAATGATTAATATAGTCACCTTTCCCTATTTCAATTACATGTATGTTACATTTCAATTTTAGATATACCTGAAGGTAGTTTGACTTTCTTGCTTTAAGGTTGTGTACAAATAATATCTCATTTATTCTCATAACAACCTTGGGAGGCATGTGCCATTATTATTTTACAGATGAGGAAACTGAGGTATATAGAGGGTAAATGCCCAGGGTCAGAGTTGGAAAGTATTTGAGGCTGGATTTGAACTCAGGTCTTCTTGACTCCAGGTCCTTGCTCTGTTCAGTGAGTCATCTAACTGCCTCTCAACATCTATTCAGTACCTCCATGGGTTCACTTGTAGTTCAATGTTGTTTATTCTGTACTGCTACTCAACTTCCTCTTACCATAGTTCTTTTGAGGTGACTAAGTTTTTTGCCAAAGCATACCTACATTCACACCCCTTGCTTTCTTGATTTCAGTTCATCTCTAGAAATGTAAAGCATCTTCAATTGTTTTTCCAATGCTGAATTAACAGTGTTTAAAAAAAAAACAACTCCTGCAGTTCATTAGAGCTCATTAGAGTCTATAGAATTCAATACAAAGTACACAGTGAGTTCAGAGTCTTCACAAGCCTTTTCTTAACTTTTAAAGTAAAACTGGTACATATTTAAGTCACTACACTCATGGTTCTAAAGGTTCTAAAACTCTAAAGAGCTTTAAACATCAGGATTTTATAAACTAGATTACGTATCTTTTTGCAGAGAAACCATAAATAAAAAGTCTTAATTATAATAAGACCTGGATAAAGAAGACAGACCTGAAACAAGCTGTAGAGATGGAAAGATTCCCAGACATTTTATTGATAGGTTCATAGTTCTGATATTTACTAAGAAATGTGTCCATTTAGATCTCGGAAGGATCTGAGCAGGAAATTCTCTGTCTGTCCGTCTCTCTCTTTCTCTCTCCTCAAGGGATAGGACTGGCCAAATAAACATGATTTTCATCCATGAAGGATGAGGTCTAGGTAGGTATAACCAGATGTAAGGGCAGATGTGGTAGTCTTGGCACAGTATTTTCTTTTAAAAAGCTAGAGCAGTGGTGACAGCAGCAGCAGCAGTGATATGGCATGGGACCCTCCTACCTCTCTGTCTAAGGTAGGAGCTACATTTTGGGCATGTTTTCTGATGCTTCCTTATTTTTGTCTTATGTCCAAACTAACCACTTGGACTTAGTATTTGTGCATAATTTCTTTGTTCAAAGGCAAGATAAGAATACAACATTCAAGTCTTTGGCCAGCCAAAATCCACCCCCTCCATACACACACCAAAACATTTAAATAAAGGGCTATATAGGAAAATGGAATTATCAAGTCATATGTAGTAATGTGATCCTGGAATGCTATATAGGAAGGCTTCATGGAAGTCAAAAAAGCTTTTCTCATCCCTATTGTGTTACTAAGTATCTGGATAAATTACTTAGCTTCTCTATACCTCAGTTTATTAACCTTTAAGATGAGAGGGTAGGACAAGTTCCTTCCTATTTTGACATTCTATGACTACCTTGAAAATATCAAAATACAGAATAATCACATTTATGTATCACTGTGTTAAGATGCTTTACATAATATTCTCTCATTTAAACCTCATGAAAACCCCAAGAGGTAGGTACCATAGTTATTATTATCATCATTTTATAGAGGAGGAAACTGAGTCAGTGACAGGATTTGAGCCCCAGTCTTCCAGCACTCTTTGTGCTCTGCCAAATGTAAAATTACCCTGTCAAACTTTAAGTGACCCTTGAAACAGAAGTGGTTATACCCATTTTGAAGAATGAAGCTTTTATTTACAGCAAAATGTGTCACAGTTGAATTGGGAACTAACCAGGGTATTTTTAGACCTATCAATTTGATTAAGCAGAAATAGCCACATAAAGTTCCCAAGTTTCCCTGAATTCCCAGAAATCAAAGTTGTGAAACCAAAGGCCAAAAATATCCCTACAAACAAAAAAATAAAGCCAATTAAACCAACCAATAATAAAAAAACAAATTTAATAAAAGGCTGATAACGGGCAAATTCATAACAAGCTGTTGGAATATAGTAGGGAAAAATAACCTATTGAGGAATATTGCACCATAATTTCAATTGGGAGAATCATTCATGCATTTATTCATCACCAAACACTTACTAAATACCTACTGTGTGAAAGGCACTGTGTTAGAGATTGTATTCAAAGATATTGAAGAACAGTGTTGAGGTTTTGGGGGTGCTGGGACCCTGAAATAGTGATATATGCATCTTGCCCAAATGAATTCTACTCAAGCCTTCTTTCAGTCAAAGACAAAGTTTACTAAAGATCTACCATAGAGGGTAGACTCTTAAAGAATCTAAACATTTGTAGCACCAATGTAACTGAGCCAGATTGAATCTGAGAACTTTCACAGAAACAAGATGGATCTTATATACATACAGAAAGACTGTGAGAGGGATCTAGGGTTGGCCAAGTAGTCTGGAGTGATTGCAAGAGGGGTCCAGGGAGGGTCTTGAAGAAAGTCGAGAACCAAGGGAATGGGGTTTTAGAGAGGATCAAGGCAGGAAGTAGCAGAAGGCTATCAGGAGATAACAGACAACGGAGGGCAAGGCTAGGTTAAGGGTAATAGAGAACGGGGTATAGTGAAAGGTTTATAGTCTCAGTGGAACTTCAGATCAAGTGGGAAGATTCAAGAAGAGTTCAAGGTGGGGTTTTCCAGGGTCCATAGACAAATAGTCCCCAAATTCTTTTGGGGTAAGGGGCAAAGGTCTCACCTTAGGTCTATACCCCACCAACAAGACCCTTGACTTTTATGAATTTACAATCTAGAAATTAATTGGTTGTTGACAGTTTGGGGGATAAGGCATTCATAGAGAAACAAAAAAATTTAGAATATGATGAGTGAATAATAAGATATAAACTGAGTAATGGATAAAGGGTTGACATTTGAGTTGGAAAGATTTAGGTTTAAGTATTATTTCTGACTCATACTGGCTGTGTGAGCCCTGGCAAGTAACTTAATCCCTCATTGTTAACAGGAAGTATGAGTTCCAATACAGTTGTCAATCTGTATTAGTTGAGACTCTGCATCTGAGACCTCTCCAAAGGTGAAATCATCAGTCCTGATTCCACCTTACTTCCCCTCCCAACCTCCCCAGAAAAGTGCATAAGAAGGGCAAAAAGTTCTATGAGGCTAGATCAGGGAAAAATGATTTTTATATTAGAGTATTTTTGCATTTCAGCTTCTCATGCATTAATTTTGCATTTTTCTTTTGGATAAATTAATCACTCATATATATCCATCTAGGCCATAGCTGTGTAGAAGCAAACTTTGCTTAATTTTTATTAAGTTGTTGTTGGCCTCCAAATAAGAAATCAGCAATGCCTGTGCTTGCTTCAGAAACTGTCTGTTCTTTTCTCTTCCTTCAGTAACTATAAGGTATCCTAATCTGGACCCTACACTTGATGTTTTCTCTTTGTATTTCAGTTGCTGTACAAAAAAATTTCAAATTCACCACTTAGTCAAGTTTTCAAAGGAATGGCTCCCCAACAGGTTGGCAGTCTAACCAAACTTTCCGCAATCCGATTTGCCAAGCAGAAAAGGTTTTTATCACACAACACTTGTCAAAGAAGATAATTTTGCATGCATACTTGGATTGTGCTTTGCTGTCTTCTTCTGGTTCTGTTTTGATCATCTTTGTCACCAAAAAACAATTCTATTGTCTGATTTCTTTTCCTGTTTGCTCATCTTGCCAGCCAATTGCTTAACTTTTGAGCTCTTCATACAGTAGAACTCTGCTTCCAGAGCAGAGAGTTCTATGTCCCAAATTTCTGGAGTTTTGCACAGCTGTTGTTGGAGCTTTTTCCAGGCACCTGCCTCAGAACTGTGAGAATGACTGTCTCTCCACAGCCTCAATAAGCTCTCCCATACTAGTATTCCTCACCCCCACCCACCCAAGGACCACCACCCAAGACTGCAACCCAGGTCCAAGCAGGGCAAAGCAAAAGGATTCTGCCTCAGCACCAGCAGAGTGAATCCTGCAATTATCCTCTGGATGGTCACTTGGTCCCCCTACTATCTGCAGGCCTGGAGCTTAGGAGGCAGCCAGGTGGCAACAGTTGTAGCCACTGCCACCTCCCCCCACTACAGGAGCAAGAGCTGGACCACACTCTTCTCTCATTCAGTTCCAACAGAGTTATCCACTAACCTTTTACTTCCTCTTTGGAATTTATGGGTTGAGAAGTCTGGAAACTGCCACAGCTGCCAGTGATTCATTGTCCTGAAGTCTGCTCCAGTTGGTCTGGGCCACAGATCTGGGCCCACATGGCTCATGTGGGACTGCACTACGCTCCCAGGTAGCCACAAAAGACTTTTCCTGTCGACCTTCCAGGCTGCCTTCAGTGGGAGATTAGTTTCTCTCTGTCACTTTGTGGGTCCTGTAGCACTAAAATTTGTTTAGAGTCATTTTTTACAGGTATTGGAGGTGGTTGGAGCAGGAGCACAAGCAAGTTCCTGCTTTTACTCCACCATCTTGGCTCTGCCAGCTTGGATTGTGCTGATGGTAATGTTCTATTGGTCTTTATCATCACAAATAAAACAATTTTGTCGGCTAGTCCATCTTTAAACTTTTTTTTTTGGTAAACCTTTCACTTTAAATTAAGTTTGCCAGTATGATTGCCATGTTGTATGTAGCCTATAAGAAAATATTTTATAACTACCAAAAACTGAGTTTTCCTGATTAGAACCCTCTCAGAGTATTGCTCAAATACTTTTTATATTAACTGCTCACAATTGCTCACAAGTAAGATGTTTGTTTCCTGTAGCAACTAGATGGATCTGTAAAACTTGGACTCAGTCAAAAGGCCACATCCAAGGACCTAGAAGGCCACATGTGGCCCCAAGGCTGCAGGATCTCCAACCCCTGGAAGATGAATTCAAATCCAGCCTCAGTGCTTGTTGATTATTTGATCCTGAGCAAGCCATTTAGCCTCAATCTGCCTTAGCTTCCTCATGTAAACTGGGGATGACAATGGCACCTACAGAATTGTTGTGAGAATTAAATGAGATAAGTTTATATCTATATCTATATCTATCTATCTATCTATCTATCTATCTATCTATCTATCTATCTATAATGTTCCTCCCAGTTTTATTGGGCTATTTATCAAGCTATACACCTCTCATTCTTTTCCAAGTCTTTAAAATATTTCTAAAATGTCCCTGTTTTAAAAATCAAGATCTGTTAAGATCACAAGACCTTCATGTCAACACCAATCACTTCACAATACTTATTAAGTACAAACACCATCCACCCCTAGGTCACAATAAGTTACAAATCTCATCAGTTAATACAGACTATCCAAGTAAAATTCTCTTTCATCTTAACTCAAGGTTGACTTCCAAATCCCACATCTCCTCTTCCATAGGCTGACTCCTTCCAGCTCTTGCCTGGATTCACTCAGCTCTTGCCTGGATTCACCCTACTCTTTGCCAGATTCACATGTAGGCAGCTCTCTGCTCCTTTTCCATATCTCAGCTCACACAGACTACTCCACTCCAAGTCCTTCACAGTTTCTGTTTCTCAAAAGACAAAACGTAACAGGGTTGCAACAATATTTACACACATTACTAGCACTATCATCTCAATTCACTTTCTGTATGAGAAATCAACAAAAATAACCCAAGCACTTCTTTTTTTTAATTGACTTTTGGGTTTTTTTTGGTTTACATCATTGATTTCAACAAGATTTTGAGTTACAAATTTTCTCTCCTCTTTCCCCTACCCACACCCCCAAAATAGTGATCCCACTGTATACCCCTCCCCCAATCTGCTGTCTCCTACATCCTCCCCCATCACCCCTCTGACCTTCTGGTAGAGCAAGAAGGATCTCCCTATCCCAGTGCCTGTATATCTTATTTCCCAGTTGCAAGTAAAAAAATATTAATAATTATATATATATATTTATATTTATATTTTAACATATGATTTTAGAACTTTAAATTCTAAATTCTTTCCCTTCCTCCCTGGTCACCCACTCCCACTGGAAAGACAAGCAATTCAATACAGGCCATACATTTGTAGTTATGCAGAACATCTTCACAATGGACATATTGTGTAACATTGATGATATTTCCCTCCTTTCTATCCTGGCCTCCCCATGTTCTATTCTCTACTTTGTCCCTGTCCCTTTACAGAAGTGTGTGCTTCTAACAACCCTCTCCCCCAACCTGCTCTCCCGTCCATCATCCCCCTTCTCATCTCCTTCCCCCCTACTCTCCTGCAGGGCAAGATAGCCAATTTAGAATGTATGTCATTCCCTCCCTAAGCCAAATTCAATGAGAGTATTCCCTTTTTCCCTTCCTGTTTTTCCCCTCCATTGTAATAGTTATCCCTTGCCTCTTCTATATGAAATGATTGACCCTATTCTGTCCCTCCCTGTCTCCTCTCATTCTATTCCTCTGCCACCTCTTAATTTCACCTTTTAAAATATCATTCCTTCCTATACTCCCATATGTATTCATATGCATATATATACCCTCCTATATAGACATATGTGTATGTATACATAAATATGTGTGTGTGTGTATATATATGTATATGTATATGTATATGTATATGCATATGTATATATATAAACATTTATATTCCCTTCACCTATCTTCATACTGGGAAAAGTTTTATAAGTTACGATTCTCATTTTTCCATGTGGGCATGTAAATAGTTCAACTTTGATAAGTTCCTTATGGTTTCTTTTCCATGTTTACCTTCTCATGCTTTGTGTTTGAATGTCAAATTTTCTATTCAATTATAGTTTTTTCCTCAAGAATGCTTGAAAGTCCTCCACCTCATTGAATGACCATATTTTCCCCTGAAACATTATACTCAGTTTTGCTAGGTAGGTGATTCTTGGTTTTAATCCTAGTTCCCTTGATCTCCAGAGTATCATATTCCAGGCCCTTCGGTCCTTTAATGTAGAAGCTGCTTGATCCTGTGTTATCCTGATTATGTTTCCACAGTATTCAAATTGTTTCTTCTTGGCAGCTTGTAATATTTTCTCCTTTATCTAGGAGCTCTGGAACCTGGCTATAACATT
>CM053590.1:155361007-155376281 GCA_028646515.1 Pseudochirops corinnae | reverse complement strand
GGATTTTGAAAATCAAGTAAGAGAAGTGGAGGAAAAATTGGGAAGAGAAATGAGAATGATGCAAGAAAATCATGAAAAGAGAGTCAACAACCTGACTGAAGAACAGTCTGAACAACAACCTGAAGAAAATAATACCTTGAAAAATAGATTAACTCAAATGGCAAAAGAGACCCAAAAAGCCAATGAGGAGAAGAATGCCTTAAAAAGCCAAATTTGTCAGATGGAAAAAGAATTTTAAAAGCTCACTGAAGAGGATAATACCTTCAGAATTAGATTGGAGCAAATGGAAGCTAATGACGTTATGAGAAATCAAGATACTATTAAACAGATCCAAACAAATGAAAAAATAGAAAGCCGTGTGAAATATCTTATTGGAAAAACCACTGACCTGGAAGATAGGTCCAGGAGAGTTCATTTAAAAATTATTGGACTACCTGAAAGCCATGATCAAAAAAAGAACCTTGAAATCATGCTTCAAGAATTCTCGAGGAAAATTGCCCTGATATTGTAGAACCAGAGGGCAAAATAGAAATTGAAAGAATTATATCCAGGTTCTGGAGTTCCCAGATCAGGGAGAAAATATTACGCAGCCAAGAAGAAACAATTTGAATGTTGTGGAAACACAATCAGGATCTAGCAACTTCTACATGAAGGGCTTGGAATACAATGTTCCAGAGGTCAAAGGAGCTAGGATTAAAACCAAGAATCTCCTACCCACTAAAACTGAGCATAATGTTTCAGGGGAAAATATGGTCATTCAATGAGGTGGAGGACTTTTCAGCATTCTTGATGAATATACCAGAGTTAAATAGAAAATTTGACATTCAAATACAAGAAGCAAGAAAAGCATGAGAAAGTAACCAGGGAAAGAGAAATCATAAGAAACTTATCAAAGTTGAACTATTTACATGCTTATGTGGAAAAGTGATAATTGTAATTTATGTAACTTTTCTCAGTATGAGGATAGTTGAAGGAAATATAAATGTATATATACATATACATACATAGATATGTCTATATAGGATGGTATATGTGCATATGAATACATATGTGAGAGTGTATATGTGTACAAGTATACATAGACAGAGGGCACAGGATCAACTGAATAGGAAGGGATGATATTTAAAAAATAAAATTAAAAAGGGAGAGAGGGATATAATGAGAAGGGATAGGGAGAGACAAAGTAGGATAAACAATCTCATATAAAAGAGGCAAGGGAAAACTGTTACAATGGAGGGGAAGAACTGGAAGGTAAAAGGGAATGGGCCAACCTTACTCTCATTGAATTTGGCTTAGGGAGGGAATGGCATACACACTAAATTGGGTATCTTGCCCCACAGGAGAGTAGGGGGGGAAGGGTATGAGAGGGAGGAGGGGGAGAGGAGGACAGGTCTGAGGGGAGGGCAGTTAAAAGCACACACTTTCAAAAAGGGTCAGGGTCAAAGTAGAGCATAGAACTAATGGTTGGTGAGATAGGATGGAGGGAAGTATATTCAGTCTTCCACAATATATCCACTATGGAAATGTTTTGTATAACTACACATGAACAACCTGTGTTGAATGCTTATTTTCCCAGTAAAGATGAGTAATGAAGGAGGAAGGGAAAGAATCTGGAATTCAAAGTTCTAAAATCAAATTTTTTAAAAAAATATGATGATGATGATGACGATGCAAATGGGAAATAAGATATACAGGCACTGGAGTGTGGAGATCCATCTTGCCCTACAAGAAAGTCAGAGGGTCTATGGGGGAGGATATAGGAGACAACAGATTGGGTGAGGGGATATACGGTGGGAATGCTGTATTGGGATGACAGATAGGGGAAAGATGGGGAGAAAATTTGTAACTCAAAATCTTGTGTAAATGAACGATGTAAACTAAAAATAAACATAAAATTTTAATTTTAAAAACTGAAATTAAGAAAACTATTAAATAAATAAAATTAAGAGCTGGTTTTATGAAAAACAAAACAATAAAACTGATAAACTTTTGGTTGACTTGATTAAAAAAAAAAAAGAAAAACCAAATTACCAGTGTTAAAAATTAAAAGGGTGAATTTACCAGCAATAAAGAAGAAATTAAAACAGTAATTAAGAGGTATTTTTCCCACCAGTATGCCAATAAATTTCACAATCCTAGTGAAATGGATGCATATTTACAAAAATATAAATTGCCCAGATTAAAAGAAGAGGAAATAAAGTACTTAAATAACCCCGTTTCCAAAAAAAAAAAAAAAATGAACAATTCATCAATGAACTTCTAAGAAAAAATCTCCAAGGCCAGATGGATTTACAAGTGAATTCTATCAAATATTTAAAGAACAATTTATTCCAATACTATATAAATTATTTGGGAAAACAGGTGAAGAAAGAGTCCTACCAAATTCTTTTTATGATACAAATGTGGTGCTAATACTTAAACTGGGAAGAGCCAAAACAGAGAAAGAAAATTATAGACCAATTTCCCTAATGAATATAGATGCAAAAATTTTAAATAAAATATTAGCAAAGAGATTACAGCAATTTGTCTCCAGAATAATACACTATGGCTGGGTAGGATTTATTTCAAGAATGCGGGGCTGTTTAATGGTAGGAAAACTATCAGCATAATTGACCATATCAACAACAAAACTAACAGAAACCATGTGATTATCTCAATAGATGCAGAAATAGATTTTGACAAAATACAACACCCACTCCTATTAAAAACACTAGAGAAAATAAGAATCAATGGAATCTTCCTTAAGATGATAAATAGCATCTACCTAAAACCTTAAACAAGTATTATGTGTAATAGGGATAAACTAGAAGCATTTCCAATAAGATCAGGGTGAAACAAGGATGTCTATTATCACCACTGTTATTCAATACTATACAAGAAATGTTAACTTTAGCAATAAGAGAAGAAAAAAATTGAAGGAATTAGAATAGGCAAAGAAGAAATAAAACTATCATTCTTTGCAGATGATATGATGGTATACTTAGGGAATCAAGTAAAAAATTACTTGAAATAATAAACAAATTTAGCAAAGTTTTGAGATATAAAATAAATCCACATAAATCATCAGTATTTCTATGTATTATTAACAAAATCCAACAGCAAGAGATAGGAAAAGAAATTCCATTTAAAGTTATCATAGATATTATAAGATATTTCGGAGTCTACCTGCCAAAACAAACTCTGAAACTATATAACAATTACAACACACTTTTCACACAAATAAAGTCAGATGTAAATAACTGGAAAAATATCAGTTGCTTATGGGTAGGCAGATCTAAGATAATATAAATAGGTAGGCCAAGCTAATATAATAAAAATAACAGTTCTACCCAAATGAGTTTACCTATTCAGTGCCATAGCAATTGAACTACCAAAACATTATTGCATATAGATAGAAAAAGTAATAACAAAATTCATCTGTTAAAACAAAAAGTCCAGCATATCAAGGGAATTAATGAAAAGAAAAGCAAGGGAAGGTGACCTAGCCATACCAGATCTTAAATTGTATTTTAAAGCAGCAATCATCAAAACTACTAGGTACTAGTTAAGAAATAGAGTAGTAGATCAATGGAATGGGTTAGTTACACAAAACACATTGATAAATGATAAACCTAAAGAATCCAGCAGAAACTGTTTACCTCTCAGAATTATGGAGAGGGGAATTTTTGACCAAATAAGCGATAAAGAACATTATGGAATCCAAAATGGATGATTTTGATTACATTGAATTAAAGCATTTTTGCACAAAGACAACACAACCAAGATTAGAAGGGAAGCAGAAATCTCAGAAACAATTTTCACAGGCAGTCTCTGATAAAGGCTTCATTTCTAAAATATGTAGAGAACTGAGTCAAATTTGTAAGAATACAAGTCATTCCCCAATTGATAAGTGGTCAAAGGATATGAACAGGCAGTTTTCAAATGATGAAATTAAAACTATCTATACTCACATGAAAAATGCTCTAAAGCACTATTGATTGGAGAAATGCAAATCAAAACAACTCTGAGGTACCACACCACACTTATCCGATTGGCTATCATGACAAAACAAGAAAATGAGAAATGTTGGAGAAGGTGTTGGAACACTAATGAATTCTTGTTGGAGTTGTGAGCTTATCCAAACATTCTGGAAAGCAATTTGGAACTATGCCCAAAGGACTATAAAACTGTGCATACCATTTGACCCAGCAATACCACATCTAGGACCATATGCCAAAGAGATCATAAAAATGAGGAAAGGACCCACATATAAAAAATATTTATAGCAGCTTTTTTTGTGGTGGCAAAGAATTGGAAATTGAGTGGATGCCCAATAATTGGGGAATGGTTGAACAAGTTGTGGTATATAGAAGTAATGGAATACTATTGTGGTATAAGAAATGACGTGCAGGCGTACTTCAGAAAAACCTAGAAAGACATATATGAATTGATGCTGAATGAAGTGAGCAGAACCAGGAGAACATTGTACACAATATCAACAACATTGTGCAATAAATAACTTTCGTACACTTAACTTTTCTCAGCAACACAAGGATCTAAGAAAACTCCAAAAGACTTATCATGGAAAATGTAATCCACTTCTAGATAAAAAACTACAGACTCTGAATGCAGATCGAAGCTTACAATCTACTCTCTTTCTTTTTTGTTTCTTTATTTATGGATTCTCCCATTGGTTCTAATTCTTCTTAACAACATGAGTAATATGAAAATATTTTTATTATGAATGTATATGTATTTCAGATTGCATGCTGTCTTGGGGAGGAGGAAGAGAAGGGGGAAAGCAAGGGAGGGGGTGAAAATTTAAATCTCAAAATCTTATGGAAGTGGATGTTGAAAAGTTAAAATAAATAATTTTTTAAATGTTGAAACTATTCCTTTGCCACTAAACAATTGCTCTTTTGTCTTTTGGGGTAGTCCACATATTTGAGGGGTCATCATGCATCTTGGAAACATTGCTGTTCCCTCTCTGATCTTATTTTTTGTTGTTCTTCCTTTGAGTTTTGGCAAACTCCTGGCAGGTTAGAGTATTGATTAAGGTCAATGAAATTAATAGGTCTAATAAAACCTGAAAATGACTTATGTGATGTGGGGCAGATTTTTCCCATAGGACAAATAAAACTGGAAATGCTAAACAATCTAAATTAGGCAGTCAATGACCTAGCTTGACATTTGGTTTGCTGCCTTGAGCACTTGTCTTTCATGTCCTTTTTCCCTTATCCATCATTTTTATACTGATGTCCAAGAAAAAAGAAATTATTCTCTTCCCTTTAATTTTCAGCCTTATTTTGGTTTGCCTTGATCCTCAGGTTGTTTTTTTTTTTTCTTTAGTTAGTTTTGGCAGAACATTATCCAGACATCTTAAATTTAATTCATCACTTTTCACATTAAAGATTCCATCCATCTTGGTACATTTTTTAGGACACTGTGACTAAAAATATTAGTGATAGCACAGATGGCTCTATCTCATTTGCATCCCTCTCTATGTCCTTTTGCTCTAGGTCCTATGGTACTTTTTAGGCACATGGACTTAATATTGTTGAGAGAAAATGGCTTCTCCAGAAAGTTCAGTAAGTAGCTGATTAGTAGTTAGTAGCTGATTTCACATGTATATGTGGTTAAAAGGTAAAATCCTTAAACCCTAAGCTGAGGACCAGACTTTGAATTCATGGTGATCTTACCAAGACAGAGATACGCTGAGAGATGCTCACCAAAATCATCTGCCAGATGCTTCTACTCATTTTAATCAACCCCCACAAAAGATTTCAAAACCTTTCTGTTTTTTTTTACCTCAGCATTCACAAAACAGTGAGGGCAAAGAAGGAAATGAAGAATAGTAATTATTGCTGGAGATGTTTTATCAGTAAGTTGGCTAAATGCTTTAAAATGTTTAAAGGTATTAAAGGCTTTAAATAGAAAGCTTTTCACACAGCTCTTACAAGTGAAAGTCCATACTATGTTTTATTTCTGAGCAATATATTTCTATGAACATAGATAAGAATATTGTTGGTTCATTCATTTATACATGAGCTTGAATCATGAGATCAAAGGCCTGTAGATTTAGATCTGAAAGAGATATTAAGTGCCTTGCCCAAGGTATTAAGTGGTAGGGCTAAATTTGAACCTAGATCCTCCAGTGCCATTTCCCATTTCACCATAATAATAAAAGTCAAAAGACTCTTGTAAAGAAATGAAAACAAAATGAAGTGCAATTGAAGTAGTTGGCTAGGTGGTGCAGTAGATAGAGTGCCAGGCCTAAAGTCAGGAAGACAAAATTAAAATCTGACCTCAGATATTTGCTAGCAAGTCACTTCACCCTGTCTGCCTCAGTTTCCTCATCTATAAAATGAGCTGGAGAGGGAAATTGCAAACCACTCCAGCATCTCTGCCAAGAAAACCTCTAATGGAGTCAGACACAACTGAAATGAATCATCAACAATAACAGCAATAACACAATCACAGCATATCAATCTTGACTTTCCCTTACTTTACTACTCTGAATTCAAATTTTGTTGTTGTTTGTGAGTTTGTACCACTCTTGTGTGCTTACTTACTTACAGCATTCCATTTTTTCATTTTTAATATTTTGAACTTAACAAATTCAGTCAAAGTGAGCACTTCCATGTACTCAGTAGAACAGAAGGTTATACATGAAACTGCCTAATCTATTATAAAATTCTAATTTGTAAAGTAGTTATTTGTTTGTTTGCTATCCTCTAGCTAGATTATAAGCTACTTGAAGGCAAGGATCATGTCCTGTTGATCTCTTTATCTCCAGACTGATCTACACACTAGGACCTGAATCAATGTTTATTGAATTGATGAAGAGTGAAGACTTCAAGCACATGTAAGCTTCTTTGTGGACCTCAAAATCTAGAGTCACAAAGAAAGCACAAAAGCAACCATCCCCTACAGCCTCACCAGAAACTCTGAGGATCTTCCCCTCCCAGATCTAATTGTTTTGTTAAAGAGGCCATTCTTTGTCTCATTTTTATTAAGCCTTAATCACTGAATGGGCACTGCCTCAGTTGAACTGAACTTAGACAAGTTAAAGAACTTGGGCCAAGGTTCCCACTGCATCCTGGGCCATCTCCCATTGTCCTGGTCCATATCTGGCTACTGGACCCAGATGATTCCAGAGTAGAAACCAAGGCTAGTGACTTTGCACAATCCTCCCTCACTTAAATTCAATTCACTTGCATGTCATGCCATCATCTCCCTGATGTCATGGTTCTCTTCGAC
This sequence comes from Pseudochirops corinnae, assembly GCA_028646515.1. NCBI lineage: Eukaryota > Metazoa > Chordata > Mammalia > Diprotodontia > Pseudocheiridae > Pseudochirops > Pseudochirops corinnae. The sequence continues at coordinate 155,369,042 of CM053590.1, read as the reverse complement.
AATTAAGGAAAAACAGCAGTAGCAGCAAGCACTTAAAAAAGGACATTCCCTGAGAAGTGGCTGTCTGCCAAAGGCATCTAGGAAGCTCCTGGATCTCCAAAAGAGAGAAGAAATGCACACTTTTTATTAAACTGAATAGTTTAAGGTTACAATGTAGAATATGTTATTCCTGTTAGGAAAAAAAAAAGTCTATTGAAGAAATTAGACCATTTGTGATCTTCTTTCTTAATGGACGTTAAATGTCTAATTGCAACTTCAAGAAATGCAGAAATCTTTCTTTTGCTGACTTGCAAATGAAAAATACATCAGCAGCACACAGCTTAATGTGTTTCCACAAATCCCTGATGAGAAGCAATTACAGAGGCTGAGATGTGAACTCTCCCACTGCAGTTGGCTGGTGGCCCAGATTATAGCATCCTAACCAAATAATGCCCAGCCTTCCTAACTCTAGAACATCCAGTCAAGGGTATCTACAGCTAAATTTCTTTTGTGACCTTTGAAAAGCCCCTTGAAAGGGTGACCAAGGAATAAAAACTCCTCTTTTTTTTTTTCTGGTCAGTTGCTTTGTTGACACCATAGAAGATATGACAAATTGCTTAGCATGAAAAGAGCAAATAGTATAGTGGACAATTTTGTGGTTTTCTGAGATCCTTCGTGTCTACAAAATAGGTAGTTTATGTGAGAACAGGCAATAAACATTTTTAAGTAAGAGATCTATTTTAATGTGATTGTGTCAGACCAAACAAATGCAAATTCCTGGTGCTTTTGTCTTTCCTTTTTCTATCATTGTCCATGGAGCAGAGGCAATTCCTGGATCCATGCAATGGATATTTTCAGATCTAGAAGTTCCATATTATCCCCTAAATTTTAATATTCTTGGCTTGGCCTCTTCAACTGTTACCACTGTGATCTAGAGCATGCTCACCTGTTCCTGACACTTCAAAATTTCACCATTAAGAAAGAATTCTAAGATTCCCTTGATAGGTTTTGGAAATCTAGATTGCAAGGAAATGTTTGTCTGCTAGCTCTCATAGCCATTGGTCAATTGACCAACCTCAAAAACTTAAAAGGACTGTGGTATTGGTCCATTAAAATAGTTTTACTAAGCAAATGATATTAGGTCACTTCTGAAAATACTACTACTAATAAAAACACTTATGTAAGACCTATAGTTTACAAAGAGTTTTACATATATTATTTCATTTGATCCCCACAATAACCATGCTATATGGATAATACATATATGATTATGCCTATCATACAGATGAAGAAATTGAAGCACAAAGTAGTTAAGTCACTTGTCCAAGATCAGAAAAGTAGCTGAGCAACAGAGCTGGGATTCAATCTTAGGTTTTTTGATTCCAGATGTGGAATAAAAATGCATCAAATATGTATACAGGTGTAAATGTCAGAGAGGAGTTCATGATTCATTCCCTTTATCCTCTGCAAACTGGATTTTCCCAGTGTAATGTCACTGAAAAACGTATTTTTATCTCTGAAATGTGACATGTGGCTTTGATTTCAACGGGGGAAAAATCTTCCCACTGTTATGAATTGAAGAACATAATGTTTTGAGAGAAACCCTGATTGCCGTGTTCTTAGAGGAGAGCAGTGTTGTTTAATGGAGAGAACACAGGACTGGGAATCAGAAAGAGTTCATTCAACCTCTGCATCAGTCACCCATGATCTATGTGACCCTGGAGAGGTCATTTAACCTCATGAAGCCTCAGTTTTCTTGTCTGTTAAGTGAGTCTAATAATAACAACTACCTCACGGGGTTGTTTTGAGAATCAATTGAGGCAATGCATATAAAGTGCTATATAAATGTAACTATGATGATGAAACATAATTTATATTATGCTATAAGTTCCTCCCTTTTCAATTTTGACAGGAAGGAATAAGCTGCATGCTTTATGTATGTATATATTACATATATATGTTACATAAATACATATGTGTAATGTCATAAATATTTCATAGATATAGATAGATATTTACAAGGGCTAAGAAATTGAATGAGGGATTTTTGTTATGGAGACCCAGTTTTGTTCTCACATCAACTTTTATTAAATTCCTAAAGAAAGTTAACTTCTATTAGTTACAGTTCTGCCAGAAGCTAGATGTATGAATATGAACAAATTACTTAACCTCCCTGAGTCTCAGTTCCTTCCATTTTTAAAGTGAAGAAATTGTCTTGATGACTAGGATGGTTCCTTCTAGCTCTCAGTCTGTGATTCTGTGATACTCTTAAATAGTATTAAAAAGAGAAACTTCAGAGACTTATTATCTATGCCTATTTGCCTCAGAGAGATGTCAGTATGCAAATCCCTCTTGTGCACCATAATTATTATGATTTAGGGCTAACTCCATTAGAATAACACATTCACTTTATTTCTTTGAGTGTTCAAACCCAGGAATCTTGTTTTATTTTTTAAAGTTTAGTAAGAACTTTTGTTTTTACATCATAGTCATTTCTGGATATTCCTTAATCGTATCCCCACCTCACATCCAACCCAATGAGACTACACTTGTAATAAAGAAAATAACTGTAAAACTGAACTTTCTTAGACATTAGTCTCATTTGGTGAGGCAGCTACATGTCTCAGTGGATAGGTAGGTAGGTCTGGAGTCAGAAAGGCCTGAGTTCAAACCCGACCTCAGACACTTACTAGCTGTGTAATCCTGGGCAAGTCACTTAACCTCTATTGGTCTTAATCTAGTACAGAAGGAAATGACAAACATTCCAGTATCTTTGCCAAGAAAATCCCATAGACGGTATTCACATGTCATGGTTCGTAGCGTCATGAAGAGTCAAGTATGATTGAACAACAATATTAACAACTTGTCTTGGAAGTATTCTGTACCTATGAAAATTCCTAGAAATTCCTAGTCTGGCATGGTAGCATATACCTTTTAACCCTGCTTCTGGGTGAGCCTAAGATGTGATAGATTACTTTAGTTTGGGAGTTCTAAGCTGCAATAGGGCTAAAAATGATTAAGCATCTTTACTGAGTCTGACATCAATGTACTAAACCCTCACTGAGCAAGGGACCATGAGGCTGCCTAAGACTGGCACCACTTCAGTGAAAGGAAGGAGTGACATTCACTAGTTTCTTCTCTGGAGTCACAATTGATTGCTAGTTACATAACTTTCTGCTGTATTTTAGTGGATTTTTTAAAAAAAGTTATACTATTGTATATAATTTATTTTTTCCTGCTTCTGCTTGCTTTGCTATGTATCAGTTCATACAAATCATTCAATATTTCTTTGAATTCCTCACATTTGTCTTTTTTTAAGGTATAATAATGACATTACATTCATATGTTACAATTTGCTCAGTCATTCCTCAGTTAATGGATGTACACTTTGTTTCCAGTTCTTTGCTACCTTGAAAAGTGTTACAATGAATATAATAAATATATACATATATTTGTATATTTTCATATATGTATGTGTGTATATCTTTGTGTGTGTATGCATTTGTGTGTGTGCACATGCACATATTTCCTTCCCCTTCCTCTCTTTTACCTCTTCAGGACATATAATCAGCAGTGAAGTCAAAGAATATAAAATTTTATGATTTGTCACAGATAATTACAAAGAGTTTTCCAAAATGGTTACAGCAATTCATAGTTCCATGAAAAAAATGTAATAAAATACCTGTATTCCCATAGCCCCTCTTAAAAGGCATATTTTTCTCTTTAGTCAACTTGGACAATTAATGGACTTGCCTTAAAAAGTAATATTTCCTGTGTAACTGGAAAAATTTTACATCCTTAAAAACTGCCAAACTGGAATACTCTGTCTTTCCCATGGCATCCAGAGAGGGTAAGATTCAAATTCCCCCAGAGCACGAGCACTGTGAACTGAACTGGTAAGAGTGGTCCCGAGAATTAGACTTGAAACCTCAAGGCTAATTTTGGTTTGGTTTGTTTAATTTCTCCGTTCAGTTCTAGGTGGTGAAAACTTCCCTGGACCACACAGCCTGGAGTCCAGGTTTGATGCTAAAGCCAGCTCAGCAGGTAAGCCCTGAGAAGGCAAGACACTTCAGACTCAAGACCAAGGTGGACTTTGCACTTGGGAATTCAGTCTGTGCCAGGAACTGAGCTAAACTGTGAAGCTAATCCTCTTCTCCTCCTCAGAATATGAAATAGGGTAGGGGTGGAGAAAGGGAACAATGTCTAAAGTATTGGAGGGACTGTTTATATGTTTATTCTTGATGGTCTTTCTCCTTCATATTCAAAGAGGTCTAGAATGACATCACTATATTGGGATTGATGTACAGTGTGTCCAACTGAGACTGATCACACAAATACAAGATCAAAAGATTGTACTACCTATCAGGCGCAAGTAGTCTATATGAACATTTAGAGTGGAGATGTCTTTAAATTTGCACATTTCACATGTATTTTGAGCTACTTCAATACTACTTTGCTCATAGAGCACAACACTTTCTCTGATGCAGGCATACCATGCTAGTGATCTTGTGCCAGTGTCTCCCATGTTTCACAGTAAATTCAAAAGTTCTTCACTCTCTTCTCTTGAGAGTGTCCTTATCTCGCCTCTTCTACCTTTGTGTGAGTGCTTGCTTTGTGTGAGTTCTCATGAAATAGTCTTTTAGGCAAATGTACACTTGGCTTATGAACATTTGGCCAGTCCATTGTAGTTGTGCTTTCTACAGTAGAGTTTGAATGTTCGGCAGTTCTACTTAAGAAAGACCCTCATTGGATCAAGACTCAAACTCAGAAAGAGACTACAATGTGAAAACAGCTACAAGCAAAACTTTAAAGAAAAATGGCAAATTAGACACAAACCCAATAAGAATCCCTAGAAGACTTAAAGAAAGAGATGAGAGTGGTATGGAATAAATGGGGGAAAGAAATGAGAGTGATGCCAAAAAACATATGAAAAATGAATTAATGACATGGTAAAAAGAATCACAAAAAATATTGAAAACAATAACGCCTTAAAATCAGAACTAGAAAAATGGTAAAAGAGGCTCAAAAAATCAGTAACAAAAAGGACTTCTTAAAAATCAGAGTTGGCCAAATGGAACAAGAAGTACAAAAGCTCACTGAAGAAAAGAATTCTGTAAAAATTTGAATTGGGCAAAAGTGGAAGCTAATAACTATAAGATATCAAGAAACAATAAAACAAAATCAAAAGAATCAAAAATAGAAGAAAAATGAAATATCATTATTAAAACTGACCTGGAAAATAGGTCAAGGAGAGATAATTTGAGATTATTGAACTGCCTGAATGCCAAGATTAAAAAAAAAAGCTTAGAAGTCATATTTCAAGACATCATATTTTAAAGAAAACTGCCCCAGTGTCTTAGATCCAAAGAGTAAAATAGAAATTGAAAGAATCCACCAATCACTTCCTGAAAGAGATCCCCAAATGAAAACTCCCAGGAATATTACTGCCAAATTCCAGAGCTCCCTGGTCAAGGAGAAAATCTTGCAAGCAGCCAGAAAGAGACCATTATAATATTGTATAGTCATAGTCAGAATCACACAAGATTTACTGGCTTCCCCATTAAAGGAAAAGAGGGCTTAGACTATGATATTTCAAAGACAAAGGAACAAGGATTACAATCAAGAATAACCTACCCAGCAAAACTGAATATAATCCTTGAGGGAGAAAATAGATATTTAGTGATATAGAGGACTTTCAAGCATTTCTGATGAAAAGACCAGAGATGAATAGAAAAATTCATATTTAAACATAGCAGAGGGCAAGGGTATGAGTTGATTTATGTTGATGATCTTAAAAAAAATAGATGAGAAAAAGGGATTGTAATGGGAATGGGAATTTGAAGATCTTCCTTGACCCTTAATAGACCTGGGGGGGGGGAAGGCTAAAGAATGGCATGGCTCTCAGTGTTATTATGGCTTTTGAATATCTTTGGTACTATGATGGAATAGGTTTACTGGTTTTTGGATTGGGTTTTCTGGTGTCTAAATAAATCCTTTAATTCTACCTTAAAAAAAAAAAAGACCCTCACTGGGGATGCCCATCAATTAGGGAATGGCTGAACAAGTTATGGTATATAAATGTAATGGAATACTATTGTTCTGTAAGAAATGGTGAGTAAGCAAATTTCAGAAAAACCTGGAAAGACTTGGATGAACTGATGCTGAATGAAGTGAGCAGAACCAGGAGAACATTGTACACAGTAATAGCAACATCATGTAATGATCAGCTTTGATAGATTTAACTTTTCTCAGCAATACAATGATCTAAGATAATGTCAAAAGACTCATAATGGAAAATGCTATCCATATCCAGAAAAAGAATTATGAAGTCTAAACGCAGATTGAAGCATACTATTTGCTCTCTCTCCTTTTCTATTTCTTTTTTCTCGTGGTTCTTCCCATTAGTTCTAATTCCTCTTTACAATATGACTAATGTGAAAATATGTTTAATGTGTATGTATATTATATGTAGAACCTGTATCAGATTGCATGCTATCTTGGGGAAGGGAAAAGTGAAAAGGGGGAAGAAAATTTAGAACTCAAAATCTTATGGAAGTGAATGTTGAAAACTATAAAGGAAGGAAGGAAGGAAAGAAATGCTATCCACATCCAGAGAAAGAATTGTGGAGTCTAAATGTTGATTACAGGATGCTATTTTCTCTTTTATTTTTGTCTTTTTTTTCCCTCATGGTCTTCACTTTTGATTCTGATTCTTCTTTTACAACATGACTAATGTAGAATTATGTTTAATATGATTTTACAAGAATAACCTTTATCAAATTTCATGCTGTCTTGGGGGGGGGAGTGTATAAAAGAAAAAAGATGGAACTCAAAATCTTACAAAGGTGAATGTTGGGGAAGAAATGATATTGTAAGAAAAAAAAGAAAAAAAATCCTTCATTGTCTTGTACCTTATCTTGCCAGATGATCTTCAAAATCTTCCTAAGACAATTCAAATGGAAGAAATTCAGTTTCTTGGCATGGTCACAGGTACAATGTGTCTATAATTATGTACAATGTTCTCCTGGTTCTGCTCCCCTCACTCAGCATCAGTTCATATAAGTCTTTCTGTCTTTCCTGAAGTCCACTTGCTCGTCATTTCCTTTTTTTCCTTTTTTAAAAAAATTTATTTAGTTATTTTTAGTTTACAACATTCAGTTCCACAAGCTTTTGAGTTCCAAATTTTCTTCCCCTCCCTCCTCAAAACAGCACACTATCTGATATAGACTCTACATATACATTCACATTAACATATTTTCACATTAGTCACATTGCAAAGAAGATTCCTAATCCATGGAATGAACCACAAGAAAGAAGAAACAAAATGAAAGAGAGAGGAAATAGTATGCTGTGATCTGTGTTCAGAGGTCATAATTCTTTCTCTGAATGTGGATAGTATTTTCTATCATGAGCCTTTTGGAGTTGTCTTAGAACCTTGCATTGCTGAGAAAAGTCAAGTCTATGAAAGTTAATCATGGCACAGTGTGGCTATAACTGTGTACAATGTTCTCCTGGTTCTGCTCACTTCACTCAGCATCAGTTCATACACATCTTTACAGGTTTTTCTGAAATCTACTTGCTAATCATTTCTTATAGCATAGTAGTATTCTAGTGCATTCATATATCACAACCCGTTCAGTCATTCCCCAATCGATGGGCATCCCCTCAATCTCCAATTCTTTCCCACCACAAAAAGAGTTGCTATAAATTTTTTTTCATCTTATTTTAGTTTGCCTCATTCATTTCCACAAGATTTTGAGTTACATATTTTCTCCCCATCTTTCCCCTACCCACCACCCCAAAACAGCCATCCCAGTGTATCCCCCCTCCCCTAGTCTATTCTCTCCTATGTCTTCCCCCCTCACCCCTCTGACTTTTCGGTAGGGCAGGATGGATCTCCCAACCACAGTGCCTGTGTATCTCAAGTTCCAATTGGATGTAGTTAATAATAATAATAATAATAATAATAATAATAATAATAATAAGAATAAGAATAATAATTGCATATATGTAGATATACATTTATAACATTTGTTTATGGAACTTTAGATTCTAG